>CM054060.1:111459570-111857070 GCA_028641055.1 Alopecurus myosuroides | reverse complement strand
GGTAACATTTGATGGTTTGATATTTAAGTTTGGTGTTATTTCCCTAGTTGTGTTGTGTGAACGTAAACAACATGACACTTCGCCTTTATGGGCCTATAAGAATAGATTATGTACTGGTTTTCTTATAGAGGGTTGCCAAAGTGACACAAACCTGAAACCTAGTTTGCAAGTCTTTACATAAGGGAGTGTAGGATACTAGTACGTCTCAAATGTAACTACTCCCTCCGTCTTGAAATAACTGTCGCGGTTTTTTTTATTTTGAACTACGATACCTTTTACACTTCAATCCTCTGAATCTTAAGTCCTTACAGAATAGTCCTCTAAATTTTTAAGTCCTTACATAAGAGTAGCAAGATCAAGAGAAGCATCAGTACCTAGAGCGCTACCAACCAGGAATATGATGCCCATGTTAACCGACATGAACCACTTGCATGATACCGGTTGAGTTGTATAATTCATGAAGTGAAAGATGGTACTAGCTGCTAATTTTGCACATGAGCACTACCTAACTGCACGAGCTATGTCATGCATGCACCGCTACATTCATCGAAACTCTGGAAACTTGAGATACTCACCAAGAGATGACGTGTAGAGCAGGTATTTAGCTGCTGCCGAGTCTACAACAGAATGTCTAGGTGACTCTAATTCCTGCAACTTAAGATGTGACTGTAGTTCTATGCAGCAACAGTAGAAAATATACGGACATGGTATTCTTCTATCAATAAATTGTTGTTTCCCAGCAAAAACTACAGAGGTCATCATGGTTTTACACCATGATGTTTTAGAAGTGAATTTTCTAAATGATGAGTACTTATGTTTTCCACTATTAGTACTTGTCCTTAAAACTTGTTTGCAACTTCTATGCAACAACAGTATCAAGAGCAAGAGCAGCAGTACCAAGTGTATGTTTTCATGAAGTAAGAGAAGCATCAGTACTAGCAGCAGCAGTACCAACAACATAAGAGTAGCAAGATCAAGAGAAGCATCAGTACCAATAACTGTCGTTTTATGCATGTTTTGAAGTTTTATGAAATTATTTATCGGAGTGAGGAAACATATAGAAAAAAAATCTGTCACATGGAGTACCTTCCGGAGCCTAGTAAATCCGAGAAAAATCATAAAAAATGATTTTGCCAGAAATCGCCGGGGGATACTGAAGGAGGCCAGGAGGGGACCCGTGGGCCCACCAAGCGACGGGGAGACACAAGTCCACCCCGAGCCTAGTCTAGGCATCATCTAGTGGTTGTGGCCCACGCCTCTGACTCCCCTTTGGCATACTTTAACCCCCTTGACCTAAAAACATCGGGGAGCCACTTCGTAAAAAATTTCCACCACTGTCTCACGGTGAAAACCATAAAGAGAGAGAAAGACCTTCCTGGCATGCTGGATTTGCTAGGGAAACTCCCTCTCGGAGGGGAAAATCTTCACCGTCATCATGTCGGGCATCATCAGGATCCTGATTAACATCATCTCCACAATCAGCACCATCATCCACTACATTCCATCTCATCTACTTTTAACAATTAGGGTTGTATCTTGAAATTTTCTTCTCTTTAGCGGTGTTGATTACCTTGTTCTAGTTGATGTTTGTGAGTTTTACCCGTGAATACTTGTTATGACCAGATTGTTATCCACCATTGTATCACATTTGATTTATATCAACTAGATGTCTTGTTAGTAGTTCTTTTAGTTCTTGAGGATAAGCGAGAAGTCTTGTTATGAGTAGTCATGTTTCGTTGGGTAACATTTGATGGTTTGATATTTAAGTTTGGTGTTATTTCCCTAGTTGTGTTGTGTGAACGTAAACAAAATGACACTTCGCCTTTATGGGCCTATAAGAATAGATTATGTACTGGTTTTTTTATAGAGGGTTGCCAAAGTGACACAAACCTGAAACCTAGTTTGCAAGTCTTTACATAAGGGAGTGTAGGATACTAGTACGTCTCAAATGTAACTACTCCCTCCGTCTTGAAATAACTGTCGCGGTTTTTTTTTATTTTGAACTACGATACCTTTTACACTTCAATCCTCTGAATCTTAAGTCCTTACAGAATAGTCCTCTAAATTTTTAAGTCCTTACATAAGAGTAGCAAGATCAAGAGAAGCATCGGTACCTAGAGCGCTACCAACCAGGAATATGATGCCCATGTTAACCGACATGAACCACTTGCATGATACCGGTTGAGTTGTATAATTCATGAAGTGAAAGATGGTACTAGCTGCTAATTTTGCACATGAGCACTACCTAACTGCACGAGCTATGTCATGCATGCACCGCTACATTCATCGAAACTCTGGAAACTTGAGATACTCACCAAGAGATGACGTGTAGAGCAGGTATTTAGCTGCTGCCGAGTCTACAACAGAATGTCTAGGTGACTCTAATTCCTGCAACTTAAGATGTGACTGTAGTTCTATGCAGCAACAGTAGAAAATATACGGACATGGTATTCTTCTATCAATAAATTGTTGTTTCCCAGCAAAAACTACAGAGGTCATCATGGTTTTACACCATGATGTTTTAGAAGTGAATTTTCTAAATGATGAGTACTTATGTTTTACACTATTAGTACTTGTCCTTAAAACTTGTTTGCAACTTCTATGCAACAACAGTATCAAGAGCAAGAGCAGCAGTACCAAGTGTATGTTTTCATGAAGTAAGAGAAGCATCAGTACTAGCAGCAGCAGTACCAACAACATAAGAGTAGCAAGATCAAGAGAAGCATCAGTACCAATAACTGTCGTTTTATGCATGTTTTGAAGTTTTATGAAATTATTTATCGGAGTGAGGAAACATATAGAAAAAAAATCTGTCACATGGAGTACCTTCCGGAGCCTAGTAAATCCGAGAAAAATCATAAAAAATGATTTTGCCAGAAATCGCCGGGGGATACTGAAGGAGGCCAGGAGGGGACCCGTGGGCCCACCAAGCGACGGGGAGACACAAGTCCACCCCGAGCCTAGTCTAGGCATCATCTAGTGGTTGTGGCCCACGCCTCTGACTCCCCTTTGGCATACTTTAACCCCCTTGACCTAAAAACATCGGGGAGCCACTTCGTAAAAAAATTCCACCACTGTCTCACGGTGAAAACCATAAAGAGAGAGAAAGACCTTCCTGGCATGCTGGATCTGCTAGGGAAACTCCCTCTCGGAGGGGAAAATCTTCACCGTCATCATGTCGGGCATCATCAGGATCCTGATTAACATCATCTCCACAATCAGCACCATCATCCACTACATTCCATCTCATCTAGTTTTAACAATTAGGGTTGTATCTTGAAATTTTCTTCTCTTTAGCGGTGTTGATTACCTTGTTCTAGTTGATGTTTGTGAGTTTTACCCGTGAATACTTGTTATGACCAGATTGTTATCCACCATTGTATCACATTTGATTATGATCAACTAGATGTCTTGTTAGTAGTTCTTTTAGTTCTTGAGGATAAGCGAGAAGTCTTGTTATGAGTAGTCATGTTTCGTTGGGTAACATTTGATGGTTTGATATTTAAGTTTGGTGTTATTTCCCTAGTTGTGTTGTGTGAACGTAAACAACATGACACTTCGCCTTTATGGGCCTATAAGAATAGATTATGTACTGGTTTTCTTATAGAGGGTTGCCAAAGTGACACAAACCTGAAACCTAGTTTGCAAGTCTTTACATAAGGGAGTGTAGGATACTAGTACGTCTCAAATGTAACTACTCCCTCCGTCTTGAAATAACTGTCGCGTTTTTTTTTATTTTGAACTACGATACCTTTTACACTTCAATCCTCTGAATCTTAAGTCCTTACAGAATAGTCCTCTAAATTTTTAAGTCCTTACATAAGAGTAGCAAGATCAAGAGAAGCATCAGTACCTAGAGCGCTACCAACCAGGAATATGATGCCCATGTTAACCGACATGAACCACTTGCATGATACCGGTTGAGTTGTATAATTCATGAAGTGAAAGATGGTACTAGCTGCTAATTTTGCACATGAGCACTACCTAACTGCACGAGCTATGTCATGCATGCACCGCTACATTCATCGAAACTCTGGAAACTTGAGATACTCACCAAGAGATGACGTGTAGAGCAGGTATTTAGCTGCTGCCGAGTCTACAACAGAATGTCTAGGTGACTCTAATTCCTGCAACTTAAGATGTGACTGTAGTTCTATGCAGCAACAGTAGAAAATATACGGACATGGTATTCTTCTATCAATAAATTGTTGTTTCCCAGCAAAAACTACAGAGGTCATCATGGTTTTACACCATGATGTTTTAGAAGTGAATTTTCTAAATGATGAGTACTTATGTTTTACACTATTAGTACTTGTCCTTAAAACTTGTTTGCAACTTCTATGCAACAACAGTATCAAGAGCAAGAGCAGCAGTACCAAGTGTATGTTTTCATGAAGTAAGAGAAGCATCAATACTAGCAGCAGCAGTACCAACAACATAAGAGTAGCAAGATCAAGAGAAGCATCAGTACCAATAACTGTCGTTTTATGCATGTTTTGAAGTTTTATGAAATTATTTATCGGAGTGAGGAAACATATAGAAAAAAAATCTGTCACATGGAGTACCTTCCGGAGCCTAGTAAATCCGAGAAAAATCATAAAAAATGATTTTGCCAGAAATCGCCGGGGGATACTGAAGGAGGCCAGGAGGGGACCCGTGGGCCCACCAAGCGACGGGGAGACACAAGTCCACCCCGAGCCTAGTCTAGGCATCATCTAGTGGTTGTGGCCCACGCCTCTGACTCCCCTTTGGCATACTTTAACCCCCTTGACCTAAAAACATCGGGGAGCCACTTCGTAAAAAATTTCCACCACTGTCTCACGGTGAAAACTATAAAGAGAGAGAAAGACCTTCCTGGCATGCTGGATCTGCTAGGGAAACTCCCTCTCGGAGGGGAAAATCTTCACCGTCATCATGTCGGGCATCATCAGGATCCTGATTAACATCATCTCCACAATCAGCACCATCATCCACTACATTCCATCTCATCTAGTTTTAACAATTAGGGTTGTATCTTGAAATTTTCTTCTCTTTAGCGGTGTTGATTACCTTGTTCTAGTTGATGTTTGTGAGTGTTACCCGTTAATACTTGTTATGACCAGATTGTTATCCACCATTGTATCACATTTGATTATGATCAACTAGATGTCTTGTTAGTAGTTCTTTTAGTTCTTGAGGATAAGCGAGAAGTCTTGTTATGAGTAGTCATGTTTCGTTGGGTAACATTTGATGGTTTGATATTTAAGTTTGGTGTTATTTCCCTAGTTGTGTTGTGTGAACGTAAACAACATGACACTTCGCCTTTATGGGCCTATAAGAATAGATTATGTACTGGTTTTCTTATAGAGGGTTGCCAAAGTGACAGAAACCTGAAACCTAGTTTGCAAGTCTTTACATAAGGGAGTGTAGGATACTAGTACGTCTCAAATGTAACTACTCCCTCCGTCTTGAAATAACTGTCGCGTTTTTTTTTTTTTTTGAACTACGATACCTTTTACACTTCAATCCTCTGAATCTTAAGTCCTTACAGAATAGTCCTCTAAATTTTTAAGTCCTTACATAAGAGTAGCAAGATCAAGAGAAGCATCAGTACCTAGAGCGCTACCAACCAGGAATATGATGCCCATGTTAACCGACATGAACCACTTGCATGATACCGGTTGAGTTGTATTATTCATGAAGTGAAAGATGGTACTAGCTGCTAATTTTGCACATGAGCACTACCTAACTGCACGAGCTATGTCATGCATGCACCGCTACATTCATCGAAACTCTGGAAACTTGAGATACTCACCAAGAGATGACGTGTAGAGCAGGTATTTAGCTGCTGCCGAGTCTACAACAGAATGTCTAGGTGACTCTAATTCCTGCAACTTAAGATGTGACTGTAGTTCTATGCAGCAACAGTAGAAAATATACGGACATGGTATTCTTCTATCAATAAATTGGTGTTTCCCAGCAAAAACTACAGAGGTCATCATGGTTTTACACCATGATGTTTTAGAAGTGAATTTTCTAAATGATGAGTACTTATGTTTTCCACTATTAGTACTTGTCCTTAAAACTTGTTTGCAACTTCTATGCAACAACAGTATCAAGAGCAAGAGCAGCAGTACCAAGTGTATGTTTTCATGAAGTAAGAGAAGCATCAGTACTAGCAGCAGCAGTACCAACAACATAAGAGTAGCAAGATCAAGAGAAGCATCAGTACCAATAACTGTCGTTTTATGCATGTTTTGAAGTTTTATGAAATTATTTATCGGAGTGAGGAAACATATAGAAAAAAAATCTGTCACATGGAGTACCTTCCGGAGCCTAGTAAATCCGAGAAAAATCATAAAAAATGATTTTGCCAGAAATCGCCGGGGGATACTGAAGGAGGCCAGGAGGGGACCCGTGGGCCCACCAAGCGACGGGGAGACACAAGTCCACCCCGAGCCTAGTCTAGGCATCATCTAGTGGTTGTGGCCCACGCCTCTGACTCCCCTTTGGCATACTTTAACCCCCTTGACCTAAAAACATCGGGGAGCCACTTCGTAAAAAATTTCCACCACTGTCTCACGGTGAAAACCATAAAGAGAGAGAAAGACCTTCCTGGCATGCTGGATCTGCTAGGGAAACTCCCTCTCGGAGGGGAAAATCTTCACCGTCATCATGTCGGGCATCATCAGGATCCTGATTAACATCATCTCCACAATCATCACCATCATCCACTACATTCCATCTCATCTAGTTTTAACAATTAGGGTTGTATCTTGAAATTTTCTTCTCTTTAGCGGTGTTGATTACCTTGTTCTAGTTGATGTTTGTGAGTTTTACCCGTGAATACTTGTTATGACCAGATTGTTATCCACCATTGTATCACATTTGATTATGATCAACTAGATGTCTTGTTAGTAGTTCTTTTAGTTCTTGAGGATAAGCGAGAAGTCTTGTTATGAGTAGTCATGTTTCGTTGGGTAACATTTGATGGTTTGATATTTAAGTTTGGTGTTATTTCCCTAGTTGTGTTGTGTGAACGTAAACAACATGACACTTCGCCTTTATGGGCCTATAAGAATAGATTATGTACTGGTTTTCTTATAGAGGGTTGCCAAAGTGACACAAACCTGAAACCTAGTTTGCAAGTCTTTACATAAGGGAGTGTAGGATACTAGTACGTCTCAAATGTAACTACTCCCTCCGTCTTGAAATAACTGTCGCGGTTTTTTTTATTTTGAACTACGATACCTTTTACACTTCAATCCTCTGAATCTTAAGTCCTTACAGAATAGTCCTCTAAATTTCAAATCTGAACTGCTCCCACACCCGATCCCCAGGCCGCGAGTTGCTATCTGGTCGCCGGAGAGCGTGCAGCGCGCCTCCCCTCCCAAGGCCGCGGTCGTCGGAGAGCCTGCAGCGTGCCTCCCCTCCCCACGCCACGATCACCGGAGAGCTACTCCACCGCGCCTCCCCTCCCGAGGCCGAGATCGTCGGGGATCTACTCCACCGCGCGTCCATTCCCCAGGCCGCGATCGCCGGAGAACTACTCCACGGCGATCGCTGGAGATCTACTCCACCGTGCCTCCACTCCCAGGCCGCGATTGCCGGAGAGCTACTCCACTGCGCCTCCACTCCCAAAGCCGCGATCGCCGGAGCCTCCACCGCCTCCCCAGGCCACGATCTCCGGACAGCTCCACCACCATTGGCATCTGCTCCAGGCTAGTGTTCCTTTTGCCCATGTTCTAGGCCAGTGGAGATCCCACCTCTGCTCCATGCCAAATATAAAGACATTCTGTTTCGAAACGGATGCTCCTTGTAGCTGTCGGCTGGGCACTAGATGCTCTTGCACTGCATCTTTTGGTAGAGCTTGCCGGAACTCTGCATCAGTCTGTAGGTGTAGGTCCATAGGAACAACCCACCAAGCTGCAGACAAGCACACTGTGATTAAATTAGAAGTATAATTGGTCTCTAGGCTTGAGACAACTAGTAACAAATTTATGCCAGCTTAATCCATGTGGAGGAATGGGAACAGATTCTGCTTACAGCCAAGGACAGTGACGAGTATGTGAGTCCACACGAGCGGCATAGGCTACGGTCTTTCCCGAACGGGAGTCGTCTTCGTCACAGACAGCCGAGACGACAATCAGCAGCAGGCTGCCGAGGTTTCCTGCAATATTTTGTCAATGCCATACAGTTAGTGCTATAATATCAACAAATCATGTACTATGTGGTAACTGAAATTCTGAACCAACTTTACCTGATGAGCAGAAGGCGATGATCAGGCCCCGAAAATGCAGCGACGGCTTCAGGATCTTGCAGGCAATCCACCCTAGAGCGCTACCAACCAGGAATATGATGCCCATGTTAACCGACATGAACCACTTGCATGATACCGGTTGAGTTGTATAATTCATGAAGTGAAAGATGGTACTAGCTGCTAATTTTGCACATGAGCACTACCTAACTGCACGAGCTATGTCATGCATGCACCGCTACATTCATCGAAACTCTGGAAACTTGAGATACTCACCAAGAGATGACGTGTAGAGCAGGTATTTAGCTGCTGCCGAGTCTACAACAGAATGTCTAGGTGACTCTAATTCCTGCAACTTAAGATGTGACTGTAGTTCTATGCAGCAACAGTAGAAAATATACGGACATGGTATTCTTCTATCAATAAATTGTTGTTTCCCAGCAAAAACTACAGAGGTCATCATGGTTTTACACCATGATGTTTTAGAAGTGAATTTTCTAAATGATGAGTACTTATGTTTTCCACTATTAGTACTTGTCCTTAAAACTTGTTTGCAACTTCTATGCAACAACAGTATCAAGAGCAAGAGCAGCAGTACCAAGTGTATGTTTTCATGAAGTAAGAGAAGCATCAGTACTAGCAGCAGCAGTACCAACAACATAAGAGTAGAAAGATCAAGAGAAGCATCAGTACCAATAACTGTCGTTTTATGCATGTTTTGAAGTTTTATGAAATTATTTATCGGAGTGAGGAAACATATAGAAAAAAAATCTGTCACATGGAGTACTGTCGTGGGATAATCACGGCAGATGTTACCTGGGGTAACTGATCTTGGGGCAAGTCGACACAGGTATTTGGGAGAGGGTTTAGCTCGAAGGAAGACATGGCGAAAGCAATCTAAGAACCGGAAAGCAACTCGCCGGCTTTCGATATTATAATACTGGATACTCGATAACAGGTGTTACAACTATGACTTGAATCTCTCTTAGACGAAGCCCAGGGGTTGGTTTATATAGTACTCATACCCCTCTGGGCTTGCCCTACAAAACGCTCCTCGAGTCCTACTCGAACTCTACATACGAACCCTAACTTTTCTTACCATAACCCACAATCCGGGTTACAAACTTTACAAGCCCTGGGCCTTCCAGGAGTTTCTTTGTCCTTAGCCGGATTCGGTCCAGCCGCCGTTTGGGCCGGGTCACACCTGGGAGCTGGCATACCGGGTTACTATTCCCTCATCAGTAGTCCCCAGGATAGCGCGGGCTTCACAGATTCATCCTTGAAGTGCTCGCTATTCCCTAAAAAGATATGAAACGCCCAAGCTTACGTAAACCGGGTCAAGTTACTTTAACAGATGACTAGACACAGCTCCGTAGCGGTCATTTGACAGCTCGATCCTTCCTCGAATGCTCAACGGACCTTTCCAAGTTTGATCCCTAAGATATTAAGGCCCTACTCTCGATAAGGATCCCTGATATCTCGGGATGAATCGCGTTCCCCCTGTCAACGGAACATTTCACCTCGTTCCGAACGCCCGCAACACCAAATCTGTGCGGATAATCATTGCTCCGTAACTTCCGGCTTTCCAGCCGCGGGCGAGCTCACCACTTCCCTTATAAATATTAACCGAAAGTAACCCTAGGCCTTTCACTTCGCCTCAACATCCTTTCTCTCCTTGCTTCCTCGCAGTCCCTGCCACCAGGCTCGCGCACGCTGCGAAAGATAAGGCCATCTCCGGCCGCAATCGACCCCAAGCTTCCCAACGCCGCCATCAAGCATCGCCGTCATACCTTCATTTCTCTCATCAAGGGCCGTGGTGAGACACTCAAGCCGCGCCACGCACCAGCCTCATTTTGGACCCTAGTTTCTTTGGTAAGCCTCTCTCAATCATCCAACTGAAACTCGCAATTTCCTCAATTTGACCAGGATTGGATCTGGGTCAACCCGTAAATTACTTTCGGGTATCATCAAATTAGTCCGCTTCGATAGTCCTTAGCTCCTTTAAACACCTGATGCGCAGTCGCAACTCACCCCCGCACCCTTATTAACCACCAAACTTCATATAAGATTACTTGCAAGTTCTTCGATCTAGATCCGTTCCGCCTTGTTTTTTCGCCTGTCGCATTAACACCCGGATAATCCTCCTTTTCCAGTTAATTCCTCCACAATAAAGGTATGGGCAACCATCCATGTTCACCCAACCCACCTCAATACGTAAGTAATTAACAATTTACTCAACTTCATCTGACACCCGGAAAATTTTCAGCATTTAGCATCGTAGCGCATTATCCGGGTCTTATTTTAGCCTTCAGCGCCTTTATGTCTCCAGACTCGAATGATCTGGTGCTCCGAATCTTACTCCACATATTTCTTGTCCTTTGTAGGTCAACTCCATGGCCCCTAAAAGACAGGGAAAACACCCGGCTCCTGCTAAGACTTCCCAACCCACTTCTGCCAATTGGGGCCGGTCTTCAACGACGAAGGCCAAACTGGATGGGATGGCCGAGTTAGGAGTCCTTCCTTCTCAAAAGGAAATACGCTGGAGGGTTCCTGGCGATGAGACCCATCCCACTCCCACCGGGAACGAGGTAATCTGCTTTACCGAGCACGTGATCCGGGGGTTCCGTCCTCCGGGTCACCCCTTCTTCCGAGAAATTCTAAGCCACTACGGCCTCCGGGTGTTCGACATAGGGCCTAACTCTATGCTGAACATCACCCACTTCATAGTCTTGTCCGAGTCTTACCTATGCATTCCACCAAACCTAGTCCTTTTTACCGAGTTATTCCAATGCGAACCGTGCCGCGAGAGCGACAACGGAGTACTCCTTACCTGCGGCGGGGTGTCTATCCAGCGCCGCAAGCACTCACTGATGCCAGCCCTTAACCTGAACTCCCATTCCAAAAATTGGCAGCTATCTTTCTTCTATTGCCATGACACCTCTCCGGATGGTGAGAGGAAACTGCCGGGTTACTCGGAGACCCCCCTCGAGCCCTCCGAGTCTTTTAGTGCTTTTGCTCCTGACCCTGATAGGGAAGCGATTCAGCCCCTTTTGGCCAAACTAGCGGCCCTCTCAGCCCATGGCCTTCTCGGGCTTAACTTGGTAAAGACTTGGGTGGAGTTCCGGGTTCAGCCCAACTCCATTCGCTCAAAGTCACTGCACGAATACTCGGGTCACATCACAGATTCCCTCCTCTATTCCACCAAAAACTTCCCTGCCGGTAACACCAACAAGACCATCAAGGGCTTCCTGATGGAGAGACTAGATGTTATAAAGAACACTGCCGGGTTACCCCCGTTTACTCGGGAAAACCCCGCCCCAGCGGTAAGACCTGACTCCTTTTTCTCATTTCAGTACTTTCATCCGTTATAGTCTCTAACCACCACTTGTGTTTATTTGTTCACAGGATGACGATCCCTTCTGGAAAGTTGAAAACCCTCCTCCTTCTCAAGACCCTGAAGAGGAAACCGAGTCTGTTGATGATGATGAGGGTACTCTCCCATACCCTTTACTCCTGCCCTTCATCTGTGTTATTTCTCTTATCTGATACTTACTCGGCTTTCAGGGTCGGGGGATGAAGAGGAGGAAGAAGAAAATGACCCGGAAGCCACCGAGTCTGACCAGGAGCCCCCAGTTGGAAACAAAAGGAAGGCTAGAGGGGTAGTTGAAAAGGTTCCCTTCTCTTCTATGTCTCGTGCGCCTTACTCCTTTGCTGCTATGCATGAACTTAACGAGCGATTATCACATTCACCCTTCTTGAAGGACCCTCTCCCGACTAAACGTAGGGTGACCCGGAATTCTCCGGGGGATGATCCCCTTAACCCGGGTATCTCCACTTCACCCACTCATCGAGCCAGTACCCCTCCAGCTCAACCTTCCCAATCTCCTCAACGTCATCCGTCTCCTAATCATCCACTTGCCGGGCAATTTCGCGTGCCGCAGCCAGTGCTCTTGCCGACGTCATCCGCCTCCAGCGGCGAGCTTCCCCCGGACTATGCCGTGAACACCGGGTAAACTACCTTTACTTACATTTTCTCGTACTGGTTACCTTTCTTTTTTCCGTATATTCCATTGATCAATGTCTCCCTTCTTTTCTTCAGCGCCACAGTTACGCTAAGCGACCCGGATATCCCTGAATCAGAAGAGCAGGGAGAAGAGAAGCCGAGTGATGACATGGACGTTGAGGTTGAGGACGAGGCCGAGGACGGAAATGGAGAGGATCCTTTTAAGGACCCAATTCCACCAAAGACTGCATCACCCCAGCCCTCTGAAGAAGTGGACGAAGACATCATTTTGGAGACCAAGTCGGACTCTCCTAACCCGGACGTTCAAACAATCCGGGTTTCGACCCCCAAACCCGGAACAACTCCTCCACAAGAGGGCCAATCCTCCGGCCCTTCTCAACTTCGCCCTGAAGACATGACCTTTGCTCAAATGCTAGATGCCCTCCATACCTTGAAGGGCGACGAAGAAAACATACTAGATGCCTTAATAACCAAGCACGAGGTAATCCCGACTAATCATCAATTGTTTCCATGCCTAGTCCCCAAGTTCCGAGTAAATTACTAGGTAACTTGCTTGGAACTTTGCATAATGTTTCTGGCTGATCCCTCTTCATGCTTCTTTACAGGACTATGTTTCACAGTTGGAGAAGAAGCTGGCCAAGTCCACCAAGCGTATTGGAAAAGAAACGGCCCTTCGTGAAGCTGCTGAGACTGAGGCTCGCAGGTGCCAAAAGATGACGAAAAAGTACAGGAAGAGAGCTCACAGGGCTAAGGAAAAGCTTACAACTCTTTCTGCTCAAATTGCTGATGTTCACCGTACTGCGACTGGTAAGATTTTTGAATTTCACCTTTTTATGACTCGGATTGCTTTGATTTGAACAACTGCGCTTGCTTGCCTACTATCTTTGCTCCTTTTGCCTTTTTTAGCAGGCCCACGTGATGCTGCCCCCGAAGAAGATGATGCTGCCAAGCTTAAAACCATCAAGAATACTCTTCGCCAACTTTGCGGCGGAGTTAGCTGGATACTTGATGAGTTGCGACTGCCGGATGTCAAGCCAGATAATATGAAGAGATTACTGGAATTCTGCTCCACGATCCCCGAGTGGATTTGGCACTGGAAACGGTCCTCCTGCCGATTTGGGGTAACCCGGGGGCTCGCACTGGCTAAAGCCTACGCCCCCAAGCTACAACTTGCCAAACTTATGAGTGGATTTCCGGAGTTCAACTTGGATGGGTCCAAGTTTTTGCCAAAGGACTTCAAGGCTATTCAGAAAGAAGTCCGCCATCCGGCTAGCGTTATTGCTGACAGCTTAGAAATTGACGAGATTCTCCCTGCTTATGATGCTAATGACAAGGTTGTCAAGGCGAACCGCCCCCAGCCATTCGATATGCTTGCCCGTTGGAAGGAGCAGGCGATCAAGATGAAGGAAGAAGCCGCCAAGAAGACCGAGGCCGACTCTGCTCCTGCAACTTCTGCTGCACAACCCGGGACTGCTGCTGACCCGAGTGGCGCCGCAACTACAGGTGGCGACAAGGGCAAGGCCAAGATGGACCCTGCAGCTTGAAGTAATGCCTATCATTCCACATACGTCAGCCGGCAAAGCATCGTTAAAACAGCTTTACTATTCGTTTAAGCAGAGCGCCTGTGCTCTTTTGATACTTTATGGTTTTTGTAACACTTTTATTTAAACTCCCGATGCACTTTGCGCCCCTTTGGGCTTTTGATGAATGTGTCTTTGCATTTGCTTGTTCTTGATATCCACTTGCTTTATTCTCGATACCTTATACTTTTTTTTTTATACTTTCCTTAGCAAGACCCGTCCTCCGGGTGTCGTTGGCGTCTAGGGATCCGTTTTACACCTGAATCCCTAAGCTCCTGAGACCCGGATGCGTGGCTCGTTTTAATTTTATCGGCTGGATGATGCTGTTTCTTCCTTAGAGCTCATAAGTCCCCAGTCCGGGTTTCCGCGTCTAGGACACATGATTGTTTTCTTTGAAGGAAACGAATCGCCTGTCGCTGAATGCCCAAGACTTCAGGACAGCTTTTTGTGAGGTTTGAAGTTATGCTTGATAATCGTTGAGTTTCCGGCTATCGGCCTTATACTCTGCATAACTTGTGGTTTAGATGACCCTTTCGACTATCTTGTACTATAAGCCGGCTTTCGCGTGGATACCATGTTGTTACATCAATACGAAAACGGGGTCAAGCAAGTCCCGTTTGGGTCTCATGACCGACATTAATCGTAAGTGAACGAATCATGCCACTTCGTTGCGAGTCACGTCGAGCTTAAGTAAGAATAGCCGAGAAATTTGGACTTCTTTGTCCGGTTATAAGATTGTAGCCGCACTCGTTTTTTCGAGTGACGGCCCCTATAACTCATTGGCATCAAGGCCGGGTCTTTTTTGAGTTTACAGCTGTGCTTGTATGAGCAACCAGCCCTCAAGACCTGAATATTCACATCGTATAAATAACACTTGCTTCTTTTCTTGATAATCCCTTTTTATTTGATATGAAAAAATTAGGCCAGCAAGCCGCCTCATTAAAAACCCATCCAGTCCCCAAGGGTGCCCTGGATAGGAAAAGAGTGCGTCTGAAACCTGCTGCCTGTTACATCTTTTTCTGCTAAGTATAGTACGGACGTAGCTGAGCCACGTTCCACGGTCTATCTCTTTCTTGCATAGGTGCGGTTGTGTGAGCAGTATCGTTGACTGTGGTCGATTCTTCTCTTGCATCTATCAGGTAATATGACCCATTATGCAGGCTCCGGCTTACGATGAAAGGTCCTTCCCATGGTGGCGATAGTTTGTGCCTTCCCTCGTTTGTCTGAACCAAGCGCAAGACCAAGTCTCCCTCCTGAAAGACCCGGCTTTTCACCCGTCGACTATGATATCTTCGCAAGTCCTGCTGATATATGGCTGATCTTTCCAAGGCTTGCTCCCTTTGTTCTTCTAACATATCCACGGCGTCTTGCCGGGTTTTCTCGTTCTCTACTTCCACATAAGCTGTCACTCTTGGTGAATCATGAATGATGTCGCTTGGTAATACCGCTTCTGCGCCGTAGACCATGAAGAAAGGTGTCATCTGGGTGGATCGGTTGGGTGTAGTGTTAATACCCCAGACCACGGAAGGAAGCTCTTCAACCCATGCCCCAGCGGCCCTGATACAGGGAACCCTCAGTCTTGGCTTCAATCCACGAAGTAGTTCTTGGTTCGCCCTCTCAACTTGCCCGTTGGCTTGCGGATGTGCTACTGATGCTACATCAAGCCTGATTCCATTGCTGCCACAAAATTTTTCCATCTCTCCAAGGGACATGTTGGTTCCATTGTCGGTAATTATGCTGTGGGGGTACCCGAACCGGTATATAATTCTTTTCAGGAATTTGACTGCTGTGGCCGCTTCGCAATTGGTGACCGGCATAACCTCCACCCATTTGGTAAACTTATCAACAGCAACTAAAAGGTGCGTCTTCTTGCAAGGTGACATATGGAAGGGGCCAACCATGTCCATACCCCAAACAGCGAATGGCCAAGTTAATGGAATGGTCCGTAACTCCATAGCCGGCACATGAGTTTGACGAGCGTACCTTTGACATCCGTCGCACCTTGCCACTATCCGCTCCGCGTCTGCTAGAGCTGTGAGCCAGAAGAACCCATGTCGATAGGCCTTGGCCACAAGAGACCTTGTGGACGCATGATGCCCGCAATCACCTTCATGGATCTCCTTAAGAATCTGTCGGCCTTCTTCTGGTGTCACACAGCGCAAAAAGACTCCTGCCGCACTTCTCTTGTACAACTCTCCATTGATAATAGCGTATCCTTTTGCCCGCCTCACGATTTGTCTTGCTAGTACCTCCTGTTCTGGTAGTTCGCCTCGTGATAAGTATGCCAGATATGGCTCCGTCCATTCGGGGACGCCGCGTATCGTAGCCACGAGCTCCACGTCCGGGTCCCGATTTGCTAATTCTTCTTCAGACTCGGATTTAACTGACGGCCGCCATAGCTCGTCCACGAAAACATTAGGTGGAACCGGCTCTCTGCGCGAGCCGAGTCTGGCGAGTGCGTCCGCCGCCTCGTTCTTTCTTCTGTCTATGTGCTCCACTTCATACCCGGAGAAACACCCGGCAACCCTATCAACCTCCCTGCGATACGCTGCCATAGTGGCGTCCTTCCTGTCCCAGGTTCCTGACACCTGCTGCACCACGAGATCCGAGTCTCCAAAGCATCGTATCCTTCTAATGTTCATCTCCTTGGCTACCTTCAAGCCATGCAACAGAGCCTCATACTCGGCCACGTTGTTTGAGCAATCAAAATGAATCTGTAGCACATAACTTAGTTTATCCCCCTTGGGCGATGTCAGCACCACTCCGGCTCCTGACCCCTCGTACTGCTTTGATCCATCGAAGTGCATGGTCCATGACTCGGAACTTGGAACTGCGGTAACCATTCCAGTGTGCGTCCAGTCGTTAACGAAATCAACCAAGGCCTGGGACTTGATTGCCGATCTGGGCTCGTAGCTGATATGATAATCTCCCATCTCTATTGCCCATTTGGCTATTCTGCCCGTTGCATCCGAGTTTCTGATGATATCCGACATTGGTATTGAACTAACCACTGTTATGGGATGTTCTTGGAAATATGGCTTCAACTTCCGGCTGGCCATAAAGACCCCAAACACCAATTTTTGCCAATGCGGGTAACGCTGCTTCGCTTCCGATAACACTTCACTGACATAGTAAACCGGCCTCTGGACCGGGTAACCTTTCCCATCTTCTTTGCGTTCCACGACAACCACTGCACTGACGGCTCGGGGGCCGGCTGCCACGTATAATAACATAGGCTCTTTAGGACCCGGCGCCGCTAGTACTGGCGCTTCAGATAACTGCTTCTTTAGTGCTTCTAACGCCTCATCTGCCTCCTGATCCCATACGAACTTATCTGATTTCCGCAAAAGCCGGTACAAGGGTATTGCCTTTTCTCCAAGCCTGGATATGAACCGGCTCAGGGCTGCCACGCACCCCGTGAGTTTTTGAACGTGCTTCAAATTTTCCGGTTTCTTCAAATTCTGTATGGCCTTGATTTTATCCGGGTTTGCCTCAATTCCTCTCTCGGAGACTATAAAGCCAAGTAACTTCCCGGCCGGGACTCCGAATACACACTTCGTTGGGTTAAGCTTCATCTGATACCTCCTCAAGTTTTTAAACGTTTCTTTTAAATCATCAATAAATGTTTCTGCCTTCCGGGTCTTGATAACCACATCATCCACATATGCGTGCACGTTACGCCCAATTTGATCCTCGAAGCACTTCTGAATACATCGTTGATAAGTTGCGCCCGCATTTTTCAATCCAAACGTCATGGTTTTGTAGCAGAAGGCCCCAAAAGGGGTTATAAATGAGGTTTTCTCCCAATCCTTCCTTTTGAGTTTAATCCGGTGGTATCCCGAATATGCGTCCAAGAAACATAGCAAGTCGCTTCCGGCTACCGCGTCTATGATCTGGTCTATCCTTGGCAGCGCGAACGGATCCTTTGGGCAATGCTTGTTGAGGCTCGTGAAATCGATGCACATCCTCCATTCATTTGTCTTTTTCATCACTAGAACCGGATTCGCTAACCAGTCCGGGTGAAATACTTCCATGATAAAGCCTGCGGTTAATAGTCGTGCGATTTCCTCACCTATAGCTCTTCTCCTTTCCTCGTTCATTTTTCTCAAACCTTGCTTCACAGGCCTGGCCCTGGGATCCACATGCAAACTGTGCTCTGCCAACTCGGTAGGGATACCCGGCATGTCGCTGGGTGTCCAGGCGAACACATCCGCATTTGAGCGTATAAATTCCACTAGGGCCTTTTCTTGCGCGTCTTCCAAATTGGACCCTATAGTGAACTGCTTGGTGGGGTCTCCTTCCACAAAATCTACTTTCTTGGTGTCTTGAGCCGCCTTAAATTTCACTCTTTCGTCTTCAGAATCTGGTCTTCTCAATGCCGTGCCATCTTCCGGATCCACCTGAGACCGGTAATATTTAAGCTCTTCCTTTCTGCAGGCTTGCTCGGCCATCACCGAATCTCCCTCATCACACTCTGCTGCTATATCCCGGTTTCCATGGATAGTGATGGTCCGCTTGGGGCCTGGAATTTTTAACTGCAAATATACGTAGCACGGCCTAGCCATGAATTTAGCGTAAGCCGGCCTTCCGAACAGAGCGTGGTAGGGGCTATGCAGCTTGACCACTTCAAACGTGAGCCACTCCACCCGATAGTTATCTACCGATTCTCCAAAGGCTACTTCCAATGCAATTTTCCCTTCGGGGCGTGCCGAATGACCCGGCACGATCCCATGGAACACCGTCGAACTTTTTTGTAGCTGAGACTCCTTGAGGTTCATGCGCAAGAAGGTTTCCCAATATAGGATGTTGATGCTGCTCCCTCCGTCCATCAATACCTTTCTCAATTCATAACCATTGACCTGTGGCGAAACCACTAACGCCAAAGTTCCGGGGTGCTCTACTCCTTCTGGATGATCTCTTCTGCTCCACGTTACCTCTTGCTCTGCCCACCTCAAGTATCCCGGAGTGGCCGAGGAGGATAGATTCGCTGTTTGTTTTAACGCCCTTTTGTCCCTGCTGGAAGTTCCTGTAACATGCACATGATATTGTCCTTTCAAATTGAGTGTACGTACCATGCCGATGAAGATACTGATTTGGCCGATTGACACCACGGATCCAGATTCGCAGCGATCCGGCTCCAACTCCCACCCGGAACTGTCCACTATTCTTTCTCCTTCGCCATTGGAGTAGATCTCGCCGACGACGAAGTTCTCCATGCTCTTCCGAGCTTCTCCCGTGATGTAAACACCTTTGGACGCAGGCCCCACGGTGGGCGCCAACTGTCGTGGGATAATCACGGCAGATGTTACCTGGGGTAACTGATCTTGGGGCAAGTCGACACAGGTATTTGGGAGAGGGTTTAGCTCGAAGGAAGACATGGCGAAAGCAATCTAAGAACCGGAAAGCAACTCGCCGGCTTTCGATATTATAATACTGGATACTCGATAACAGGTGTTACAACTATGACTTGAATCTCTCTTAGACGAAGCCCAGGGGTTGGTTTATATAGTACTCATACCCCTCTGGGCTTGCCCTACAAAACGCTCCTCGAGTCCTACTCGAACTCTACATACGAACCCTAACTTTTCTTACCATAACCCACAATCCGGGTTACAAACTTTACAAGCCCTGGGCCTTCCAGGAGTTTCTTTGTCCTTAGCCGGATTCGGTCCAGCCGCCGTTTGGGCCGGGTCACACCTGGGAGCTGGCATACCGGGTTACTATTCCCTCATCAAGTACCTTCCGGAGCCTAGTAAATCCGAGAAAAATCATAAAAAATGATTTTGCCAGAAATCGCCGGGGGATACTGAAGGAGGCCAGGAGGGGACCCGTGGGCCCACCAAGCGACGGGGAGACACAAGTCCACCCCGAGCCTAGTCTAGGCATCATCTAGTGGTTGTGGCCCACGCCTCTGACTCCCCTTTGGCATACTTTAACCCCCTTGACCTAAAAACATCGGGGAGCCACTTCGTAAAAAATTTCCACCACTGTCTCACGGTGAAAACCATAAAGAGAGAGAAAGACCTTCCTGGCATGCTGGATCTGCTAGGGAAACTCCCTCTCGGAGGGGAAAATCTTCACCGTCATCATGTCGGGCATCATCAGGATCCTGATTAACATCATCTCCACAATCATCACCATCATCCACTACATTCCATCTCATCTAGTTTTAACAATTAGGGTTGTATCTTGAAATTTTCTTCTCTTTAGCGGTGTTGATTACCTTGTTCTAGTTGATGTTTGTGAGTTTTACCCGTGAATACTTGTTATGACCAGATTGTTATCCACCATTGTATCACATTTGATTATGATCAACTAGATGTCTTGTTAGTATTTCTTTTAGTTCTTGAGGATAAGCGAGAAGTCTTGTTATGAGTAGTCATGTTTCGTTGGGTAACATTTGATGGTTTGATATTTAAGTTTGGTGTTATTTCCCTAGTTGTGTTGTGTGAACGTAAACAACATGACACTTCGCCTTTATGGGCCTATAAGAATAGATTATGTACTGGTTTTCTTATAGAGGGTTGCCAAAGTGACAGAAACCTGAAACCTAGTTTGCAAGTCTTTACATAAGGGAGTGTAGGATACTAGTACGTCTCAAATGTAACTACTCCCTCCGTCTTGAAATAACTGTCGCGGTTTTTTTTATTTTGAACTACGATACCTTTTACACTTCAATCCTCTGAATCTTAAGTCCTTACAGAATAGTCCTCTAAATTTCAAATCTGAACTGCTCCCACACCCGATCCCCAGGCCGCGAGTTGCTATCTGGTCGCCGGAGAGCGTGCAGCGCGCCTCCCCTCCCAAGGCCGCGGTCGTCGGAGAGCCTGCAGCGTGCCTCCCCTCCCCACGCCACGATCACCGGAGAGCTACTCCACCGCGCCTCCCCTCCCGAGGCCGAGATCGTCGGGGATCTACTCCACCGCGCGTCCATTCCCCAGGCCGCGATCGCCGGAGAACTACTCCACGGCGATCGCTGGAGATCTACTCCACCGTGCCTCCACTCCCAGGCCGCGATTGCCGGAGAGCTACTCCACTGCGCCTCCACTCCCAAAGCCGCGATCGCCGGAGCCTCCACCGCCTCCCCAGGCCACGATCTCCGGACAGCTCCACCACCATTGGCATCTGCTCCAGGCTAGTGTTCCTTTTGCCCATGTTCTAGGCCAGTGGAGATCCCACCTCTGCTCCATGCCAAATATAAAGACATTCTGTTTCGAAACGGATGCTCCTTGTAGATGTCGGCTGGGCACTAGATGCTCTTGCACTGCATCTTTTGGTAGAGCTTGCCGGAACTCTGCATCAGTCTGTAGGTGTAGGTCCATAGGAACAACCCACCAAGCTGCAGACAAGCACACTGTGATTAAATTAGAAGTATAATTGGTCTCTAGGCTTGAGACAACTAGTAACAAATTTATGCCAGCTTAATCCATGTGGAGGAATGGGAACAGATTCTGCTTACAGCCAAGGACAGTGACGAGTATGTGAGTCCACACGAGCGGCATAGGCTACGGTCTTTCCCGAACGGGAGTCGTCTTCGTCACAGACAGCCGAGACGACAATCAGCAGCAGGCTGCCGAGGTTTCCTGCAATATTTTGTCAATGCCATACAGTTAGTGCTATAATATCAACAAATCATGTACTATGTGGTAACTGAAATTCTGAACCAACTTTACCTGATGAGCAGAAGGCGATGATCAGGCCCCGAAAATGCAGCGACGGCTTCAGGATCTTGCAGGCAATCCACCCTAGAGCGCTACCAACCAGGAATATGATGCCCATGTTAACCGACATGAACCACTTGCATGATACCGGTTGAGTTGTATAATTCATGAAGTGAAAGATGGTACTAGCTGCTAATTTTGCACATGAGCACTACCTAACTGCACGAGCTATGTCATGCATGCACCGCTACATTCATCGAAACTCTGGAAACTTGAGATACTCACCAAGAGATGACGTGTAGAGCAGGTATTTAGCTGCTGCCGAGTCTACAACAGAATGTCTAGGTGACTCTAATTCCTGCAACTTAAGATGTGACTGTAGTTCTATGCAGCAACAGTAGAAAATATACGGACATGGTATTCTTCTATCAATAAATTGTTGTTTCCCAGCAAAAACTACAGAGGTCATCATGGTTTTACACCATGATGTTTTAGAAGTGAATTTTCTAAATGATGAGTACTTATGTTTTCCACTATTAGTACTTGTCCTTAAAACTTGTTTGCAACTTCTATGCAACAACAGTATCAAGAGCAAGAGCAGCAGTACCAAGTGTATGTTTTCATGAAGTAAGAGAAGCATCAGTACTAGCAGCAGCAGTACCAACATCACTAAGAGTAGAGAGAGCAAGAGAAGCATCAGTACCAACAACAGCAGAAGTACCAACAAAAGTAAGAGTAGCAGGAGCAAGAGAAGCATCAGTACCAACAACAGCAGCAGTACCAACAACATAAGAGTAGCAAGATCAAGAGAAGCATCAGTACCAATAACAGTAAGAGTAGCAAGAGCAAGAGAAGCATCAATACCAACAGCAGCAGTAGTAATAGCAAGAGATGCATCAGTAGCAACAGCAGCAGCAGTAATAGCAAGACCAAGAGAAGCAACAAAATCAGTACCTAGACATAGAGGAATAATAGCATAACACAACAACATTGGAACAACAACATGGTGCTCCAAGATATGAACATCATTCCACACGAAGAGGATTCTCTTGCAATTGTTGAGGTACCTGGAGGAGAAGATGCAGTGTTGGTGTTGCTTGATCTAAACTTGATACCTGAAGAACACGAGGAAGAAATTTATGAAAACTGGATGCCCAAGGAAGAAATTTATGAAAACTGGATGCCAGAGGAAAAAGATAACAATCAAGATCATGAGAAAGAAATGTATCAACATCATGAGGAAGAAATTCCCGAGGAAGAAGATGATCATCAAAATCACGAGGAAGGAAATATGCATTCAACAAGAAATGCAGTAAACTTGTCAGGTAAGCAACGACATGGTGTTTATTTTGCTCTACATGTGATCAAGAACAGAGATGGAAAGATCTTGCCAGAGGACAAATAACTTGTGGCATGCCTATTGAACACAAGTCTATGAACAGTTGAAAGGATATGGGAGGAGGCAAATATAAAATAATTGCAAAAGGGGAAGAAGTGGATGTCTCCAGCAGGAAGAAAGGACGAGTTGGGCGTAAAAGGAAGGATATCGATCTCCCAAGGATGACTATGATCCCGCTGAACAAACGGTGAACAATTCGATATCTAGCAAGGCATCTTGGTCTTGACCGCTCAACCTTACATAGAAGATTCATGATGGGTGAGATGACACGCCACACTAGCGCACTGAAACCGGTGATGACTCCAGAAAACAAGATTAAGAGAGTGAAGTTCTGCGTTTCTATGATCGATCCATGAGCTTTCACATTCCCCAGACCTTGGTTCCTGTTTATGGAAAAATCCGTCCATATGGATGAGAAGTGGTTCTACCCGACGAAGGAGAATAATGTTAGGAATTTAGGCAATTTACAGATTAAATTAATCCAAGTATAAATCATGAACATGACGTAAACATACTGATACTTAACCATGTTTGTGCATACTAGATTGACAGTAGACACATCTACGCACACTACTAGTATCGCACACATGGAAATAACAAGAGCAAGGATAAACGTGTTATACCCTGACACCGGCCAGTTGGCAGTAGACGTAGCAGTGGCGGCAGCCGCGGCGGCGGCGGCAGCAGCGTTGGCGGCCTCAGCAGCAGCAGCGGCCGCAGCGGCCTCGGTGGCAGCAGTGGCGGCAGCAGCAGCTCGTTCAGCTTCGGTTGCCATGTTGATGACGAGGGCGACGCGGTAGTAGACGAAGTAGATGTACTGTTGACGACGAGGGCGACACGGTAGTAGACGTACAGCAGCAGCGAGCAGTCGCGTAGGAGACGCTCCCCAAAAACCTAATCGCCCCTCTCCCGTACAGGATCTGGAGAGGCGGGGTTTCGGAGGCCTGCTCTCCCGTCGGCCGTGTACGCGGTAGACGGGATGGGATCACCTGCGGCAGCAACAGTAGGTGAAACGACAGTGGGCGCAAAGATGGTATGAGTTGTCTGTCTGTGTCCGCCCCTGCGCCCTCTATATATAGGCACGGCCGGGTAGGAGAACGGTCAGCTCACGAATTCATTTGGCGTTTACTACAGCCGTTACCACGTAATCAATGCGCCGTTTTACTGCGCGTGGTTACCACGTGATCAATGCGGCGTTTTACTGCGCGCGGCTGTTACCAAAATAAATGTGACACAATAGACAGCAATCAATATGACGTCTCATATTATTGGCATGTCTGTTGACTCTCCGTTTCCAACTGCCAAAATAAAGGCATCGGCTCGGCTCATTCCGCGGCGCGGCGCGTCGTGACGTGACGTGACGAGGCGAGGCGGGCGGCGGAGGAGGAGGAGCGCGCGTGTGGAACACCTCCACTACTCCTCTCTCTTCATACCAACTCACACTAGTGGGGAGAGATCTCACCTTATAAATTGGTGCAAAACTCTCCCAACTAGCAATGTGGGACTAAACTCCCACCATTTGTTATGGCAGCATGGGCCTTTGGGATTAAGTGGAAATTGGCTATTGGGCCCTAAAGGCCATCCGAATTTCAGCAAATAACACATATTACCTCCACGCCGGAGAACCACCACCCTTGCGCTCTGTGAGGAATAAGAACTACATTGCTAAAGTGATGTTCTTAACGGCAGTAGCGAAACCTAGGTATCGTGAAGGTGGTGTTGTGACATTCGATGGAAAGATTGGCAGTTGGTCATTTGTCACTGAGGCTCCGGCAAAGCAAAAAACGTAAAATTAGAGATAAAGGGGAACTAGAGATGAAAACGATGAAGGTAAATCTCCAAGTCATGAGAGATTATCTTTGCGAGAAGGTGATCCCTACGATTCAGGACCTATGGACCGACGAGGATGTTAGAAGTACCATCTTCATAAAACAAGATAACGCGAAGCCTCGTGTCCTCGATAGTGATCAAGCTTTTCGAGATGCTGTTGCACAAACTGATCTTGACATTAGATTATTGCAGCAACCGTCGAATAGTCCAGATACGAACGTTCTCGGCCTATGCTTCTTCCCGTCACTTCAATCGCTGACCGATACCATGGCACCTAAAAATATCCGAGAATTGGTAGAGGGTGTTGAAGAAGAATTTCGAAACTACGATGTCAATAAGCTGGCTCGAAGCTTTCTAACACTCCAAGGCTGCATGAAAGAGATCATGAGATGTGGAGGGGGAAATGGCTACATCATTCCTCATTTGAAGAAGGAACTCATGGAGTCATAAGGAAGGTTGCCTATAGCTCTAGCTATAACGGCTGAACAACTAAAAGAAAGCATTGCCCTTATAGAAGGGGGAACATGAACGTCGTAGCAGAAAACAAAAGATATAGATAGGAGAAAAAACGAAAGGATAATTATGTGTAAGAAGATCACGTGTGTAAGTAGATCATATCTAATCCGAAGTGAGAACTTGTGCATACTTGTGCAAAAGAAATTATGTAATCAGACCATGATGGTTTTTTTTTTTGAGTTGTTGCTCTCTTATTTGAGAAAAAACAATCACATGATCTCTTATTTGAGTGTTTGCATTTTGAAACAGGTTGTAAATCCAACTAGCTGGCATTGCAATTGACATTTCTTCTCAGGAATCAAAAGAAACTGAAATTGCATCATTATGAATTAAACGAAACTGAAATTTCATCATCACAAATCAAAATAAACTGAAGTTGCATCTGTACTTGTGCAAAAGAAATTATGTAATCAGACCATGATGGTAAAAAACAATTTGAGTTGTTGCTCTCTTATTTGAGAATAAAAATTCTCATCTGTCTCTGTTTGAGTAATCAGGTTGGCTATAGAAATTAAAACTGAAACTGTCTTACACAAGGCTTACAACCCTGTAAATTGGAATCTGAACATTGAGTGTTCGCATTTTGCGAAAATAATTTTACACCTTCAAAGAAAGAGTAGAGGTGGCCTTCGAAACTAAGCTCGAATAAAGAATGATTAAAATCATATGTTGCCAACTTAAGGACACAAGTAGTTTTTGAAACAGGTTCACAAATGAGATAATTATTTGAAAGAAACTTTTTACACTAGCCTTGTATGTTCTCTCCAAATACTCCAGTAGGGCACTCATTTGAAAACATACAAGTAGGGCACTCATTTGAAAACAAACATACAAGTAGGGCACTCATTTGAAAACAAAACTGGAAATCGATCCAGTGCACATAATTGTTTTCAGACAAGGAGACAGTGTCAAGTTTTTGGTTAAGAAACGAGACATGTTTAAAGTTTAAACAAGACAGAAAATTGACACATGTTCATCTTCACTTGGATCCCTTTTGGCTACATTTTTACCGTGATGACTTTCTAATCAGACAACATAACAGACGAGCCCAGATCTATAAATTCACCTGAATACAACAATTGATACGAATCTGGATTGGAAAATGTAGGCATGCTTATATATTCCCCCAAGTCACATTTCCTAGCGCCAATGAATAAACAGTTTGATCAGCTTAGGCAGTTAGGCGAAGCAATATTCCCCCAAGTCACATTTCCTAGCACCAATGATATCTACAGCGTTTCCTAGCACGATGTAGACTCTACTCAATGTGCTAATGTTGTCAACAAACAGTTAGATATGAAAGCTGACTTAGGTTTCGGTCTAATAAATATCCATTCCATATGGAAGTGAATTTCACCCAAATATTATGGAAATTCAATCATTTTGCAGCAATGCTACACCGATATTTTATTTTCCAAATCATGGGGCACAATCAGATGAAAAATACATGGTTACATTATGTCCCACTGCAAATATGCCAGGGTCTAGGATTTAGAGTAAGCTTGTCGGTGAGATAGAAATAATGGAGACGACAGGTTTTCACGGCGACGAACGCGGCCACGGGCGCACCAACGCCATACTCTTTTCTTGCTGGCTTAAAATCAACGATTACAACAAGCAGTACATGGGGTTTTTATGCTCAAGATTGGTGGTTACAAGATTACCAGGAGTATGTGCATTTTGATAAAGGTGACACATCATTAGCATCAGGAGGCAGTGCGGTGAGAAGACTACTGTGCAAATAAAGCGAAAGATTGGGTCATGAGTACTAACATGTCCCCTCGTTTCTCTTTGTGAAATCAATACCTATGATGAGATTCGAAACTCATAAGAAGCTCCACCTGCTTGCTTCCACCGTAAACAAGCTCGTTGTTTGATCAATCGGGTCAAGAAATCCAGAAGAAGAAGTCCCATACAGAAACCCAGCGCCTGGAGGAGGAAGAATACAGATATCCAACGCCAGGACCTCCAGCGCCTTGTCGTCCCACCAGGCCGCGCCTTGCTCCCGGACCTCGTCGTCCGACCAGGCCGCGCCTCTTCGTCTGCCTCATCGTCTCTCAGCCCAACGGGGAGCATAATCCGTGAGATTTGGGGACGAACACAAGAAAAAGGATTATTTTGATGGAGGCGAGTGATGGCTCACCTTGGTAGGAGGAGGTCATAAACAGAGATCTTATATCTTGTATCGCCGCCCTCTCCGTCGTGGTGGAAGGAAGATCCTCGCCGCCGTCATATCCCCAGATCCGACGATTCGTCGCCGGCTTTGACAAAGAAAGATCGAAGTTTTTTGCGGAGGGCGGCGCGGCGGGCAGCGGAGGGCAGCATGGAGTGCAGTGCGACGAGGCAATTGAGGTGGATGGGAGCGTCGTGGTGCGAGCGAAGGTGGACGGGAGTGCGGCGGCGGCGAGCCGGAGAGGGAGAGGGGGAGACGGTGACGCCATGGAGTGCGAGAGCGAGACAGAGGAGGGGATAAGAGGTGGACTTCGGGTTCGGTCAGCAAACATCGGAGGTTTTTTTTGCATAATTACGGGTTTTGTCGGCTACGACAGTTATTTCAAGACGGAGGGACAGAAACCTGAAACCTAGTTTGCAAGTCTTTACATAAGGGAGTGTAGGATACTAGTACGTCTCAAATGTAACTATTATTTTTCATGCTCCATGCTTTGTTTTCTACATATTTTTCCATGTTTCTTTATGTTTCCTATCATCTATTGGACTAACTTATTAATCTAGTGTCCAGTGCCAGTTTCTATTTATTTTCTATGTGTATTGCATAAAAGGTCCAAAATGAAAGAGCTCGAAATGATCCGAAAATTTTCGAGGAATTTTTATTCACAGGGAGACTCCCGGAGCTAGAAGGACACACAGAGAGGATGCTAGACGTGACCCCCTCCCTTTGGTCGTGCCTGGGGTCATCTCGTGCCCTCGGGCACCGCCTCGCGTCGCCTCTTCGCCCATAAATACCTCCTTGGTCTAAAATGGGAGAAACACCGGAAGATTTTTCCACAAATGCGTCCGACATACTCCGCCATCCAAAACCCTAGTTCGGGGGGACAGAAGACTATTCTGGTACTCTTCTAGATGGGGAAGTGCCCCCGGAGGCATCTTCATCGACATTGCTACCTCCCACGATGATGCGGGAGTAGTGGGCCGAGGGCTCGTGCTAGTAACCATGTTGTTATCTCTCTCCCATGGCGTGATCTTCATGTCTATGTTATTATAGTTGAATTCGATAAGGAACAGATTATATAAAGTTATTTTCAGCCACCGTCCTAGAAATTGAAAATGTGTAGCTCAGACTTCATCAAACTAGTGTGGAGGGCAACCAAATATTTGTCTGAGAATTTCCAAGATTTTACTGTACGGATGTTAATTGACGATGTAAGTGTGATTTGGTTGATAAAGAATCACAGGAGAGCCCTGCTTATCAAAAAAGAAAAAAGAAAAACAGGTGCCAAGCTAAAAAATGTTCTGACAAAAGATAACACCTTCCAAGTTACAACCGATAACAGAAATTAGTCAGATACACAAATCACACAACATAACTTTGAAGTTATAGTAGATAACAGAACACAATAAGATAACTATACGAATAGGTGGCCATCTTGCAGATAACTTATATAAAACTAAAAGACAATTAAACAAGCCGAATGAACACATCAAATGTTCTCCTCGCCAAAGCACCACATCAGTCGTGATGGGAAGTTTCAAACGTCCATCCCTCTAACGCAATATCACTCTTGTTCTCAACAAGAAGGGACCAAGCAACACTAATCTCCACCTGAGCGTCACCAACATAAAAAATATCCTGACTTATGCTGCATGCTTTGGCTGTGAAGGAGACATGACCCCGTGCAGCGATATCACCAGATGCAGAGTAGGCTTGTATGACAACTTCCAGACTTCCATCAAGTTCGACAGAAACAACACGCCGGTCCAGATCAAGGTAACCTTCGGAACCCTCGGGGGTTGCTGGACAATGAGAATCAAGCAGCACAATTTCACCAGATGGGGCATTAGTAGTATAAGTGGCTTTACCATCATTGAAGTTGAGTGAACATGAAGTCATGGAGCAAGCCACTCGACATCCATACTTAAAAAGCTGTGATCCTTGTTTGAGAACACGTACACTGCAGAGAGTGGCCTGTACCGTGTCTAAAACTTGCTCCAAGGATAGCTCTATTTTGCAGAAGCAGTTCTCGAAGCAAATAATGTTTACACCGGGAGTACGTCGAGCATAATGGTACGTCCCACTGATCAATGCTTTATCTTGAGAAAATGTTCCAAGTTGAACTTTCAGTTGAATTTCAAATTCGACAGGATCTATGCACACAATTGCACGAGATGGACCAATCAAGCGCAAAAAAGGATCCTGCAAGCATCGTCAATCACCTGATTAACTACTAATCAATAAGAGAGATGACCAAAAAAAAATGGAAAGCAAGTAGCAATATCCCCAAAAGAAAATGGAAAGCAAAGATACTATACGTACGTCTTGCTCAATTTTTTGACTCATCCTCTTGTTGCAACAGAAGAGAAGGTTGCGATTGTGATCAACAGCATCCCGGGCAGCAACCACACCATACACAGACAATGGCCATTTGAAGCCACCTTTTATTTCTGCGATTTTGATGGAGAAGATCTGCCAGGTGGGCCCCATGATACCACTGGACAAGCTGTCGCGTACAGGTGTCAAGTATGTGAAGTGCATGGAACTCACTTGCGCTGCAGCACCAAGGTTAAGCATGTGTTAGAAATCTGACAGATAAGCAAAGCAAATCCATTCCCTAAGAAGGAAGTCCAGCAATGGTAAAAGAACAGGAAAAATAACTAGCTAGTTAAACAAAATTGAGCAAGATGTGTGTTTCCTCACTCATGTCTTCGAAGAAACCGCACCGCGATCCCCATGAAGATTCCCAGTCACTTCTGTAACACATAAAATCCTCTTCCTCGTCGGCCATCTCCTCCTTCTCCATGGTTAATTGTTCGTCTGATTCACCTCTGTCCATCTCCTCATTTTCATGAACCTCCAATCTGGAAGTTAATGGTTTGACTATGGACTTGACCGGCACGTTCAAATAAGCCGGATCAAGCACCACCTCTTTCCCAATCTCTAGTTCGAATTCGGAATCAATAGTCGGCACCTGCTCCTCCATGGGAGAATCGTCACTGTCCATCTCCTCCTCATCACCACAACCATCAGTATCATCTTCGTCGAGAAGAAAGGAAGATACCAAATTTTCTTTGTCCAATCTGAATCCGGATATGTTCAAATATTTGAGCTGACGCTCCAAATTTTCTTTGTCCAATTTGAATCCGGACATGTTCAAATCCTCCTCCATCTTATTGGTCCCTTCCGAACAAATCACCTGGTCCTCCAAGAGGGATTTGCCTTTGTCCATCTCCACCTCCGGACAAACCACCTGCTCCTCCAAGATGGATTTGCCTCTGTCCATCTCCGCCTCAGAAGGCTTCCACATCACAGCATCCGGCATACTAGACGGAATCCTGAAAGCGGAACTGCCTTCCGGCGTACGAGAATACAACATCGTAATACGAGCATAGGATTTAAGCAGTTTTGACATTCTTCTACGCAAAACAGGCAGCAAATCATCGAACGAACAGGTCGTGATCGAATAAGAGGAGAGGTCTTCGACAAACTTATCGAGATCTTTGCGGATCTGATGAAAGCATGCGAGCTCCATCTCACGATTCAGATTCGTCTTCTCCATCTCAGGGCTGCAAGAACTAATATTCCCAGCCGCCACACACCGTCGCCCTCTTTTTTGTGTTGAGATCTTGCTAACAGGGTTAGCCATCCGCCGCCGCCGCCCGTCGTATGTCCTAGGGTTTCTATGAAGGAGACGACCCGGCTGGAATTTGCTTATATTTATTTTCCCCACGCTCAAGCCAGGCCAGCCCGGCCCGGCACAGTAGTCCGAGTCTTACAGGGTTGAGGAAAACGGGCGGATCCGATACAGAGTTGAAAACGGGCGGATCCGATACAGGGCTGAAAACGGGCCGGGATATGCCGTTTCCACTTTCTCCACGGAATCGAACACCCGAGAAACCAGTTCAAAAAAAAAAAAATCCCTGAAAAAAATTAAAACAGAGCAGCCTAGAAATCCTTTTTCTTAACGATTTGGCAAACGCTCAGCTGCCTTGCCTTCCGATCGATGCATCAATACTCGCACCGGTCGGGATGGTGCGGACTATGCTCGTGTGTTTGTCGGCTCGCATATTGGGACTAGTTAATTGCCCGTGCGTTGCCACGGGGAATAGTTATTCTATTGGTTTAACACCAATATTGACGAATATAACAATAATAAATTTTATTCTTATTAAAAAATATATAATAATATGTTAATAAGCATTATATAATAATGCAAAATCATGTGGCCTTGAACCATAGAAGAAACATCTTTTTACACTTTGACTAACGGAAACTACCTCCGTTCCCAAAAAACAAGGCATATTCATTTTCTTTTACCGAGATTTTAACTAAAGATTTCATCGTGAAGTACTTTTGAATAGGAATACGGTAATAATAATTTTTTATCACAAACTATATATTAATAGATTAATTATTCATCAAACCATTGGTCAAAACAAATGAAATAGGCCTTATATTTTTTAATGGAGGTAGTAGGTAACTTTGCTACAGAATGTAAGCATTATAAAGTTTCACATTCACCCGAACATACACGAATTACTCAAGCAACAAAAATATACACTAAAATCAATTACACAAGATAACTTTGATTGCAAAGACAGACATCTTACATAGAACGGTCATCGGCAACTATAGCACTTGGTAGAGATAATCAGATGTTATCACCACAAAACAGTAGCGAGCTTAAAGGCTCGGCCAGATCTGAACCACCACCATCACCACCATCGGGAACATTTATTGCGCTATCAATGCCGCTGTAGTTAGGTTGGTTTTGACTGAGGTTGAGCTTGGTGTAAGACTTGTAAGGGTACTGCCAAATAGATCCAAAAAACATTGTTCGATAGTTCACCGCTTTACTTTCAAAATATGAACGGTGGTGCAATAGGCCATTCTTTGAATTACATTTAGCATCTTACAACACCATTCTTCATAAAAGCTCCCAACATTTAGCAGAATCTTGTCATGTGATTTTCCTACAGAAAATTCATTTTTAAGTTTGTCCATGCTGGTAATGTTCTAATGAGAAATCACTTAGAAAAGAGAATAGTATGACACAAATATGAGAGTGTACTATTATTTCTACCGCCAAGGTAGAACTAATATCCAGCCAAAAATATATTTACAATAATCCTTTCAATCTTTACAAGTTGCACCGTTGCACAAAAGCAAAATAAGTCTGCTCACACGCAACCGATGAGATCAAGGGTTATCAAAAAACAGTGCTCAAAATAAATAGCTAACAGACTATTTAGACAAAACATACTGAATGCAAGGAGAATATTTTCTGCAATAACTTTACTCATATGAAACAAAACCATCGTTTGCGGAGTGAAAAGACACATTCTTAACCTCATGTCCAGTGTAGGAACCCATTACCAGTACCAAACAGATGACTACAAATCTTTAACCATGTACCATGTGTAATACAAAGGATAATATTGATTGCTAACCTATTTCCCTTGAAAGCTTTATCGATCAAATTAGGTTAAACACATATTTTAAGAGTTGAAATGGTTGAAAAGCTATTTTCATTTGGATCAGCATAGTATTCTATTGTGGGGGTGCTACCTCGTATGCCTACGCTTTTGAGCATACTATTATATTCATTAGGACGAGCATATCTTTTCGATCAACCAATAACACCTCATTCGATTCTAGAATTGCAAAACCTAGCACACATATGAACGATGGATGTAGATGGTAGAACACTAAGAACAACATATATGACAAAATCAAAACAAAACTATCTACATAAATCAATGAGGTGATTAGGGACGCAATAAACAAACTTGGTTTGAAAACATCATATTAACTTGCAGCAACTTTCCCGTTGGTTCCTGGGAAGATAAAATACTTCCTGGCGATATAAGCACAACGAAGCCATCTGAGAGCATGCTCTGCTGCAACTGTTTTTCACATCTCGTACTTAGCTACCACTTGGACTATTTCGGCCTGTAAGACTGCTGAATTGCATTTGCATATACCATAGCATGATAAAACATATTTTGTTTCTACTTTGTTTTGCATAGGCTTCGTGAATGCCACAAGTAGCTAGAAGAAAACCTGACAAAAAATAGTCACAATTTGTTCTGGCTAAATAGTGTTGCATAGGTGTTGATCCTTCCTGCTGCTGCATATAAGCTCGAAGCCGGCTGTGTTGGCGTCGCAGGACTTGAGTGCGTATGTGGCCTCGAGGATGGTCATGGCGGTAACCAGCACGTACCCTTGCTTCCCGCCCGTGGCGTCATCGGCCGACGTGGCCGGGAAGCAAGGGTACATGCTGGTTACCGCCATGACCGTCCTCGAGGCCACATACGCACTCAAGTCCTGCGGCGCCAACACAGCCGGCTTCGAGCACACATGGATGGATTTCTTTTGGTGCTCGACGCCCGGCTTGTCGTCGTTGTTGTAGCAGTGGACAACAATCACCAGGAGCTCTGAATCCGGCCAGGCACGAAGCCCAGCCCCCTGGCGGAGCTCGCCAGCTTCTCTGAGGCTAGGCGCCGGCTGATGGCGTCCATGATGGCAGCTGCGGAGTCCCCGACAATGAGGTCATTGGAGGCATCCCGGGGATGTGGAGTGAGAGGCCACAGAGCTGAGTCCAAGAGTGACTCGTCGGTACCGCCCTGGCTGAACGAGGCGGCCAGGCCGAGGGAGACTCGGAGCAATTTGTGCAGCGAGTGTTGATCACAGCATGCGACAAAGTGGGAGAGGTAGAGACGGCAGTGGTGCAGCCACGAGAAGCAGTGGCTGATGAGGAGTCCATTGTCGCGGAACTACACCCACCGCTCCTTGTCGGCGAGGAGGCTGAGCATGGCGCCGATAATCCCTTTCGCGGAGTGCGGTTCCACCAGCTCGCCGTTGTGAAGCTCTTTGAGGATGTCAACCAGCCCGCCCTTCTTGGTCGCAACCATGGGTAAACCATATGCACCGGCCTATAATCCAATCACATGCAACAAGACCCAAAAATTCTTAGTTGCAATTCGTAAAAATGAGCGGGGAGGATTTGCAGGACGTACGTCTTGGTCGGCTCCTAGCTGGAAGGGGTGTTCTAATCAACAAACTCAATAACAAACTAACAAATCTCCATGTAATCAGGGATAAATGAATAAAAAAAGGATGGTACGGTTGTTCATGTGAGATGGTAATAAACTACTTATCTTATATTGTTGGGGGTTGTTCGTGCATGTGGGATTTCTTTGCATGGAATAAGACAGTTAGTTGGGCGGTGGCATTCCATATGTAATTTAGTGGAAGTGTGACATCATACCACCACAGCAACCTTAATAGGAGTGTCAAACATTTTATACTCTGTTTAATAAAATAAAATCTCTAGAACTTGAGTGATCCATGCTTCCCTCTGCGAAGGGACTTTCTTTTACTTTTATGTTGAGTCTTCATCTTCTAACTTTATGCACAATTGAGAGAGCATATTTGCCATTCTGAGTTTTATGTGATCTATCCCAAAAACATTATTAATTGATTCATGATATGTTATTGCTTGTTCTCTAACTATTTGGTCTAGTCTTTCTCATGAAACTTTGAAGATGTCCTGACATTTATGTTTTGCCCCACTCTTAAGTACTTGCGAAATATCACTTTGCCATGCTTTCTCTATACTTAAAACAAACATATATCTTTTTTCACATTGTTATTAATGATCTTTTATTTTAGTTACTTCTCATGATGCAAAGTGATTGCTATGCTTTATTATTAAAGTTCTATTATCATGTTTGTGTTAAAGTTCTATGATCTCAGCTTACATATGCTTTTACATTATGATGATCAAGTTTATGTGGTAGCATGTCACCTCAGAAATTATGTGTTTTTATCGTTTACCTACTCGAGCACGAGTATGACCTAAGCTTGGGGGTGGTGATACATCATAAACGTATCCCTAATTTCTGATGCTCCGTGTTGTTTTTATGTTATTTCCCATATGTTTGCTATACACTTTATGTCATTTTTATCGATTTTCCAGACTAATCTATTGACAAGATGCCATAGAGCCAGTTCCATGTTTTCTGTTTTTTAATTTCAGAAAAGTTATTCTGGAAATATTCTCGGACTTGGAAAATTCAAAGCCCAGAAGTCTTAGAATTCCCTAAGGTTCCACAAAGTCTCGGAGAGACCCGGAGAGGGGCCTAAGGGGGCCCACACCATAGGGCGGCACGCCCCCTGGCCGCGCCGTGGGGTGGGGTGGGGCCCCCAGACCTCCACCGACTCTGCCCTTTCGCCTATTTATTCCCCCTGAGGCGTAAACCCTAGATATATTCCACTTCTCCCCGAAAAAAACCCGAGGCCGCCGTCATCGTCATCCCGAGATCGGGAGCGTTCTAGAGCTCTCCTCGGCACCCTGTCGGGAGGGAAATTCATCACCGGAGGGGTCTACACCACCATGCCCTCCTCCGAAGTGATGCGTGAGTAGTTCATCCCTGGACTACGGGTCCATAGCAGTAGCTAGATGGTTGTTCTCTCCAGTTTGCACCTCATGTTTAGATCTTGTGACCTCCCTAACATGATCAAGATCATCTTTATGTAATGCTACATGTTGTGTTTGTTGGGATATGATGCATGTTGAATGCAATGTCTTTTGATTATCAATCTATCATGTTACCTTCATGCATATGTTATTTATGATCTTGCATGCTCTATGTTGTTAGTAGATGCTCTGGCCAAGTAGATGCTAGTAACTCCAAGAGGGAGTATTTATGCTCGATAGTGGGTTCATGCCTCTTTTTCATCTGTGCTCGAGTGACAGAAACATGACGGATGGAGGATGTGTTGTTGCCATTAGGGAGGAAATAACAACGATTTGTCTAAGGATGATGTTATTGTTTACATTACACACTTTGCTTACTGCAATTATATGTTGCTTGCAACTTAATACCCCACATTTGTTCGGAGGGTGGATGGTCATAGATGAAGTTGGATAACGGTCTATGTATTTTGTTATAATGCCCGAATTAATCACATAGTAATTTTTATGTCTTGCATATGCACTACGGTGCAGCCTTCATTTCTGTCAGTTGCCCAGCTGTAATTTTTTCACCACACATGTTATTTATCTTTCACGGAGAGACACCACTAGTGAACTATGGACCCCGGTCCTTTCCTCATACTGAGAAACACATACTGCTTTCATACCGTTACTACTGCTTTCATACTGTTCTCCTACTGTTTTGCACACAATACGTCTAACCTCTTTGTGTTCAGCAAAAACGGTGAGATTGACAACCTCACTGCTTCGTTGGGGCAAAGTGATTTCATTGTGTTGTGTAGGTTCCACGTTGCTTCTGAACCGGTAGTGCGCCCTGCCATCTCAGCTGCTTCAACCTTCTGAAGTTACTCCTTCCTCCTATTGTTCGATTCAACCTTGGTTTCTTTCAGAGGGAAACTTGCTACTGTGCTCTTCATACCTTCCTCTTGGGGTCTCCCAACGAACGTGTGTATCACACGCATCACCTAACATGATCAAGATCATCTTTATGCAATGCTACATGTTGTGTTTGCTGGGATCCGATGAATGTTGAATGCTATGTCTTCTGATTATCAATCTATCATGTTATCTTCATCCATATGTTATTTCTGATCTTGCATGCTCTCCGTATGCTCTGGCCAAGTAGATGCTAGTAACTCCAACAGGGTGTATTTATGATCGATAGTGGGTTCATGCCTCATTTGCATCTATGCTCGAGTGACAGAAACGTGAAAGATGGAAGATGTGCCGTTGCCATTAGGGATAAAACAACAATGCTTTGTCTAAGGATGATTTTATTGTTTACATTACACACTGTGCTTAATGCAATTATCTGTTGCTTGCAACTTAATACCCAATGTTTGTTCGGATGATATTCGGAGGGTGGATTATTAGTCATAGATGCAGTTAGATGATGGTCTATGTATTTTGTTGTAATGCCAACATGAATCACATAGTAATCTTTATGTCTTGCATATGCACTACGATGCATCCTTCATTTCTATCAATTGCCTAGCTGTAATTTGTTCACCACACATGTTATTTATTTTTCACGGGGAGACACCACTAGTGAACTTTGGAGCCCGATCCATTTTCTCATACTGATAAAACATCTATTGCTTTCATACTGTTCCTACCGTTTTCCTACTGTTTTCCACACCATACGTTTAACCTCTTTGTGTTCAGCAAAACCGGTGAGATTGACAACATCATTGCTTCGTTGGGGCAAACTGATTTGATTGTGTTGTGTAGGTTCCACGTTGCTGCTGAACCGGTAGTGCGCCCTACCACCTTAGCTGCATCAACCTTCAGAGATTGCTTGTCCTCCTACTGGTGGATGCAACATTGGTTTCTTTTCTGAGGGAAAACTTGCTGTTGCACTCCTCACACCTTGCACTTGGGGTCTCCCAACGAGCGTGTGTCCACACTCCATCAATACACATTTGCTGGAAACAAGACCTGAAGTGGCGCTAGCTAACTGTACCTCTCGGCTCTCACGTACTTGATGAAGGCATAAATGTATGGTGCATAGCAAAGAGACCGCATGTTCTTGACCACATGTCTCATTGTCTTGCACATCCACTTCATCACATCTATCGGAGCATTGGAATTACGAGTATGGTAAAAGAGCTGGATGACATGACCGCTAACTTCGCCTAGGTTATCGGCCTTAGGACAAATTGTGACGTTGAGGAGCTTCATCAAGTAGTAATATGTTGGGTTCAGTCCAACAATTTTACCAACGTCTTTTGAGGGTATGCCATCAGTGTAATGATACACAAGGGATGTCTTGCTTCGCGGAGCACCCTTACAATAGCATTCAAATGCTCCTCCCCTTTCTATATTGTTCCTCATATCCCATTGCTTTCACAAAGTCGAGGAAAGGGGCACTAAGCATATCTTCACCGCGAATCCACTTTATTGTCTTGTCCTCATATTTCACGAAGAACACGGTTGCATAAAATTGTTTCACCACATCAGCATTATAGGCTTGTTCAAATTCCATGATCTTCTTAACACCTAATGAGATCTCCAAACTGATATTCATAACCCCTAATGTACTAAAAATCCACGTGCTTCTGACTCACAATCTCGACGCTCTTGTTTTGAATGACAATTTCAAACACTGCAGCTTGCTGTTTGTTTCAAAACCGGGTATCGGCTAGCTTCTCTTTCGGTGACAAATAATGGTCTATCTTCATTCTAGCCTCATACATTCATGCAAACCCATGGTCATGTAATCTTTATCCTTCACCTTCTTGCCCTTTGAAGTAGTTGCCTTCATTGGTTTGGTCTTCACATTCTTGCCCTTGCTAGTCTCTGAGACATTTTCTTCCGTTTTGTGGTCCTTATGATCTAACAATATAAATACCAAAGCCTCATTACCCTGTTCAAATAAAACGTGGCAATCTTTCCAACAAAAATGTTCACATGAAAACTATTAGAGTTTCCAATCTAGCATCCCTAGACCAAAGTAGCCAAAAAATACAACTACAAACAAGGACTAAAAATATAATCAACTAAAATTTACAATGAAATAAAATTTCCAATAATATGAACTTACAATGAACGAAAATTTCAAAAATAATAATATCGACTGTCGGATATATACCGAATGGGGGTATATCAGATGGTAGTCTAAAGTGCCGGATTACCCGGGTGGCCCAAATGGTAGTGGGCTACGGTCCATTGGGCGGCCCAGTAAGCTGACGCGCAGAAGCCGGATTCTAGAAGAACCCGGATCACGGCCCACGTGATCTGGCTTGGAGTAGAAGGCGGATTCCTTACTATCCAAGTTAATAGTTATCGTAGTCTTCTAGGTTTCCTACTCAGTATGCCCTAATTCGGCTATTATATAAAGCCGGACGGGGGAGATATGATAGATAGAAAAGAAGCTGCTAGCTAACTCGCCGAGAGGTTGATCCTTGACGAGCAGCTAATAGAACCTCACATTGTACTTTGTATACACATGCTTTAGTCCTGAATAGTGAGATTGCAGGAGTAGGAACGCCGCATCACTTCGACGTACCGAACATGGGTAAAAACCCTGTGTCTTTGTCCTTAGCACAATCACGTCCCCCCACGTCTCTACCCGTAGTCTCATGGCACCCCCATCTATGAATTCTCTATGATGTCTTGACAGTTGACGCCCACCGTGGGGCAAACGACGTCACGCGTTAAGTTTCGATCTGGGATACTCGGCGGAATCGGCAGTTCCATAACTTTCGGAAGCCTGGAGTTCGACGATGATGTTGGACGCTTCCTCGACAATGGATCTTACATACCGGCGCAAAATCATCTGGTAAGTGCCTGCGTGTTACCGATTGGATCTACAAATATCTTTATCGGACTAACTGCAGAGGCCATGGGGTTTTGCGGTGGAAGTAAATTTTTCCCACCCGCCCTATACCCAGTCGAAGATGACTACGATACCGGGTTTTGCTCAGATCTCCGATATAAAAGTAATTCACACTTTATCGGTATGGTGCAATCCGAGGTCGCCGAAAACACGGATGATGGCAACCCCGTGCAGGAGGCAGAAAACAGCAAACCCACTACAGAGGTGGAAGATCCGACATCTGTAAACATAACGACGAACTCGGAAGCTGACTCCGTGTTAGCCGCCATTAAGGCGAGATTAGAGTCAGAAACCGGATTAGATGACTTTGATTCCGAAGACGAAGACGAGGACGCCTTCGAAAGAAAGGTTAAATCTCTTCAAGAGGGATTCCATGAAGTACTGATGGCAAAACCGGCTGAAAACACGGATGCCGGCAGTCAGGGAAGCCCTAGAACTCCTCTGCCAGAGGAAGAGAGAGAAGACGGAGAAACTTCTCCAATATTCCCCAATGTCAAAGAATTGACAGAGGATAAACCCACCAAAAAACCTCCCTCTTCCAAGAAAAAGCACAAGGCCGCTAAAAAGCTCCAGTACAAACTCCGGAAGAAGAAATCGGCTGATCCAGCCGATGAAAGCCCGGAAGTAGGAGATGCAAGCGGAATAAAGCCCGCGGAGAAGAAAACAAAAGAAATCCTTGTTCCGCCAATGATAGAACAAGAAGAACATGAGTTATTGCAAACACCAGTGGGATCACACGAATCCCCTGAAGTGCTAGAAGCCAGGAGACGAGCTCTCCAGAGGCAGCAGCAACATCTATTCAGAACTCGTGAACACCTCCAAAAAACCCAGGATGACATCAAGCTCATGAAGGAAGAAATCGAGGAGTACGAGAAAAAGAATAGATCTCGCATTAAACCTACAAGGTTACCCGGAATCGTAAGACCGGAAGTACTGCCGCCAAAAGAAAGGTTTCACAACCCATCTTGGCAAAAGCAGGTAAACGGCAAAGATGCAAGAGGCGAACCAATATACAAAACCGCAGCAGAAAACGTGAAAGCAACATTCGCCATCCTCAACAACGATATGTACACCAACGGTGAAAAACTTCAAGGGGTGTATGCTTTCCTAGGAAAAGCATTGCAACAACAACAGCGAGGGCAAGAGCGACCAGGGAAGTTGCATGACGACTCCGCCCTCTACAAAATAGCTACATGCGGCGCTGGAGCACCTGGACCGGAAGAATCTGGAGATTCAAGCAACTCAAAAGAGAAGAAAACATATCTGATAAAAGACAAGAAAAATCCCGATAACAAGGATGAAGCGTCTCGAACCGGATCCCATCTCCCGAAAGGTGGACTTAATCCTCATGATCGGGAAGAAAAACACCGGAATGACGGCAAAGCAATGCCGCCTCCGAGGCGCCCAGCTGAAAAAGACGGAAGACATGATATACCTCACAGGCGTGAGAGATCCTGGACACCTCCCAGGAATAAGGAAAGACATAGGAGTAGAACTCCACCTCATCCAAGGGGCGTGATCTCGGAAGAAATAGAGAAGATCCCGGAAAAGCGCGTCCGCGCAACAATGGAAAAGAAAGGAGTAGATCCCCTTCTGTCCATTCAGTCGGCAGGTACTCCGCACACATGGATAGGGCGGAAATAGATGATCTATACTTTGGACCTAAGTGCTTCACATATAGGATCCGAAGGATAACCCTGCATTCTGGCTTTGCCAAAGTTGGTCCAACGTACCAAAAATACACCGGCAGTACAAACCCGGATACCTGACTCTCAGACTACTATACAGCCGTCCAGATCAACAATGGGGCAGACCTAGAAGCCGTAAAGTTTCTTCCCCTAATGTTACTGGATGGAGCCAGAGACTGGATCAATGGATTACCTTCCAGAACTGTAGACAGCTGGGACGATATGGCTCGAGTATTCACTCAGCATTTCCGGGCAACCTACAAATGCCCGAATAGCATCAACCAGCTAAACCGTTGCACCCAATTTGAGGATGAACCATACGTGGATTTCATCTCAAGATGGACGGCAATGAATAATAGCTGCTCTGGAGTAACTGACGTCCAAACAATGCATGCTTTCGTCAATGGCCTAAAACCTGGACTCGTACTGTTCATGGTTGGCTCCAAACAGCACAAAGATCTTGGATCTATGCTTACAACCGCCAATGAACATGTTGCAGCCAAAGACGACATCAGAGCTAGAGGAGCCAATATCGATACACTCATACAGGCCAAAAAGAATCCTCGCCCTGAGAAAAAAGGAACTCCAGATGCAACACAAAATCCCAAAGAGGTTAACATAGCCTTTGGAAGTGAGAAGGGAAACAGGTGGAAAGGACGCAGTACGGAACCAATCAATTACACCAAGGAAGAGTGGGAAAAGATTAAGTCAGAACCCTGCGTCCACCACTCGCAATTTGGGAAACCCACCCACACTAACGCACAATGTCGGCTGAACAAGCATATGAAAGGCAGTGCAAGATCCGGAAACAAGGGGAAGAATTCCAAAAGGAAATTTTCCAAGCAAAAGCCAGAAGCTAAGAAAGAAGACAGTGAATCAGACCCTGACGAAAAAATCCAGGAACAGCAGCGAAAAGGCGAACCCAAGTTTTTGAGAGTTGATGGAGAGTGCGCCCTAACTTTACTTGCAACTCCATCAGCAAAGGTGGCAAAAAGAACTCTTCGAGAAATAAATGCGGTTGTTCCGGCAACCCCGAAATTCTTGAAGTATTCGAACACACCAATCACATGGGATCAGTCTGATCATCCCGGAAACATCCCTGAACCCGGCACACAAGCTCTTGTTGTAAGCCCTATTGTCCAGAACACTAGGCTAAAAAGAGTGCTGATGGACGGAGGATCCAACATTAACATAATGTACCTGGATACACTGAAGCATCTGAAAATTTCCCTAGATGTCACTTTCGGAGAAAAAGATCACTTCTGTCAGGAAAAAGTATCCTTCGAAGTGGTGCCCTTCGAAAGCGTGTATCACGCGATACTCGGACGTCCAGCTTTCGCCAAATTCATGGAACGATCATGTTATATCTATAACAAGCTGAAGATGCCAGGGCCAAAAGGAGGAGTAATAACCATATCGGGAGGCTTCAAGCTGGCAAACAAGCTGGAAAAATAAAACGCCCTTTGCGCTGAGAAGATCATAGCAAAGGAAGAGTTGAAAGAACTGGCCAAAGAGGTATCGCCGACAGAAATGCCGGCAGGAAAAGAAAGCCGGAAGCCAGCAGATAGCTTCAAGGCCTCCGAAAACACAAGACAGGTAATCCTAGATCCCAAAGATCCGACAAAATTTGTCGTAGTGGGAACATGGATGCCCAACAAATAGGAAAGCGAGCTCATCAAGTTTCTCCGTGAGAACTGGGATATTTTTGCCTGGTGTCCAGCTGACATGCTAGGTGTACCAAGGGAACTTTCCGAGCATCAACTTAAGGTGATTCCAGGTTCCAAACCCGTCAAACAAGGTCTCCGTCGATTTGACGGAAGAAGATGGAAGGCTATTGGCAAGGAAATTATCCGGCTTTTAGCAGCTGATTTCATCAAGGAAGTTATACACACTGAATGGTCAGCAAATCCGGTATTAGTGCCAAAGAAAGATACTACTACCCTGAGGATGTGTTTAGATTACACCGGCTTGAACAAACTGTGTCCAAAAGATAGGTTCATGTTACCGCGAATCGATCAAATAATAGATGCCACTGCAGGCTCTCAGCTTTTATGCTTTTTGGACGCGTATTCCGGGTATCATCAAATACGCATGAAAAAGGAAGATCAAATTAAGACTTCTTTTATAACCCCTTATGGGACGTACTATTACATAACCATGCCATCCGGCCTGAAGAACGCAGGTGCAACCTACCAGCGTTGCATGCAACGTTGTTTGCATAGTCAGATTGGCAAAAATGTCCACGTTTACGTGGACGACATTGCTGTCGTTACCAAGGAGAAAGATACGCTCCTTGAGGATTTGCCAGAAACCTTAAAAAATTTGCGCACTTACAAGATGAAGTTAAATCCATCAAAGTGCGTATTCGGGGTTCCCTCAGGAAAACTTCTGGATTTCATCGTTTCTCATAGAGGAATAGAAGTAAACCCAGAAAAGATCAAAGCAATCTTAAACATGTCCAAATCTACGTGCATAAAAGATGTCCAAAGATTGACGGGTTCCGCTGTAGCCGTCAGCAGGTTTATTAGCCGGCTGGGGGATAAAGCCTTACCACTCTACAAGCTATTGAAAAAATCCGACAAATTCGAGTGGACAGAAGAGGCATACACAACATTAACCCAGTTGAAGGAAACTTTGATGAAAGCTCCGATTTTGGCATCCCCAAAAGACGAAGAACCTACGTTATTGTACCTTACGGCTACAAACCGGGTTATTAGTGCAGTAATTGTTGTGGAAAGGAAGAAATATGAACAGAGTATACCAGACCAGCATCCGGTATACTATGTTAGCGAAGTTTTCTTCGAGTCCAAACAAAGGTATCCACACTATCAAAAACTGGCATATGGCATATTTTTCGCATCTAGAAAACTTCGCCATTACTTCCAAGGACATTCCATAACAGTGGTATGCAAAGCACCACTAGGGGATATAATAAACAATACGGAGGCGACTGGCCGAGTAGCCAAATGGGGCATCGAGCTAGCAGCGTTCGACATTAAGTATCAGCCGAGGACGGCGATAAAATCCTAGGTTTTGGCAGATTTTGTCGCTGACTGGACGGAAGCAATGGAAAAAACACCTATGCCAGAGTCCGAGTACTGGATCATGCACTTTGACGGATCCAAGATGAAAGAGGACGCTGGAGCTGGTGTAGTATTAAAATCCCCTAAATGAGACACAATGGAATATGTATTACAAATACACTTCAATGCCAGCAACAATGTGGCAGAATACGAAGCTCTGCTTCATGGCTTGCATATTGCAAAAGAAATAGGTGTCAAGCGCATTCTGTGCTACGGCGACTCAGATTTGGTACAACACTAGCTCAACCAAACTTGGGACGCAAAAAGCCCTATAATGGCCGAATACCGGAGAACGGTGGACGAGTTTGCCATTTGTTTCTTCGGATTCGAAGTGCTCCATGTTAAAAGAGAGGAAAATTAGAACGCGGATGCATTAGCCCGCATGGGATCAGAAAGGGTAAAAATCCTACCACCAGGTGTATTCGTCCAACATTTGTACGAACCATCGATAAAAGGTGGAGACGTTGATTATCCTCTGGCTTCCAAGTCAATTGAAGTTATGCTCGTTAACCCGGATTGGACAATTCCATATCTAAACTTCTTAGTTAATCAGAAGTACCCGGAAGGAGCAGATGAAATCTTGCAAAGACAGGTCCAGCGTCGATGCAAAGGATACACGGTAATTAACAATTGCCTGTATAAACGCAGTACTTCCGGATTTTTTCTGCGATGTATTTCACCAGAAGAAGGACGAGAAATCCTGCAAGAAATCCACGCCGGAGATTGCGGACATCATGCTTAATCAAAAAACATAGTTAAAAAAGCATTCCGTTCCGGGGTTTTCTGGCTAACAGCCAAGACAGATGCTTAGAACATAGTAAATACATGTGTAGGATGTCAGTATTACACCAAGCAGACTAATATGCCAGCCCAAACACTCAAAACTATCCCCATTACATGGTCGTTTGCGGTCTGGGGGCTAGATATGATGGGACCATTCAAAACTGCGCGAGGTGGACTCACACATCTACTTGTAGCTGTGGACAAATATACCAAGTGGGTGGAGGCCAAACCCATCAAAAAACTTGACGGTGTAACTGCCAGAAACTTCATCATTGACGTAGTCATGAGATACGGCGTTCCACACAGCATAATAACCGACAACGGGACAAACTTCTCCATCGGAGAGTTGGCAAAATACTACCTACAAACGGGAATTTGCCTAGATCTCGCATCTGTGGCACACCCGCAATCCAATGGACAGGTTCAAAGAATGAATAGCTCAGTCTTACAAGGAATACGTCCAAGACTCGAATCTCCTCTTCATAGAGCAGTTGGAGCATGGGTAGAAGAGCTACCTTCCGTGCTTTGGAGTATTCGAACAACACCAAACAGGTGAACTGGGCAAACTCCGTTTTTCCTAGTTTATGGTGCGGAAGAATTCCTTCCAACGGACATGATCCATGATAGCCCAAGAGTGCAAGATTTCGACGACTCGGATGCCCAAAAAGCACGACATGATGCCGTCGATCTCTTAGAAGAGGAACGAGAGCTTGTGCTTCAACGATCCACCATTTACTAGCAAGGTTTACGACGTTACCATAGTCGGAAAACCAGGCATCGTTCTTTTAAAGAAGGTGACCTAGTACTAAGATTGGTGCAGCAAAGAAAGCACAAATTGGCCCCAGTATGGGAAAGACCATTCGTCATTAGCAAAGCTATGAAAAATGGATCATATTACCTTGTAGATATTCGGGACACGGAGGATCATCCTGACAAGCGGAATCGCAAAAGAAAGAGAAAGATAGATGCTGAACTAGGAGAGACAAAGAGGCCCTGGAGTATCCAGCAGTTACGTCCCTTCTATACTTAGTTCAATTTCTATGTAAACATCTTTGAGATCATGAAATAAAGTTGTCGGAATTCTTGTATCCATGTTTTTTACAAGTTTATTATAGTGCAAAACATGATTGCACCTTATCCATTTCCCAATGATCTTACAAAATACTCAATGTTAACCCGAATTGTGCCTGCGTGCTCGGCGTTTAAAAACTGAATGATTTTCAGCCTATTAAAGGTTAAAGGAAACTCGGATTGTGCCTGCGTGCCCGAGTTTCATTCAAAAAATTCCTTACTATTCTCTAAGCATTATCTGATTGTTTTTGTGTTGGGTCACTGGAGCTAGTTAGTAAAAATGCCCTTAGTATGATCCATGTTTCCGAGTTTAAACTGATTGGCTTTACCCAGTAGCTCGGCATGAAGATTAATAGTACTATTGAGCCATTTAAAAAACTAAGGACAGTTAAAGCACATAAACCAGAGAACTTAGAAGATAAAGGAATATCAAACCCGGAAAACATGCAAAGAATTTCATAATTAACTACAAAAGGCAGAGTTCTTGTTCATACAAAAGAATAGAAGTATTACAATATAAGTTACATTGTAAAGTGCAGTAATGCTCCTATTTTCTATTTCCACCATCCAGGTTAAGAAGAATCCTTCAGGCATCCGAGTCTTCGTCACTGCTGTCGTTCTCGGGGGCTTCTGAAATCTCCTCTTCTGGGTAGGGGGTGGAGATGTTCACCATAGAGGCGATCTTGGTGGCGTGACCCTTGATCTCATCAAAGATGGTGGTCCACTGGGTCTCCGAATATCCAAGGGGGATACCGGATGCCACGCGCCAATATTTGGCACTGGGGTAATGCATACGCATAAGGCCTAAAGCCATGCGTGCACCACCCCGTGCTGCGGAGCGCAAGGTGGACTCCTTGGATTCCGCCACCTCCAGGATAGCTTCCGGAAGTTTTTCAACTTCCGAGAATTCCCCAGTCCTTGCGGGAAGGTACTTGTTGACCAGCTGCATACCTGCAGCTCTGATCGCAGTCCATACCTTCCCAAAAGCTCGGATTTTCTCAATCCGAGTAAGATCTGGGTTATCTCCTGTTTTTCACACAAACAACCAAAAGGTTAGTCAAAAATCGGAGAAAGAAATCAAGACATGGAAAATCCGGTAAAAGTTCATAACTTACCGATAATCTTGTCCATCTCGGAGCCTTCCTCCAGGCGCAGGGTTAAGGCGTTCTCCAAATCTTGGATAGTGGCCTTGTACTTGTCCGCCTGCTGGGAGGCCTTGGATTGAGAAATCCCAAGGGCTAGATTGCTGGCCTCCAGATCCTTTTGAACCTTCATAAGCTCCTTATGAAGGGCCAAATTCTCCTGGCGGAGACTCGCGGCGTTGACGGCATCTTCAGCTATTTCCTTGGCCTTAGCCAAAGCAGCTGGAAAGCAAGAAAACATTTTTGGGTTAAGAAAACTCGGAAATATACTTAGAGAAAAACACGGATAAGGAACTTCAAAGAATTAAAATGTACCTGTTGTTTCCGACAGCCGTAGCTGAGACGATGCCAGCTCTGCTAACCTCCTTATTCTTGACGGAAAGTTTGTTGAAAACTTCCATGTTTATGGTTTCAGCGGTTTGCTGGAAAATGGAAATGAAATACCGTGTTATACGGAGAAACAACCATGATATTGAAAAGCATCAAGTGAAAAGCAGACATTTAACTTAATGCTTGGGGGCTAGAGATAATACCTGGCTCATCCGCTGTAACCCTGCCAAGTTTTCAGTGAACTCTTCTGCGTACTCGGAAAAAAGAGTCCCTGACGCGCTAAGGCCATCGCTGATATTCTTGAAATCCTTATCAAAGGTGGGGATCTCCTCCTCAGTTATCCGAGAAGGACCTCCCGCCTCAGGGACCGCCCTTTCCCTCGTGTCCGTTTCCGGCATAATGGGCTGGCTGGTCTCCAGAGATTCGGTGGTGTGGGATGCGGCATGCTCTTCTGTGGCCGTGATTGGTGTATTCGGGGCAGTAGCAGGAGAAGGATGGGGGCCTCTGCTGGCCACAGTCTTATGCCACTTCAGCTTTTTCGGCTTCAGAGTAGAGGGAGGCAGGCTAAAAAAGAAAAAGATGCGGGAAAAGTTTAAAATCCAAATGCAAAAGAAAAATTCCGACAAAGAAAAGTAACCCAGATGTCCAAACCTGGAGGTGACGACGGGGATCCCGTCAAGATCAATGACTTCCTGGGAAGAGGAAATCTTCTTGCTCTTGCGTCCACCTGCAAAGGTGGCGTGCAACGCCTCCAGCTCGGCATCGGAAGCAAGTTCCAACTCAGGAAGATCATCGATCTGTTAAGAAGATAAAGGTTGAGATAAGAACACGAAAACCGAGTAAATGACAAGGATTTAAACCCCAAAAGTCGAAAATTATACCTTGGGAGCCGGATTCGCGGCCGTGTACATTGGCCGGCTTTCTTCATATTGGTCGCGTGATGCGACCAATTGGTTCACGCGCTTCCGCAAATCCTTTGCGGGCCAGGCCTTGCTGGTTGTCCGCATTTTGTCGCCGGCTCCCGTGTACTCGCAGAGAAGGCGAGCACCATGGTTAGCCAAGGGCTGGATCCGCCTATCAACCAGCAAAGGACTGTGTCCATGCCGGTTAGAGGCGGATCAGAAGCGACGAGTTTCGCGATGTGCCGCTTGATCCGTAGAAGATCAGGCGGCAGGGTCTGGACAGCTTCAGTTCCCCAGTTTTCTTGGGGAACTGCGGCAGTGTTCAAGAAAGATGGAACCCCGGTGGTTTTCCCAGGGAAGGGAACGTCGGGATGATAGAAGAAGGAACCCGTCCAAAATTTTACGAATTCCGATGTCTTTATCTTGGGGAACCAATCCTCCCTGAATCTACGCAGGGTGAAGGAAATGGTCCCACAAGTTGGGAGTGCGCCCTCTGAAGAGTTCCGCTTAACCCCAAAACAATAAAGCCAGAAATCTAATCTAGGATCTATACCTAGATAACCCTCGAAAAGGGCCTGAAATCCGGCTAAATAGAGGATGGAATTCGGTGGCAGATTATGTGGTTGGATGTTGTAGTGGGACAAGATCTGGAGAAAAAGGCGGATGGAGGAAGACCCATACCTCTGAGAATGTGGGAGGAGAGGAGGACACGTTGTCCGTCATTCGGCATGGGCTCGGTCTCGTCCTCCGGGAGCCGCCACTTTCCCTTCAGCACGAGCCCCTCCTTCTCCATTGTCGGAAGGAGGGACGGCGGAATACTGCTGGCACTCCAATTGCCGGTCGTTTCCGCCTCTTCTTCGGCTCCGGCGGACGTTGCGGCCTCCGCGGTCGCGAGCTCGTCTCCGACGAGCGCGATTTTCTCCTCCACCGTCTCGGGCGCGAACGGCGGAGGAGGTGCGGAAGAAGACCCCGCAAGATCTGCGGAGGCGAGTGAGATTTCCTCGCTCTCCGCGCCGCTTGTGGCCTTCACCGGCTTGTCGCCGGAGACCTGCACTGGTGAATCCAACTGCGGGTCCATCGTGTCGATTATCTCATCGATGTCTTTGCGACGGTGCTGTCCGGGGAAGATGACGGAGATGCCATCGAGGGGCGGCGCTCGGTCGCGCCGGTGAGGTCTTGGGTGCGTTCGTGCGCTCGGGAAGTGCTCTGCGGGAACTTGGGCGCTGGAAATGGCGTTGCGAAGTGAGAGCGGAAGATTTCCACGGAGGACGAAGACGACTATTTATAGCCGGAATCCCGTCACGATGCGTGCTAACGGCTCTTTTGACCGTTGGATGTTCAACGCGTGTCACTCGCCGGAAATTCCGGGAAATGAAACGACGGGTGATTATTGCTATCGCCTCGTTTCCCGTGAGAATCTGTCAGAGATATGTTTGTGGGTTTCCCGCTTGAAACCCAAACGTCCCATACGTCAGCATGATTAAAGCACTGACGTAGGAAGTTCCTTCTCCACGAAGGATCGTGCGAGAAAAGCCGGATTTCCTGGATTCCGAGTTTTGCGTTACAACATCCTTTGAAGAGGAAAAGAAGAATCAAGACTGTAGGCCGATATTTCTCGGAAAGTATGAATTTGGCGAAAGACGGCGAACCAGAGTCTTGGTCCTTCTTGGGGGCTACTGTCGGATATATACCGAATAGGGGTATATCAGATGGTAGTGTAAAGTGCCGGATTACCCGGGTGGCCCAAATGGTAGTGGGCTATGGTCCATTAGGCGGCCCAGTAAGCTGACGCGCAGAAGCCGGATTCTAGAAGAACCCGGATCACGGCCCACGTGATCTGGCTTGGAGTAGAAGACGGATTCCTTACTTTCCAAGTTAATAGTTACCGTAGTCTTCTAGGTTTCCTACTCTGTATGCTCTAATCCGGCTATTATATAAAGCCGGACGGGAGATATGATAGATAGACAAGAAGCTACCGGCTAACTCGCCGAGAGGTTGATCCTTGACGAGCAACTAATAGAACCTCACATTGTACTTTGTATACACAGGCTTTAGTCCTGAATAGTGAGATTGCAGGAGTAGGAACGCCGCATTACTGCGACGTACCGAACCTGGGTAAAAACCCTGTGTCTTTGTCCTTAGCACAATCACGTCTCCCCACGTCTCTACCCGTAGTCTCATGGCACCCCCGTCTATGAATTCTACTACGATGTCTCGACAATCCTTAATACAAACAATAAATTCTCCACCAATTCTGTGTATTTGGAGTTGGAGAAACCCCTGGCTGGATCTAATAATAAGTGGATTTGGAAATCTAGAATACCTCTTAAGATCAAAGTTTTCCTATGGCAATTGTTTCGAGATGCTATTCTTACCCGAGATAATCTGAAAAAACGGAAGTGGAATGGTAACCCCTTATGTTCGTTCTGTAACCAAATGGAATCTGCTCGTCATTTGTTCTTCTCGTGTTCACATGCTAGAGTGGTTTGGGGCACGCCGGGCTCGGTGTTTGGAACAAATTGCTGTCCTGTTTCTCTGTGGCAATGTATTGCTTGGCTTTACTCCTTTTTCCCTGGTGGTGCTCATCTCCATATGCATAATCGTTGCTGCGGTTTACTAGGTGATTTGGATCATAAGGAATAGAGTGACTTTTCGATAACTTGGTGGTGAAATCTCCCCTGGTTACTATTTTCTATGTTTGTTCTCTTCTTCGTTATACTCGGCAGGTCTCTACGGCGAAGAGGAGAAAGCCGCAATCATCGGAGGAGCTGACCAGCTGATGAACAAGGCTGCTCGTCTGGCTGCTACTGCGGGGACCTCCAGGAGTGTGTTTGGTGCTGCGACTACGACTCTCAGGATTACAGAGGGTTGAGCTCATCTTCTCTTTGTGTGGGCTCCGAAGCTGACTCTGCTCTCCTTTTGGTTTCTGATGTCTGGATCTAGCCTGGTGTATGGCTTGCCGTACCGTTTTGTTTCTGGTTGGATTGTATGGTTGGTTATGTTTGAACTCCTGTGGTGGTGAACTATGTAGTCTAGGTGGTAGGTTTTTTACCCCGTGGTGCAATCTCGACGCCGTGGTTGCGCAGCGGGTTTTCCTACCTGTTATTTTCTTTCTGTTCTACTCTCCTCCCTATCCCCTGTTTGCTGGTTAGCAAGAACTTTGTACTTCCGTTATGAAAGTAATGGAAAGAGGAGTAGCCAGTTGAAAAAAAAAAATCCATGTTTGGACAGAAACCGGTTTGTATATCGCGCACCACCTGCTTTCGCTGACCGAACGGCCTCGGTCTGCTTTGCTGTGTTGGTCACATCTTGCGCCGGCGTTCGGGTCGACGGGTCCTGCACTTCCTACGACCTGCTCTCCGCCCACCGCCGCGGCGTCACCCGATCGCCGCGCCGGCCGGCACCGCGCGGCCAAGTCCAACCCTCCCGGCCAGTTATAATCGCCACGAGTCCACGCGCGCAGCTACAGCGACCCCCACCCTCCCCGACAAAACCGCGCCAGGTCAGAGCCACACTGCTGCGGTCGTTGCCGCAACCCCTCCCGTCCCGTATCCATCCGGTCAAACCCCACTCACGCGCGGACGCGTCTCGGTCTCTCGCTGGCTTCCTCCTCTGCCCTTCCCTTCGCTCGCTCTCTCTCTCCTGCCACCCACCGTCGGACCGTCACCCCCGCCGCGGCGGCCGCGCCCGCGGCAGCTGGCGCGCACCAACGCCATGCGGAACTCCTCCTACTCCGCGGACGGCGGGTACGCGTCGCAGACCAGCTTCCGCATCCGCGGCGGCCGGTGCGGCGCCGAGGAGGTCGCCGAGCTCTTCCGCAAGCTCGGCCTCTCCGGGCCCGAGGACTTCGCCATCCCGCCCGCCGTCTACGCCGCCGCCAACGCCGCCCGACGCCGCGCCTCCATGGAGGAGGACTCCCCGACAGCTGCTGAAGTACCCCAAGCTTCTTCGTCCTCCTCCACACTTCCCGAGGTTCCAGAAAACTCCGGACGGGACGTCCTCGTGGAGACTAGGCTACAGATACAAACATCCGGGGAGGAGGAAGCTGTGCTCGCCACCGAATTGGTCCAATCGGAGGTGAGACAACAAGTCTCCCCACGAACCTATCAACCACCGGGGGCCGAATTGAATAGCAGATTGGTCCAACGGGAATTCTCTGCTTACTACACGAGAGGTCACTGCTGCGTCTAAGCCGGAGAATGCAGACGAAGAGAGGGGGACTGAATCGAAAAGCAGATTGGTCCAACAGGAGATAGTGGAGACATCTACCACACGAGCTGCGTCCAAGCCGGAGAATGCCGGCGAAGAGAAGGGGATTGACAGGCCTGCCAAAGTAGAAACATTAAGGAAGGATTGGAGAAGGGAGGTGGTTGTGGATGCCACAAGGGAGACTACCGGTGGCGCCCTGGCTCTCGCTGTTCCAGAGTCCACTTTAGCGGACACCGAGCATTTGGTCTCACCGTCGCCACATAGGCGGTTTAGGAGGACAATCACGTCCTGAATCAAGGGAGGCCATATCGGGAGCGGCTCGTTCGGGTCGGTCTACGAGGCGATCAGCGAGTAAGTTTTCACCATTCATGTGTGCCTACTTCGCCAACATTACACATTTCATTTTGTCATGCTAGTGTTCATGTATTTTGCAGCTGCTGATTTGTCAAATTTGATATTTATTTGGCAAAGCCTATAGTAGATAGTCTAACAGAGTAATGTTAGTGTTGGTCAATGTTGGGAAATCAGAATACATGTTCCATAATTGGCCGTATGAACTACCATTTGTCTTGATGTAGGCAGCCATTAAAAATTCACAGAATTGTTTGATACACCGCAACTGGTTATATTATTTAAATTTTGCAGAGGTTGAGTGAACCTTTGTTGGCAACCTTAGTTAAAATTGCTACACTATTTTTACACTTCATATGAAGAAAATTGAGTTAGTTAAGTGAACCTCTGCATAACTCCATCAACGCCGTGTCATGAGGATGAAGCTTCGGCTGTTCAGCATTTGGTTTCATGCTCTGCAACAAAATGCTTCATTGACGACTGGTTTAACATTGCTTTTTCAGTGATGGGTTTTTCTTTGCTGTCAAGGAAGTGTCATTAGTTGACCAAGGAATCAATGCGAAACAGCGCATCGTCCAGCTTGAGCATGTAAGATGTGGATTATGACATGCTTGTGCAATTTATGTCGGTTACCACTAGCTCAACGAAATATGTCAAGGTGCACTGAAACTAGTTCTGAATCATTTGTTTTCAGGAGGTATCTCTCTTGAGTCGTTTGGAACATGACAATATAGTTCAGTACTATGGAACCGACAAGGTAATTCTCCAAATACTTATGCCTTGCAAAATCATTGCTCTGTTCCTGAATGCAAGGCGCATTCTGGCTTCTCAAATTCAAGCTTTCACGAATAATTAATCTAATAATGTGCGTGTTAAGTACTTATGTTCTGTAAAACTGATATTGTTAGACTCGTCTTGAAAAACACTTTCTTATGATTGTGGTTAGTAGCCACAACTAAATACTGTACAACTTTTTTTTACAGTCAAAGCTTATACTTGGACAGTCAAAATGTGCCCTTTATTTCGGAAGAGGGGAGTAATCAATACCAGTATGTACTAAAATTACTGTTGTTGCCCTTCTGGGAATTGCATAATCTGATATTTAGCATTTGTAGATATTTCTTGGCTGGGTTTCATTTTTTGTTGCTTTTACTGTACATTGTATGCTTTCTCTGAGTAAACGATATTTGTCTGACATGAAGTGCTGATTCTAAATGTTTACATCAAATCTTGCGGGCTCGCAGGAAGATGGAAAATTCTATATTTTTCTTGAACTTGTGACTCAAGGCTCTTTGGCAGCGTTATATCAAAAATATTGCTTACAAGATTCACAAGTCTCAGCATACACAAGGCAGATTTTGAATGGTCTGAACTATCTACATCAGCGGAATGTGCTGCACAGGTGAGTTACTCTTACCTGTGACTTCTTCCGTTGTTGGTAGCTACTTCTCTGTGCTATATTCCTGCTGGCTACTGAGAGCCTGTTCATTTTCTACATTACCAGAGACATCAAATGTGCAAATCTCCTAGTTGACGCAAATGGATTAGTTAAAATTGGCAGATTTTGGGCTTGCGAAGGAGGTACTTGCTTTACCAAATATCTAATATATTATCATTGTACTCCATGTTGTGCTGACTCTGCCACGTCGCAGATGTCAATTCTGAGCCAAGCAAGATCTAGCAAGGGAACTGTTTACTGGATGGCACCTGAGGTTAGTTTGTGCATTGTGCTATGGTGCCTTTTCTACATCTTGTTAGTCTTATACTCAGATCCAGAGTGTGGGTACAAACATGTTGTTTGTTATATTTCAAAAGGATATACAGTTTTGGGAGTGCTACCTTAGCTGATATCAGTGTAGGTAGCTTGATAACTTGAAACATACATAAACCATACTTGATGGGGCGTTTAAAAATCCCAACAGTGAGTTGTAACCAACAAATGGTTTCGAGATTGAGCACTGAAGATTAAGTATGTGGACTCTGTACTGTTACATTTGGAACATAAAAAAACTGCTACTTTTGTTTTTCACAAAGAGTTATTGAATTAAGTTTGGACTTGCAAACTGCAATCGGTATAGTTTTTTTTTTCATACCAAATGCATACATTTTGTGATGGTGTGTTCTTGTTCAGGTTGCTAAGGCACAGCCACATGGGCCTCCAGCAGATATATGGAGTCTCGGCTGCACAGTTCTGGAGATGCTGACCGGCAAAGTTCCGTACCCTGATATGGAATGGGTGCGTGCCTCTTTCAAGTTTGTTTATGGAAAATCATCTAAAATTGAAATAATAAATACTACTCCCTCCGTCCCAAATTAGTTGTCATAGATTTGTCACAATATGGATGTATCTACATCCATATTTTGACAAATCCATGACAACTAATTTGGGACGGAGGGAGTACACGACATGAAATTAAATGTGCTGATGTACAGGAGATGAATACTACATTAAGTTAAAAAGTGATAATCCATGACATATTTGTTAATGCAAGTATCATAAAAGCATAGTGCATAGGTAGGGTACCCCCAAACGATCAGGGAAATATTTCAATGTTTATTCTGATGTTTGCATTAGGAAAACCAGAAATGCATACCTATAAAAATCTTCCTTGTATTGCATCTTCTGATTTTCTCAAATCGGAGGTGTGTAGTGTTACTGTCTGTGATACTGTTTCTCTCGTACTATGTATGTAGACACATGCTTTGCTCAAAATTGGTAGGGGAACACCACCGAAAATTCCCGATATGTTGTCAGAAGATGCACAGAATTTCGTAGCGAGATGTGTCCAAGCAAATCCAAAGAACCGGCCATCTGCTTCTGAGCTGCTGGACCACCCTTTTGTAAAGAGATCACTGCAACATCAAGGCATCTAATCGTGTTGCTAACAGATTTGCTTGTACATAAGCTGGTAAGTCTTGCACCTGTTTTCTCGTCAAGTTAAGAAACGGTGGTAGCTCTATTTCCTCTAGCTCACTCATTAAAAGATCGAGTTGGCTGCATCTACTATCTACAAACATAATGAACTGTCATTTACATGTTGTAGATTCTAATCTAATTTTATCCGTGGAAAGCTGTTGGCGATGCTGAAGAATGAGGATGATCCCACAGCCCAGAAGTGTTCCTTGTTCAGATTCCGACCTCCAAAGTTGGTCGGAGGTCTGAACACTGAAATTGCTTCCAATCTGGGGAATTCACGTAGAGACATTCAGCTAAAAGGAAACTCTGCAGTACCGACCGACAGGTTATGAGCACTCAGAGATACTTTACCAAAAAAAAAGGTACCTTCTTCATTGATGATAGGATTTGATTGTTTTGGAGCTCGTTTGGTGTGTTGCCTCCATGCCCCGTATGGCTGCCTGGGTGGAAATCTATGGCACTATGTACATACCATGAACTGGCTAACATCCTGAATGCCATTTAGTCAGAATTGCGAGCTCCAGTGTGATCCATCGGTGTGGGTAATGTGTTTGAATGGAAACATGGGAATAAATATGGAACCGCATATTTAACACACCTCGATCATAAGTAAATATGAAGATTCAATGTAGATTCAAAAGTAAATGTTGCGAAGCCAAGCGAGAGCATGCTCTCACATAAATATGTAGTCTAAACACACCTCGGTCATTACTTTCCACGCACTGTGAAGCTTATATAACATAATAAGATAGCTAACTAGGATGTACTAATAATCTTGCTAGGAAAACATTTTCATCGTAGCCGAGAAGGCAGATTAATCTCCCAAAGCATGGAGGAGGCGGTTGAGTCCTGCGAAACACTTATCTCCATCGTCTCCAAGTCAAGGACAAGCAGAAGCGCACTGCAACTTATGCTCAGACCATAACCATAGCGATTTATACGCAAGCCTCTCGCGCCGACACGCCTGAAAAAAGGAGGATCAGGACCGATGCTGGGGTCTAGCGACCTTAGCTTCTCTTCCGTGTCGATCGTCACGGCCTCCGATGGCCAATCTCCACTTGGGAGTTGATGCCACACGGTTATATTGAAACCCTGTGTGCCCAATAGAAATAGTAGCTTTCCTCCGTCATGTGCCTCCAGGTGGACGTCTCCTTTGAATTTGGTTATGTGCCTAGGAAGATTTATGGTTCCATACTCAGCTTTGCGGACGTTGTATGTAACGATCACGCCACAGTAGCGCACCAGCCAGTGGACGACCCCACCATGGAGGACGACGGCGCCTCTGTGCATCGTAAACCACTGTTCCGAACGGAAATAATTACCGTCGTCGCTCATGGCAGCAGGTTCCCAGGACATGGCAACATAGACTTTGATGGTTCTTGTATTGCTTCTGTTGATGTTGTTGTGTCGATACACGGGTAGAATAGCAAGAAGGTGCAATCGATGCCATCTGCTGATGTGAGAAAGGTGCAACCGTCGAAGCATCCGGTGTTTTTCGGGTTGATGCACGGAGGCTAGGAGAGGAGTGTGCGGTCGTCGGTCATGGGGTCATACACGCACAGGTTAGAGAGTGTGTTGCTGAACTGGCGTCGACGGAGGAGAATGAGGCCACCGCGAGATCTCACCGGATAGTATTCTCGAAGATGGTCGCCCGCGAGGCACGACATGTAAGGGGACAGATGCTTGTCCAAAAACGACACGACAGGTGGCGTGACCGGGTGGACTAGAGAGAGGGGTGGCGACGGATCACCCTTCTCATCGTTGGTGTGAGTGTTGAGGTGGACGAGGATGTAAGGGGGCACGATGCCTCCTTGTTGGGTGACACGGCGGATAAAAGAGGGACGGAGGATGTCGCGGCGAAGGCGCTTGCAGGCGGCAGCGCAGCGGACGAGGGTGCTTGTGTCGGAGTGTGCAACGATCTCGGATAGTAGGTCCCTCGCAACTGGTGACGCCGGAGAAGAAGCCTTTCCCCGTGGGAGTTTACAGGCCGCCATCGCCTCTGTGTTTGCCGGACGAGGCTAACTAAATCTTATTATTATCCTGCGGTGAGAATCCGGGTCGTTTGGTGTTTGGTATATATATAATAACATAGCATAAAGCTGAAAAGCCGGTGGAATTCGATTGGGATACACATATCGGACCAAATAGGCAACCAAACTCTATATTAAGAATCTTTGTGCTGTCCCTGTCCTAGTTAAGAATCTTTGCGCTGTCCTTGTCTCAGTCTAGTGCTTTTTACTGCAGTTCTGAGTTCATCGAGTCAGCCGGTTCAAGCCTCTTCGATGACTATCCATGACTCACACCCTGCCATCTCATGCCCGAGCAGGCCGAGCATCTCGAACACCTCCCCAGCCTGCGGACCAGTCTCCGCAGACAAACTCATGCACATCACCGGGGATCTTCACGGCGCTGTATCCTAAGCCGCTTGCCGGTTAGACCGGCATGGCTGCAGCCTGCAGGCCGTGAGCACGCCGGTGAATGTAACCGCGTCCGGCTTGAACCCCGCCCTCCGCATCGCCTCGAAATGCTCGAGCGCGTCAGTGCACCGTCCGGCGTCCATTGGCAGCAAACCCGACGATCACCGAGTTCCAAGAGACCACCGTCCGCTTCCTCATCCTGCCGCGCGAACTCTGCATGCGCGCACCTCACGGACATGTTGATGAGCGAGTTCGCAACCCGTACATTGTGCTGCAACCTCCCATTGAAAACAAATAGATGAACCCACATGCCAAGCCTGAGAGCGCCGACCTCGGCGCAAGCAGAGATGACTGCTATCAACGTGACATAGTTCGGCTCGACGCCGCTCAGCAGCATGGCATGGAAGCAGTCGATTGCCTCGTCGTGGCGCCCGCTCTTGACATACCTGTCGATGAGCGCCGTCCACGAGACCTTGTCCGGTGCCGGCATTCCGCCGAACACCTCGCGTGTGGCATTGACAAGGCTGTTGCGCATGAGGCTGGTGTTATAGGTGACCAGTGACCACAGGCCTGACAGGCTGAGAGATGGAGGGACGGCCACTGCCATCACCGAGAAGCTTTCGGCAGGAAGAGTGGATGTGGAGCCTGGCCGAGCTCTGCAGCCTGTTGTTGATTACCGCTGAACTGAACAATGTTTCGCTCCTTCCAATGCTTCTCAGGCTCTTGGCCCTTCCGTAGACGGCTGCTACAAAAATAAAGGGCAGATTGCCAAAATAAGGCTTTCGCCCCGCAGGGCTCATTTGTCCGTGAGGGATAGAAAACCCAGAAAACCCAGAGAAAACGGGAGTTTCCCTTGGCACGTGGGATCCCCCTTCCGCCCTGGGAGAAGTCACCACAACGGGAAAAACACCCCTGCATTCATTTGGACAACACGGGAAAGAAAGGGAAGGGAACAGCCACATGATCAAAAATAGATCATTGTGCGCCAAACAATAATAAAAAAGCTCATGAATTTCATAGAATAAAATATTCCGAAAAAAATCAGGTAACGGTACTCCATCCGACCCTATTTAATTGTGGCAACCGCAATAAAAATTACATTTTTCAAACAAAAAACCCTAATATATTCAAATAATTTAAATTTTGGGCTGCAACATAAATCCCTCTCCGTCCTACAACGCCACCTTGACGCCACCCTGCGCGTTGCCGGGTAGCTCCGTCCTATGGCCATATCGACCCTCCGCTGGCCGTTGGAGAGCTCCCGCCAGGTTGCCCAGCTCACCATGCTCTCTATCGAACGGCTCCTTTCTCGGCAGCCGCTCCCCCACCGTCCAATCAAGAGCACGAGGTCACGAGCTTGAATTGAGCGCTCTGCTCCTCTGCGTGGGCTTTGACTCCGCTCCTCAGCTGCTCATGTGTTCTTTTGCGGGTGAAGAGCACGGACAACGGGCGGTGGAGACAACGCTGCAGTGGCAAAGTTCTACAGCTGGTCAACTTCCTCTGCATCTTTTGCAACTGAGCAAAGAACAAAATAGCCTTTTTCCAATAAGATATATCTAGCCATAACACCCAATAAAAAATAAAAGCCAAGAAGCAATTGCCAATATTTTCAAAAGAATCCAAGATCTACCTTTGTAGCAAAATCTGTTCTAGATGATCTCTTGGGTCTAGCCTGTGTAACAACACCAGTAAAGCTTCTTGTTCCTTCATAAAATTGTTAAAATAATATGTTCCACTGCAGTCAACATTGTAACAGCCAACATCTGACTATATTTATTTATGGAACATGCAAAACACTAGGATTGGGCTCTTGCTTGCCCTTGTGACGCCCCGGGATCGGGCACTATGCAGATTTCAACATTTCCGCCAAAATCGACATAATAACCGGTTCCAGGTTGCCACTTGTGACAACATTACAACAGTTCACGAATAATCCACAACAACAACAGAGGAGATATATACAAGACGACTCAAACGAGTCAAGGATACAACTGGTACAATACAAAGATCCAAATAACAGCGGAAGAAACAACATAGCGTCCGACTACGGACAAGATACAAATTGGACTAAGAGTCCTGAAGATAACCGATGGCGTCCAATCCCTGCCCAGGCCAAGCCGGAGGGATTCCCAAGCTAACGTCGTCAGACTTCAAACCTGTTGGCTGCAATGTGGAATATGCAGCCACAAAATGGATTCGTGGGTCAGTACTATTAAGTACTGGCAAGTGGATAAACCATACTCACAAGATACCAGCGTAACCAATCATCACAAGATACAAATACTTTGGGTAGAACGGAAAGAAGGGGTTATTGCAAAGAAGCTGCAGCGGGCTGCACTAACTGACTACGGAGACACGCTACAACTTCCGGCTAATAGAAATGGATAAGAGAGCGTATCAGAACCAACTACAACTACTCACCAAACAATACCCATCCAGTGTTACCCCCTACTAAGGAAGCAACCCAAGGAAACTCACACTGTTGATTAATGAGGGTTCAGGTTATTGTGACAATATGCCTATTACTAGTCAAGTTATTATTAATTAGGTGTAAGTTGTTTGAGTACTTGTTAGCCTGCACTTTCACCAAGTCGCCACATAACCGCGGACAACACGGCTTCTCGAGAAGATTTATCCCTGCAGGGTGCGCTACAGTACCCGTACACACTCAAGCCACCAACTAAAACTCAGGTTGATGTAGGTGTTGACCTCTTTGTTGGCCCCATCTTCACGAATCGACAAAAACGCACGAAGAACACGAAGAACGCGATGAACACGAGAGGGGGAATCGAGGGGAAATCGCGGGGAAACACAAATCGGGGAAGATAACTCGTGAAGCCTACGAGGGATCGAAAACCCAAGTCAACAACACGCTAAATGAAACCGTTTCTCTTACCGGTCGGTCCACCGATCCAACAGAAGCTGCAAGGGGAAGGTTGGCAAGCGCTACTAGAATCACTATGTGAGAGAGAAGCTCCTTGGAGAGATCTTGGTACAATCCTAGATGAACATCATCAACATAGGAGTAGCCTCGTGAGAGGGGTCACCTCACAAGAGGGATACAAGGGCAAAGCCCGAAACTCTCGGAATCAATCCTCAAATCTATTCCTAACCCTAGATCTAGCCACCGTAGTCCTTTATATAGTCGGGGTCGAAACGGGGGTCAAAACGGTGCAAAAACGGACAGTTTCCGTGCATTTTGGGGCCACGCCGGCCTGGGAGCCGGCCTGGCCGGCCTGGAGGGCGCAGAGGCCGGCCTGGGGCCAGGGTGGGAAGGAGGCAGGCAGTCCTGCAGGCCGGCCCCTTCTGTTGTGTGCCCGGCCTGGGGCCGGGGTGGAGGGAGCCAGGCCAGCCTGGAGGCCGGGGCGCTCGGGCAAGGGGCCGGCCTGGGAGGCCAGCTTGAGGCCGGGGTGGGGGAAGGACGAGGCCGGCCCGTTCGGCCAGGGGTCCGGCCTGAGGTGGAGGGGGAGGCCGGCCTGGCCGGGGTTGAGGCCGTGAGGCACCATTTTCCCCTGTTCTTCCTCCTCGGAGCTCCGAACTTGACGTCGTCTTCACCCGCTTCTTCCCTAGCTTCGTGTGCCCCTTCTCGGATGTGTTCTTGAGCATCTTGGGCACCGTCTTGGGTCTCCGTGTGGTGATCCCACCTATGCATGTAGAGGGGGATTTCATGAGGTAGAGCACCGTTCACCAAGACACAGGAAACATACGGAGATAGGAGTGAGTTCACCTTGTGGAGTGTCGATGTTGTGCTTGGTTGAATACGGTGGGCTGCATCATCTCCCCCCCCTTGAAGAAGAGTCGTCCTCGACTCTCGTTCCATCCATTTTGGAGTGGGAGAAGGAAAGTTGACGACGAAGATGTCGTTGAAGTTGAGCCGCTTGTCGAAAATCATGTGACGGTAGGCTCGTAGGGGATGTTGTCCAAAGGTGATGAAGACCATGAAAGTTTCCTCCTTGGGTGGTTGAGGAAGATCTTGCGAGGCGGTGTAGTCGTTGAAGTTGAGCCTCTTATCGAAGGTCATGCCAAGGTATGCTCGTGGAGGGTGTGGTCCAAACGTGATGACGATCTTGACATGATCCTCAATGGGTGGATGAGGATGAGCTCGCGGAAGCGCTAGAGTGTAGTCGTGGTGATCATTGTCGTTGACGCGCTTGTCGAACTCCAAGTGCATCTTGACGAAGGGGATGTAGACATGGTAGTCATTGTCGTTGACGCGCTTGTCAAACTCCAAGTACATCTTGACGTAGGGGATGTAGATGAATAAGTCGTTGAGGTCGAAGTGCTCGTGACGCGCCGTGTAGATCTTGACTTGAGGAATGTGGATGGAGAAGGCATTGTCGGCGAAGGGCTTGTCAATCTCCATGTGGATCATGACTAGCGGGATGTACCCCGTCCAACTCTTCAAGTCGGTGTCGATGTTCATGCTTTGTGAGGAGCCTTGTATGTGGAGAAGGCGATGATGTTGAGGATGCTTGATAGGGTCACCAAATCTCTGCAAAATAGACAACAAAGATGGAGAGAAAGTTGGTAAGCCGTTAGTGTCGATAATCACACATGGGATTTTGCTCTCAACTCTCATCTCACTATTGGTGACTATCATGGCAATGCCTCTAGGAACACTCATGCTTTTTCCACTCATGATGGGCTTGTGGCGCTCACTCACGTGAAGTTGGATCTCTCTCTCACCACTCATCTCACTAGAAGCTAGAGAGGGGACACTAGAAGGCTCCCAAGTCTTGGCACAAGAGGTGTGCGGGTTTGTCGAAGTCGTTGCATTGCTTGGAGTCGGTAGTGTCATAGCATGTGGCGAGGAGGACTCAATCATCTCATCTCTTGGGTTGATCTCCAAGTGTGGAAAGGGTGGCTTTCTTGGAGGAGAAGGTAGGGTCATGTCTTGTGTCGAGGAAGGCTCCATCATCTCCATGATGTGGTAGTGTACGCCATGCCTTGTAGCATCCTCAAATGGTCGATGATGATGATGGTGAAGATATCCTTGGCTAGAATGGTGGCTTGAGCGTGGCCTTGTAGAGGTTGGCATGAGATGCTTTGAAGGCAAGGGGAGTGTGTCACCCAATTCGTCGTTACCTCCATCAAGGATAGATGAGCCATTGACGCCGGCTCGAGAGAGGTTGCATCGTTGGTCCTTATCTTGAGGATAGGCTTGAAGAACTCGTGTCAACACTCGCGATGAATTCGCGGACTCATTGCAATAGACGCTTCCGTAACCATTGGTGGGCATGTCCAAGGAATTGAGAGCTAGTTGGTGCAAGGCATAGTATTGGCCTTCACTCATGTAGGCATGGTCACCATTTTGGTTGGCAACCATGGTCATCTCATTGGTAGCATTGGAAGCTCTCTTGTGGATGATCGGAGTTGTCACGTGTGTCATTGAAGACGAAGAAGAATGCCTTAGAGATGATTGCAACGAATGAGCCTCTTGGACAATGTCACATGCATCAACGTCTTCATCATAGAGTGGAAGAGTGGTATCCTCATACACATGGTGATGTCGATCTTGTGTTTTGGGAGGAATAGCTTCGCACTCGTGATGTTGTTATTGCGCTTGTGGCGAGAAGGGAAGCTCATGCTCTTGATCCTCGTCGAAGGCGGTGTGCGAGAAGAAAGCACATTCTTGATGAAGATGAGGTGGAGGCTCCCATTCTTCATGTTGGCGATGATGCAATGGAATGCCGTTGTCAAGTGGGTGCGGTGCTTCATCCAATATGGTAGGAGGAGAATCATGGATAGCAACTCCATTTGCTTGATGGTGACGAGGTCGCTCATGTGGATCCTCATCAAAAATAGGAAGTGAGAGGTCACTTGGATCATCTTCACTTGCTTGTTGGTGACGTGGTCGCTCAAGAGGTTCCTCATCAAACATGGGAAATGAGAAATCATGAGTAGCATCCGTGCCTAGTGGTGGTCGAAGTGGGCTCTCATAGGGGTCTTCATCAAAGAGAGGAAGAGAAGTGTCATGTGTAGCATGCCCACTTGTGTGTTGTCGATGTAAAAGCTCATTGGGATCTTCATCAAAGATGGGTAGCGGAAGCTCATGTGTGTCATTGAAGAACAGTAGCGGAAGATCATGTGGGTCATCCTCATTGACTTGGCGATGGCGATCATGATGGAGAGGATGGCGCAGGTGGTCATTGTGGTGGAGTCGAGGGAGGCATTCACTAGAAGCCATGTCGAAGGCACTTTCTTGATGATGGCCTTGGTCTTGGTGGTCATTGTGGCGGTGACACACATTTTGCCTTGGAAGCCTTGAATGTGGGCAAGCACCATCCACGAAGCCATGTAGACCATAGTCATGAGTCGAGCTTGGAGAAGGTGGGTGATGAAAAATATCCGGTCGTAGAGGGTGATCTTGAAGAGGGTCACCACGGCCTTGTCGGTGTCGAGGTCGAGGTAGTGGTGATGGCGAGCGATGCTCAAACCAATGTCGTCGCGGAACTTGTGGTGGAAGATGCGGTGAGGTGGGTGTACCACTCTCTTCCATATGGCGGTGATGATCATGGCGACGGTCTTGGTGATGAGCGTGGGGATGATCATGTCGACGGTGTTGACGATGGAGCTTGCGGCGTTCCCGCACCTCATGTGTGGGATGACTCCGAAAGTCATTTTGATGCCTTGGCTTCTTGGCCTTCTCGCTAGATGGGGCCTCTATGATGTCCTTCTTGTGGCGCCGTCTTGATGTCGAAGGGGACCATCTTGACGTTGCCAACTTGCCGGATTTCTTGTCGTTGCGCCATCTTGAGGTTGAAGGGCGTTGTCTTGTCTTGGCCTTGGCATTCTCCTTGTAGTTCCGTGGTGGTGAGCATGAACCATCGGAGTTTCTTGTCAACCGAAGCTTGGCGAGGAAGTTCTTGTAGGTGAGCTCGTCCATGTCGGAGTCATAGTCGGCGTAGCACTCCGCCATGCTTGAGGATGCGTTGTCGTTGTAGTAGGGCTCCATCTCGTCAACCAAGCTTGCGGTGTCCTCGTTGTAGTCGTGGTTCATGTCGTTGTGGCTCATGGAGTCGGATTCGTCATGGTTGTTGTGGTGCTCCTCCATGTCGATGATGGTTGGGGAGGAGTAGTCGGTGTAGAGCTCGACGTCGTGGTCGTTGTGGTGCTCCTCCATGTCGGTGATGCTTGGGGAGGAGTAGTCGGTGTAGAGCTCGACGTCGTGGTCTTAGTAGTGGTGGTGATCCACCATGTCATGCTCGTAGTAGTGGTCATCCACGATGTCGGGCTCGTAAGAGTGGTCGTCCACCACGTCATGCTCGTAGGAGTGGAGGTCCATGTCTTGCTCGTTGTAGTCGTAGTGGTCCATCATGGACTCATCATGGTCATCATGGCCTCCATATGATTCGCTCTCGCTATACATGGTTAGACACAAGCACAAGTGTATATATAGAGTGTGAGGACCTAAGATCTCAACCTCACCTTTTAGCAAATGTTGGAAACTAGTGGACCAAGCCAAGAGAAACCGATAACAAAAAGAATGAAGTGACTTGAGTTCGAAAGATCCGAAAACACGCTCCAAAACACACGCGGCTTATGGGTGTATGGCAATGGGTTAGAAATGTGGCGAGAAAACGACAAATCCAAAGAAAAGTATGTTGTAAAACATGGAGAAGAATCAAAGAAAAGTTAGCACGCACCAAACCTAGTGGAGGAAAATGATATGGTGGAAAACTAAAAACACACACACACAAATGATAAATGGGGTTAGTGCGGCCAATGAACGAGCGGAGACGAAATGTACCTATCGAAGACTAAGCTCAATGCCACACTAACACAAAGAGGACGCTAGCTCAAACCGCAATTAATTAGAGGCAACAAGATTCGCAATGTGGCAACCGGTCACTCTCTTCTCTGTTGCAACTCGAAATAGGCGTTCCTACAAATTGTAGCAATTGTCATCGATCATTTTCTTCTCATGGCTCTTTTTGCTTCTTGCTCTTTCTCCTTTTTTTTTTTTTTTTTTTTGATGGATGATGATGCGGAGATGATTCCCAAATGCCAATGCCTACTTGAAGCTAACCTCTCACAAGCGCAAAACTCGCACTCTCGGTGCCACAATGCGATGCCAAGCGGTGTAAAGGAACTAGTCCAAGTAGGTAAGTAACACAATGGAGTGGGGTGGTTCAAGTGGAAGCAAGTTATACCTATGCGGTGGATGATCTCGGACTTGCGGCCGATGGATGTCGATGTCGTGTGGATCCGTTGATGTAGATGCGTAGGCGATGTCGATGTCGACGCGTAGGAACTTGCCTCACTCAATTCGGAGCAACGACGACAAAGAAAAACAAGATACAAAATCTGCCCGGAAATCGAAGAGCTGAGATTTTCTGAGATTTTTTCTTAATTTCGAAATTCCTCACAAATCAAGAAAATTTTTGGGCAAATTCAAGAATTGTGGCTGAATAGAAAGGTGGGGAATGGTTTTTGGCAACAAATCTATGAAACAAAACCACGAGAAACTCAACAAATCGAGAGATCGGTCGAAATCCCTTTCGAATATTTTTGGTCAAATTTTCGAATTTTTGGTGGATAGAAGAAAAATTGGTGGTAGATGAGGGGGTGGGGTCTCGGATTCGTGTCAATCTAGCTCTGGATAACAGATGATGTAGGTGTTGACCTCTTTGTTTGCCCGATCTTCACGAATCGACAAGAACACACAAAGAACGCACGAAGAACACACGAAGAACCCGAAGAACGCGATGAACACGAGAGGGGGAATCGAGGGGAAATCGCGGGGAAACACAAATCAGGGAAGATAACTCGTGAAGCCTACGAGGGATCGAAAACCCAAGTCTTACCGGTCGGTCCACCAATCCAACAGAAGCCGCAAGGGGAAGGTTGGCAAGCGCTACTAGAATCACTATGTGAGAGAGTAGTTCCTTGGAGAGATCTTGATACAATCCTAGATGAACATCATCAACATAGGAGTAGCCTCGTAAGAGGAGTCACCTCACAAGAGGGATACAAGGGCAAAGCCCGAAACTCTCGAAATCAATCCTCAAATCTATTCCTAACCCCAGATCTAGCCACCGGAGTCCTTTATATAGTCGGGGTCGAAACGGGGGTCAAAACGGTGCAAAAACAGACAGTTTCCGTGCATTTTGGGGCCACGCCGGCCTGGGAGCCGGCCTGGCTGGCCTGGAGGGCGCAGAGGCCGGCCTGGAGGGGTGGCCGGCCTGGGGCCGGGGTGGGAAGGAGGCAGGCAGGCCTGCAGGCCGGCCCCTTCTGTTGGGTGCCCGGCCTGGGGCCGGGGTGGAGGGAGCCAGGCCGGCTTGGAGGCCGGGGCGCTCGGGCAGGGGGCCGGCCTGGGAGGCCAGCCCAAGGCCGGGGTAGGGGAAGGAGGAGGCCGGCCCGTTCGGCCAGGGGTCCGGCCTGAGGTGGAGGGGGAGGCCGGCCTGGCCGGGGTTGAGGCCAGGAGGCACCATTTCCCCCTGTTCTTCCTCCTCGGAGCTCCAAACTTGACGCCGTCTTCACCCGCTTCTTCCCTAGCTTCGTGTGCCCCTTCCCGGATGTGTTCTTGAGCATCTTGGGCACCGTCTTGGGTCTCCGTGTGGTGATCCCACCTATGCATGTAGAGGGGGATTTCATGAGGTAGAGCACCGTTCACCAAGACACCGGAAACATACGGAGATAGGAGTGAGTTCACCTTGTGGAGTGTCGATGTTGTGCTTGGTTGAATACGGTGGGCTGCATCACAGGTTGGCTCGACACGACCCAAACCGTCTCTACAATCCATCCTAGGAGCCACGGAGCTATAAGGTCCCGGCCAGTCCGACCTAACCTAAGCGCAAGGGTGAAAACCACACCCCCCGGCACCACAGTGGCTAGAGCCCATGTTTGCTCAATTTGGGTGAACAGAACTCAAGTTATGAATTTCCAAAGTTTCCAATTTTTATTGCATTTTCTGTACTTAATTATTTAGTGCAAAATTTATTACAGAAACATGTTGCAACTTTGTTACTAACAGAAGGAGCACAAGATGCTGAATCCATAGCAATTTGAATCATTGAAATTGGAGCGTTTATGAATATTTGGTGGAATTTACAACTTAAGATCTGATCTGTTTTGGGGCTGAGCTGCAGGAAAAATAAAATCAAAAAGAGAAAAAAGTGCAACTTTGTTACTAACAGAAGGAGCACAAGATGCTGAATCCATAGCAATTTGAATCATTGAAATTGGAGCATTTATGAATATTTGGTAGAATTTACAACTTAAGATCTGATCTGTTTTGGGGCTGAGCTGCAGGAAAAATAAAATCAAAAAGAGAAAAAAGTGCGGGGGGGGGGGGGGGGGGGGGGGACTCGAACCCACGCCCTGCTGGTGCGCGCGCGAGAGGGCTCTAGCCACTGGGCTGCTTGCTGATTGGTGTTAGACTAGGATGCGGAGACAACTTGAGGTGAGGTTTCGCGGAAAATTTCTGAAACTGAAAATGTTCAGTTACGGACACTTTGCCCGATTGTGGACTGCCTGTCGCCGGCGATCTGCTGCTGCTGCGCGTGCGTGTGCTCCGTGTGGTGCTGGAGCGTGAGTGGGAGGAGGGACATGAGGGAAAAGGGTGCTCACCCCGCTAACTGTCGACGAGGAACTCGGTTCTGACGGAGTTGAGGGAGAGGTAGCAGCGGCTGGCGACGGCGACGGAGGAAGCGCGGCGGCGTCTAGAGGCTCGGAGTAGCGATGCTAGACGACGAGGAGGGAGAGGGAAACGACGCGGTTCCGTTCCCGCGAACGCCGGGGCTCGACGGTGTCCAGAACGGTGACGCCGCGTGCACCAACTCCGGCCATGGAAATTTTCGGTGGTGAAAGAAAGACAGATGAGGGAGGAGAAAAGGTTGGTGGCGGCGGGGAGGAAGATGAGGGGGAGAGAGGAGAGGGGAGGCTAGGGTTTGGGATCCTCTCCTTGGGTAGATAAAGGAGGGGGAGAGGGGAGCAGGTAGGGAAAGGCTGCATGTGGGAATCGGTGGTTCTGGTGGTGCTCTGCTCTGCAAGAAAGCGACAGGAGGAGGTGCTCTCCTCGTGCCTGGTACGGACAGAGAAGAAAAGGGAGCTAGGCTCTAAGGGGGGATGGGTGGGCTCGGTGGTGGGCTGGGCTAGCTACCTCAATACATGTTTTTTTTTTCTTTTTATTTATTTATTTATTTTCCAAAGCCTTTTCACAAAACAATTTCAGAATAAGTTAAAATAGTTTTTAGGAGAAAATTGTTGGTTTATGTGAAACATCAAAAGAGAGGAAATGGGAGGATAAACCATTTGAAACAATTTTGGTAAAAAGCCATATAGAGTTTAGTAAATAATTTTGGGTATTAAAAATTAATATGTGAAGGATGCATGATGCCATGATGCGAAAAAGAAAAACAACAAACAATTCTATTTTGGGGAAAAACCCCGGGCGTTACAGCCCTGCAGATACTAAAACATGTTCTCTAAATAAATAAAAAATGTGCAAAAGCTTTTGAAATGAATTTTCTATTTAATGAAAAGAGCATACAATTGTGCAGATAAACATCCACTGATGCATCCTGACTAAGTATAATTGACTAATTACTGTGATCGCTAACTGTATACATACATTAGTCAGTCGTCAGTAACCTAAAGAAACCAAGGTACATGCAGAACAAAGAAAATAAAACACCATGCTATGAGCAATATGGAGTAGCTCAAATGTGCACAAAAGCACCATCTTGAAAGTGTAGAACAGAGAACATGATAGAGTACATGCAAGAACATATTCAGGTGTTTCATGCTAATTAACTGCAGGCCCAAAAAATCCGTGAAAGGATTATTTTGCACAAATAATCCTTTGTGCCAAATAATTTGCACAACTAAGAAAGCTTCCATGAACTAGTAGCTACTTTGCACAAATACGATAGCTTGTACATATGAGTTAGCTAATGTAACTGGCAAGGAAAATAGTAAACATGTACAATTTTAATGAAGCGCCTCAACTTGCAGCTGCAAAAAGGTTGATATCTTCGTACTGTTCATCTTCCTGCAGCTGTAACAGCTGAACAAAAAGCGGAAAGTTTAACTGTAAGCTATATAGGAGCAGCCTGTAGTTTAAGAGTAGAACTGGGCTAGATAGTGCATACGCAAAGAGGAGCAATGAAAGTAAATAAAACAATGACAAATCCAATTGAAAGGCTCCCCATAAGATTTTTTGGTAAAGATCGAGTGATGATGAGAGATAAAATAAAAAGACATCACATATGCAGTAGAAAACATCTACGACATATGCAGCAATATCAGCTACATGCTATTTCCTAGCAGTAGGATCTGAACAATTTTAATGCTACGAATTTTCCTGCCACTTGTGCATAGAATTTATATGCTTTGCTGTAATTCAGTACTGCTACAAGGAGCAAAGGCAACCAATTTGAACCAAAACAATGAGGTCAGCTCATGTAATGAAAATTTCACAAACACAAGCAGGCATATAACATCGACAATCCATCAGAATTTGAGAAGCACAAGTACTAACAAAACAAAATGATTTATGTTCTTATGAAAGGAAAGGCATTGAGCATGAAAAAATTATCGAGAATGCAATAACATCAATACATAACTATAACCTATCCAGAGTACAAGGGGGTCCGTCTGTAAGGTAGTATGGTCATGGCTACATGATATCGGGTAGGAAAGCTTCAGCAATGCACCCTCTGTTTGAGTTACACCAAGAACCTACAATCCCAAAAGAATAATCTGCAGAGAAAAACGAAATTAGTAGCAAAATTTTGCTGCCGTTCACCTGTAATAACCTGCCATCCTCCCTTGACTCAAGTGGCAGCCATAGTGGTGCCCAGCCCTTCATTCCCTGACATTGTAATAACAACTATGTGATATGCTTATGTAATTATATGATAAAATTATCTTTGCTTCATTAGCCATTGCTATCACAAGAAATTCCTGAAACTAAGAAAAGGAAAATCTATCAAAGGATATGGATTATGTTTTCTACTCAGGAACTCTGAATTTTAGCCTTCGTCGTCGCCATGGTGGGCAAGGCCATCCTTTAGCCACCATCGACTCCTTGGCAGTAGCCTCCTGCAGCTTGTAGTGAGGAACAATAAATCATTCGCTTCAGCATTGACTCCGGCAAGAACCTGTCCACAACCACTAGTCAACCACATATTGTTGCTTTGGTGCAACAAGAAAATAAAACTATTTTATTATGCCAAATAGTTCATAAGATTAGATGTTCACATGAAAAAAAATAAAATGTCATGCTATTATTATCATTTCTTACGTCAGGTATTAAAGCTCGAGTCCAGCCTGCGCAAAGCACGTTGTGCGCATAGACATGTAAAGTGGATAAATCTTGAGTTGGTGGCATACAGTGCAAGATGGAAAGAATAGAGTTGTCTGCTGTTGAAGTTGTACAGTCTGCCGCTATAGATCTTAGCCGTTCCGTGATGCGCCTTTTGGTTAGTACATCTGGGACGGGAAGTTCATCCTGAGGCCAGCATCAACCATAGTTTGCAGAGAAATAAGAGGAATAGTAGGCTCCGCTTACCTGGTGGCGGCGGATCCGGTGATTGCGTGCTCGTCTGTTACACGCAATAGCAAATCAACGATGAAATTAAGCAAGATCAAACCAACGGGGACACGAGATTTTAACGATCTTGCTTAATTTCATCGTTGATTTGCTATTTCGGCCCTAAGCCTCCGGCGACGGGTCTCCGCGTAGCGAAGGCCGAACTTTCCTTTATCTTCATATGAATTTGGATCACCATAAAACAACATCGTCGGTGAGGGCCAGTGGGGAAAGGCGTCCGCATGGTCGGAGGAGAAACCCCCACACGCAAAGAAGGAGCACGAGATCAGCAGAGGCGCTGCTTGGAGTCATTGATTCATGGCCGGAGAGGGGCGGATAGGATTGGTGGAGGCGTCGCTCGCGTCGTCGCCCTCCCCGCTTTTCGGTCGCGAGAGCGAGCCAGGGGATTCCTCCCCGACCTCTCGAGTAGTGGAAACCTCCCCCGGGGAAGGGCCGCGGAAAGGGAAAAAATACCACGCGTCGCGGGTGTCCAAATGCGACGGTAGATATCCCGGGGTTGATTCGGCCCGTGGTTTCAGTACCCAGGGAATACAACGCGATCCCGGAAGGATCCCGAGTTACCAAATGGGCCCTAAAGGGCAGATTTGCAAACATGAAAACCAAATTTGAATCAATGCAAGCATATATAAGTGTTTGTCGTGTTCGAAAGTAACTCTAAGACCAAAAACTTGGAATGGATCCCGAGCTCCATGTAGCCTGTTTTTTGAAATTTTTGAAGACTTCATTTCTTTTTACTTCCGGAAAAGAATCACGTCACATATGGATGTCTATGACGTAAGTATATATGAAATAATTATATTTCCTAAACTTTTAAATTGAGTTTCGGCTTTAAAAATGTAAATAGCTAATCCTTCCGTTTAATAATACTTGACTTCCATTTTTCTAAATATGATGTATCTACGTAAATTCATATTTGGACGATGAGAGTCAAATATTGTTAACGGCGGGAGTACATACCTCGGGATTCATATGCCCACACTCCACTAAGACCACTATTTCTAGAAAATATTTGAGCTATGACCGGTCAGCCTAGTTCATTTTGTGTGTGTGTTTTATTTAGTTTATCCACTCCAATAATACTATTATCATGTACTTAAAAACTTGATATATCTCTCTGGTTGTTCCGCTAAAGGGTATGTACAAAGATCTTCTAAGTCTGTCTTTTCTTATTTATTCCAGGTTTACTATTTTTTTCTATCTTGTCTAGCTAATTTCAAATAAGAAAAGACCAAAAAAGGTAGTTTTTTTTATTACTTGCATATGACTCCCAAGGGAAGCCAGGTTCCATTATCAGCAGATAGCTGAACAAGATTTTTTGTCCACAACATCCTAGTTAAAGATAAAACTGAAAAAAACAAGTTCAACCTAGCAGTATTATGCATAATAACTAATAAGGAGGAAGTTTTCCGGCACAGGCTATGGTGACAACAACTCTACAGAGGAGAGATGGTTTAAACACACGACAAATAATATCCTAGCGTAGCCAACAAAGACAACCTAGTTTAGAAAAAAAAACCTGAACCGATCAGCTTAAAAAACATCCATTCCTTGACTTTGCTTCGGTACTCCTTCCACCCTCTTACTATGTTTTCCATCTCGGTATCTTCGTCATTAGCTTCAATGCACAGTCTACTCTTCTGAGCACGATCATGGGCGCGAACAACAACTTCATGAATCCTTGATGTACCTTCCTCCATCTCCTTATTATCCCAACCTTAGTGCAAAACTGCCCAGTATCGAATGAAAGAGCACATATAACAGACGCGTTCGACATGTGAAGCGATCATTTTCTTCTCAAAACAAGCACGGTTTCTAGTTTACTAAATCGCCCAGCAAAAGGAGTGATTCCAATTATATGAATGTTGGTGCCCACGGGAAGGTATTTATCAATCCACCGTAAATATTGAGTAAAACAACTAGGTCTAGTATGAATATCTACAGCGTCCGGGAGGTCCGGGCCCATGCGGGCCGCATCTGGGCCGTGCTGGCCGGTGAGGAGGCGGTTGCTGCGGGCGAGCAGCGTGGTGGCTGCTGCCGTGCGGGGCTTGTGCGAGGTCGGGATGGTCTCCGGCTGCGGCAGGCCATGGTCGGGCAGGAGGAAGCCGGGGCGGCGGCCCCGGATTTTTTTGGCGGCTGCGGGTGGACCGTGGTCGGCGTGCTGCCGCCGTTGATTGAGGTGACACGGTGTTGGTAGCATGCAGGGATGGCGGTCTGGCCGGTCCCCGTTGGGCGGTTGTGGGGGTTTGCGACGCACCACCGGGCGAAATCCTAGCCCGGGCTGTCGGCTGGGGCCGGCGACGGCGACGCCCTCGGGCGCCGCGACCTTCTTGGAGGCGTCGTCGCGGTGGTGCAACCACTTCTCCACGCCGGATTCTCCGGGGGAAACCCCAGATCCTCGCGGGATCGGGCGAGGGCGGCGCTTCCGCGTTGCTTGCCTCTTGGGCCCTCGCCTTGGATGTTCCACCGACCAGCGGGACCTGTGGAGTGATGGCGGCTAGCGGCGACGAGTCTTCGTCTTCGGCTTGGGGGTGCATGTCCCTGGGGCCGGCGTGGATGCCGGAGCGGCGGCTCCGGGTCTTTACCTCCGTCGATCTGCGTCGAGGTGATGGAGCGTCGACTTTGGTCGCTTTGGGCGTCGTGGTCGTCGGCTTGATTGGAGCGTAGCCTTGGGGCTGGCGGGGATGTCGGAGCGGCGGCGGCTCCGGATGTTACGTCTCCGCTGCGAGGCGTCGAGCCTTTTGGTGTCGGCTTTGGGCGTTCGGGCGTCATGGCCGTCGACCCGTGTGGGGCGCGGCTTCGGAGCCGGCGTGGTTGTCGGAGCGGCGGCTCCGGTCACTCACCTCCGCCGTGTTGCGTTGAGGAGTCTAGGTGTCGACCTTGGTTGTTCGGGCAACTTGGTCGTCGACCCGTGTTGGAGCGCGGCCTCGGGGGCGAAGTGGATCTAGTTGTATTTTTCTTTTTTAGGCCTTGTCCTACGTGTTTGCTTCTCCTATATCAATATAAAAGGCAAAGCTTTTGCCTCGTTTAAAAAAAAATCTACAGTAGATCCAATGGCACCCCACATTTAAATAGCAGTAGGGCAATACAAAAACATGTGAGTGATGGATTCATTTGCAGGACGAAACCTGCAAGAATAATCCCCAATCCACTTTCTTCTTATTATCTTTTGTTGCAATGACATTATGCTAAAATAGCCAAAGCCATATTTTGATTTTGAGGGGTAGCTTTGATTTCCAGAGTTGAGAAAAGGATTTGTCCATTACTGGAGCAGGGAGTTTTTTGTACATCGATTTTAGTGATAATTTCCCAGATTTTGTGAGTTTCCATTTAGGTCTATCAAGACCATCTCCAAGAGTCTCAGTCATTAAAGAGGTTCTTAGTAGATTAACCTGTTGCTGCAAAGGCGCATCAAGCCATCTCCGAAACGTCAATTGCCAGCCTTTTGATGCATATCTCTCACTGAGGCAAATTGTGTTGAACAAATTTCAAATAAATTAATGAGGGTACAACTAAAAGAAAGGAACTGTTCTACACCAAGGATCATGCAAGAAGTCAGTTTCTCTGCCTCCATTCACCACCATCACTCTCCCTTGCATATATAAATGTTTAATTTTGAGAAAAAAAATCTAGAGAGAACATAATAAATTTGTTTGCACTGAACCCCCCAAATCTTATGACTGGTCTTATATTTTTCATTTACCAAATTTGGCCACAAACCTTCCTCACTCTCCAATCTCCACCATTCGTTTACACAGCAAGCTCATATTGAATAGCTTGGTATTTTTAATGCCCAGTCCCCCTTTTGATTTTTTCTTGTTGATAACAAATCATTTGACAATATGGTATTTCTGTGTTGTTGCCTCATCCTTGCCAGAAGAACTTTCTCATGATCTTAGTTAATTCTTCCACAAAGGTATCATGCAGGGGGTACATTGACATGTGATAAATAACATAGTTGCTAAGGGATGATTGTATGAGGATGTATCTCCCTCCAAGTGAAGCCTTGTTCCCCATCCAACCTTCCAAATGATTTCCAAATTTCTCTTTCAAAGGAACAAAATCAGCAACATGTAGCCTAGTGCCACAAACACGTTCATGGGCCAAGTTCCCAAATGAAAGTCCATCATGTAAGCATAAAAAAATCATTTTAAGTATGATGCAGAACCATCATGACCTCACTTTTCATGTAATTGATTTTAAGTCCTCACATTTATTAAAATAAGTATAACAACAAATTTAGATTCCTGACCTGTTCCAGTTCATCCTGAACAAACAATATAATATCATCGACATATTGGAAATTTGATATTCCTTTGTCAACCAAGTGTGGCACTAATGACCCACAAATATAGTGGGCCTCAAAAATCTTTGAGGGTAAGTGCAACCCAATATATTGTTTCGACACAAGGGGAGCCAAATAATATTTATATGTCTTAAAAGTTGAGTTGTTAATTTAACAGCACCTAGAAAGAAACATGCTTGACACAATTTATTAGTAGCAAACGTGTATGATGGTAGCAGTATTGTGATAGTAACAAGAGTAGTAAAGTAACAACATCAATAGTAGTGTGATAGTAACAAGTGATATGAAGTTCTATGATAAAAGAATGATTTTTAGAATGGTTTACTATTTGTTGAGTACTTACTGATGCTTCATGTTCGTTGAAGAGGATGTGACCTCAACAATCCCCGTGTATGTAAAAAAAAACAACACCCATGCCGAGGGACCTGGGTTTCGTAAGGAAGAAGGGGCTGGTGGACTACTTGGCTTGAGGGCAAGATTTACCCAGGTTCAGAGCTCTTCCAAGAAGATAACACCCCTACTCCTGCCTGTCTGATTGTTATTCCAACGAGATGAAAAAGATTACACGGGGCACGGCGCAGATTGAATCTGGCTTGTATCTGATCTAGGGTTGTTGTCTAGTTGTGGCATGTCTATTCTCTCTCTCGCTCTCTGAATTTACGTCTTTCTCTCCACCCTCATGGCTTTATATAGGTAGCCAGATAGGGTTTACATCAGTCCTAGCAGACTACGAATTCGAGTCCTTGTCTTGTACTCCAAGTGATTAGCAGCTATGTGGGCTTCACGAGTATTGATGGTGAAAGTGCACTATGGTCAACTAGAGGGGGGTGGGGGGGGGGGTGAATAGGTTGACTACCAATTTTTCTTTTCTTTTCCTTTTAAGGGGCTTAGTAAGATAAGATATGATTCTCTAGATGTGCAACTAGGTGAGCAACCTATGTGAAGAGAATAGTATGCGCAACGGAAGTAAAGCGTAAGGTAGTAAAGCAAACAACAAGTGTAAACAAGGAGACAAGGATATGATTCACCGTAGTTCCTTCTCAAAGAGAAGTACGTCTACGTTGGAGAGGTGGGGAGCCACCTAGGCGCTCCTCAATAGCACGGTTGTGCACACCTCGTTCTCCTTGAGCTTCTCCGGTGAGGGAGATGCTCGTTTCCACTATGAGGTCGGCTTGAAGGCGTTGACCAAACCTTTACAAGGACTTGAGGTCACTCCACAAGATGGATGGAGGCTCTCAAGCAATCCGTAGCTTCTTGCAACAAGGTGGAAACTACAAGCACGAGATCTACTAAGGTTTCTAGGCCTCAAGTAGGATTCTAGATCTACTAGGTTGTGGTGGATGGATTTGAGATTCCTTTGGTGGAAGTGTGGATCTAGGTCTCCTCTAGCTCTCCACCAAGTTTGGGAGTGATTGGGTGGACGGAGTGGGAGATCTAGGTGGTTGAAGCTTTCATTAATGGCTAGGAGAGAGAATGGGAAAAGCTTAGCATTTAAGAGGTAGGGGAAGGGGTATTTATACCCCTCGCATTTAAGTGGCCGTTGCAGTCCAGTTCCACCGGAGGCTCCGGTGGTTTCACCGGAGGCTCCGGTGGTCTTCTGTGCACTGCGCAGTTGCGCAGTGCCCTAGCTTGTGCGCGCTGTAGAATAGCCCGGAGGCTCCGGTGGATTGAGCGGAGGTTCCGCCCACCGGAGGTTCCGGTGGAACCTCCGCTCTTCACCAACAGAAGGGGGAAATAGCGGAGCCACCACCGAACCCTCCACCAGAGTCCATTTGCACTAGACCAGGGGGGTCCACCGGATGTCCACCGGAGCCTCCGGTGGAACCTCCGCACTTCTCAAACAGAAGGCCATTTTAGCGGAGGTGCCACCGGATGCACACCGGAGCCTGTTTGCACACAGACCAAGTGATTGGCGGAGGGCGGAGCCTCCGGTGGAACTGGCGGAGGTTCCGCCCACCGGAGGTCCACCGGAGCGTCCGCAGCAAGTTCCGCTCTGCTCCAACAGAGGGGTGGTTTGGCGGAGCCACCACCGGACCTCCACCGGACCCTGAGCGGAGCCTCCGGTGGATTCACCGGAGCCTCCGCTCCTGCACTTTTTGGTTCCCTGGCTTCCTTTCTCTTAGCACTTTTCGTATATCGCAAGCATTAGCCCCATAACTATAGTGAACCTAATAACCTGGGCATTTTCATCATTTGAACAAACATTAGATCAAATAGTTATGTTGTCATATGATTACCAAAACGGACGATGATCTTTCATTCTCCCCCTTTTTGGTAATTGATGACAACATAATTATTTGCATGATTACGGACGCAATATGAACGGAGCTCCCCCTAAAGATATGCTCCTTTCATATTGAGATCACTAAGGCATGATATAAAATAGTAATATGACAATGATAGCACATAACACACATAACACATAGATAATATGAAACGAGGTTCACACACGAATAATGTAAACAAAAGAAGTTCCAAATAGTTCAAATCAAACTCCCTCAAGCAAAAGAAAGATGCAAATCGAGAAAGCTTGAGGGAGACCATGCAAATGCCCGTTCCTAATATATCTTTCTCCCCCTTTGGCATCAAGATACCAAAAGAGGGAGAGGAAAACGCTAACGTCCCAAAGATCACTCATCAGAGGCTTCCGGATCCGGAGAGGGGGAACGGCGGCGAGAGCTTGTGGCTTCTTCTCCTTCTTCCTCGGACCAAGCAATGATTTCACCCTTGGAGTCCCTTGTTTTCCATTTATCCCAATTGGTGATGCTATCAAGAGCCGGGGACTCAATGGTGAGCCCTTCCTCACGAAGACGTTGACGAGATAATTGAGCTTTGTTGCGGTTCTTGAGTTCCAAGTCATAATGTGCTTCCCATTGACGTTGCTCAATCTTCTTGTTCAAGCGAAACACTTTCTTGAGAGCCCTTGCCATCCACTTAAAAGCATTTCTAGAGGGAGGAGGTTGAGATGGACCCTCTTCTTCTTCCTCATCAACTATGATGCGAGGCCTAGCCTTGTGCTTGCGAATGGCGGGAGTGGGATGCACAATGGGTTCAGTGTGATCTTTCATGAGAAGCCTCTTTTCCGTGTGAGAGATCCAATGCTCATCATCCATAGGTTCATCCGGAAACTTGTCATTCCACACGTGTAATATGATCTTCATGATGAAAGGCCCAAAGCAAGCATTCTTGCGGTTGCATATGGCATGCCACAACTCGTTCCAAATGTAGTCAAGCACATCAAGCTTGCGAGGAGTGGCATCCATCCGGTGTTGATGAGTAAGAAGCATTAAGTTCTTCAAGAAACCTTGGATCTCGTCCACATTGCCCGCCTTTGGATTGATAGTTTCTCTATAGATCCGCAACATGATGTCATATGTGGGATAGAGACCCTTGACGAACCCAACGGCGTACTTCTTCCAATGATAAAGAGGAGTAAGTTCATCCCTGGGAAGAGACGCGGTGTTGATGACATGAACATGGAACCATTCATTAGCAAACTCTTCTCCCTTAGCAAATGGACCAAAATCCGGGTAGCCACCAAGAATAATGCCAACATCCTTCCAAGTGATGTCGAGTTGTCTTCCCTTGGTCATCCAAATGAGGTGACGGTTGGTCTCATTGCCTAGATGAACTGTGGCAAGGAACTGACAGACGAGCTCTTCATCAAAATCTTGTTGAAGAGTGATAATGGGACCGAGACCAAACTTTTCAATGAGCTCGAGGGCCTCCCCAAAGTACTTGTGGTTGCGTTCCATGTGCCCAATACTGATAGCATGTTGGGGAACAACATTCTCCTTTGGCTTCCTCATCAAGATCTCACTATATATTTGTCCTTGGAAGACGGTGTGAAAACGCGGATCCTTGCCCCGGAATTGGGGCATTAGGCGGTCACGGGCAATCACATACGGATTCTCCCGTCTTTCCTTCAAAAATGCCGCATCGGACATCTTGGATGCGGTTGGAGCGGTGTTCTTCTTGGGCAAGGTCTTCTCGGGAGCCGGATACCTCTTGCGCTTGCCTTGAGTATTTTCAAGTTCCGCTTGAATTTCATCAACGGGTTGGGGCTTGCGGCGGCCCGTGGTCTTATACCTTTGCCCCTTTCCTTTGGAACCGGAAGCATCTAAGAGAGAAAGCAAGAAGATCATGAAGAACGAGTAAAGCTCGAGTCAATAAGGCACGCACAAAGCCAAAGAACCAAGATACTCATGGTGTTAGGGTTGAATAATCTAGGGTTAGGGCAAAATCTCCCCCACAACCACAACGATTCAAGCCTAACATGCATTATCTAGGTTGCTAGGGTTTGTACTTGAGAAAGTACACTCCTAAAACTCCAAATCCACAAATCTAGAAGACTAGAACATGAACTCCTATGCATCTCATCCATCAACTAGATGAGAGAGAGAGAGAGCACATACCGGCTTCATCCATGGTGGAAAAGGAAGGAGGGAAGGTTCCCGGGGCGTCCCACGGCAAGGAGAAGGCCTTCCCGTGGTGGAGCACCCAAATCCGGCGGCGAGGAGCTTGGGGGCGGCGGCGGTTCGTGAGGAAGAAGATGGGGGCGGGTGGGGGAAAATGAGATTGGATCTCACTTTCCCCCGCGCGCCCCTAACTTATCCACAGTTTTTCCGCCGGCGGAGCCTCCGGTGGAATCACCGGAGCCTCCGCTCCCGCCAGCGGAGCCTCCGGTGGTTCGCACCGGAGCCTCCGCTCCCTGCCACAAACCCTAAGTTTTTGGCCCGCTGAGCCACAGTGGGCCAGCGGAGCCTCCGGTGAGGTTCCGGTGGACAGGGCCAGCGGAGCCTCCGGTGGTTTCACCGGAGGTTCCGCCCAAATGGAATTTTGGCACGCCAAGATTGGAAAAACTCGAGCAATACTATAGGAGCAAGGGTTTGGGCAAGTGGGGCTTGGGTTGGAAAATCGTTACTGTCATACGAGAGACATTGCTCAACGGGGTTCGCAAGAACCATAAAACAAATGAAAAACCGAACCCGTACGAGTTGTCAAGATGAGGATATAAGGTGAGAAAATGATCGAAAACACATCAAAGGTCGGTGGCCGAGGCCACCATGTTTGAGTGTGTAACTTGGCACCGCAAAGATATATCTTGGGTCCAAAATTACTACTCACGATTAAGCACAATGAGTCACAAATTGACTAGATATGCAATGATTGATTGATTTTCGCATAATAAAAGGAGTGCATACTCATGAATTGAGTAGCGCTCCCCCTATGTCCATGCCTACACCTAGACTAGATAGCAAGAATAATGAAGGTAGATATGCAAGGTTTCAAGTGAAGTTGGAAGAATCGATGACATTTAGTTCATTCCTCAAAGCTCGAAATCTTGGTTCATCAAGGGCCTTCGTGAAAATATCGGCAAGTTGATCCGTGGTGGAGACATATGAGAGATCAATATCACCTTTCTCAACATGATCCCGAATGAAGTGATGACGAATCTCAATATGCTTCGTCTTGGAGTGAAGAACCGGGTTGTAGGCGATCTTGATAGCACTCTCATTGTCACAAAGAAGAGGCACCTTGTCAAAATGAATACCATAGTCCTTCAAGGTTTGCCTCATCCATAGCAATTGGGCACAACAACTTGCCGCGGAGATATACTCGGCCTCGGTGGTGGAGAGAGCAATGCAATTTTGCTTCTTGGAAGACCAACATACCAAGGAGCGGCCAAGAAATTGGCAACCCCCGGATGTGGACTTCCTATCCGTCTTCTCTCCCGCATAATCCGCATCCGAGTATCCAATGAGTTGGAAGCTTGAACCCTTGGGGTACCAAAGACCGAAGTTTGGGGTATGAACTAGATATCGAAAGATTCGTTTCACGGCTTCCAAATGACTTTGCCTCGGAGAGGCTTGAAACCTTGCACATTTACCTACGCTATACATGATATCGGGTCTAGATGCACAAAGGTAGAGCAAAGAGCCAATCATGGAGCGGTATACCTTTTGATCTACCTCTTTCCCATTAGGGTCGGGTTTCAAGTCGGTGGTTGTGGACATAGGAGTCTTCATAGGTTTGGCATCATTCATATGAAATCTCTTGAGCATGTCTTGAGTATATTTGGCTTGTTTGATGAAAGTTCCTTCATAATATTGATTCACTTCGAAGCCAAGAAAGAACTCCAACTCTCCCATCATAGACATCTCAAACCTATCGGTCATAAGCTTGCAAAACTACTCATTGAACAAAGTGTTAGTAGACCCAAAAATGATGTCATCCACATAGAGTTGGCATATGAACAAGTCACCTCCAACCGTCTTGGTAAAGAGGGTGGGATCGATTAAACCAACATTAAACCCGCGATCTACTAGAAACTCTTTAAGGTGCTCGTACCACGCACGTGGAGCTTGTTTAAGTCCATAGAGCGCCTTATCAAGTTTATAGACATGATCGGGGTGGTTGGGATCCTTGAAGCCCGGAGGTTGCTTGACATATACTAACTCACTAATGGGACCATTAAGGAAAGCACTTTTTACATCCATTTGTTGTAATTTGAAGTTATGATGCGATGCATAGGCAATTAAGATGCGAATGGATTCAAGACGAGCTACGGGAGCAAAGGTTTCACCGAAATCGATACCTTCGACTGGAGAAAAACCTTGGGCAACCAATCTTGCCTTGTTGCGAATGACAATACCATCTTTGTCTTGTTTGTTCTTGAACACCCATTTGGTGCCAATAACATTCTTGCAATCTTTGGGTCTAGGGACCAATTTCCACACTTTGTTGCGCTCGAAGTTATTGAGTTCATCATGCATGGCTTCAAGCCAATCTTGATCTTCGAGAGCTTCATACACTTTCTTGGGTTCAATCAAGGAGACAAACGCATGAGCCTTGCTAAAATCCGCCAATTGCCTTCTAGTGACCACTCTTCCACGGACTTGTCCAAGAATCTTGTCTTCCGTATGACCCGCTCGTTCGAGATTCTCTAGTCTTCTCTTTGCTCTTCGTGCTAGTATCTCCTCCAAAGATTCCTTGGATATGGATTGAGAATCACCTTCTTCATCGGAGGCATGTCCATCTTCATTTTGTCCTTGATCAATAATGGGTGATGCATCACCACTAGGTTGAGCATTCTCAACAATGATAGAATCTTGATCATGATTGAGATGAGTAGCTTGGCCTTGGTCATTAGCTTGGCCTTGGTCATTAGTTTGAGGGCTTGGTGCATCTTGTTGGATAGCTTGATCATCAATGGGTGTAGTCAATGGCTCCACATGAGTGGGGCATAGTCCTTCTGCCTCCGTCATCCGGTGTCCCTCAATGGGGATTATTTCACCAATCCCCATTCTTCTTATGACGATGGGAGGAATTGCATCTCCTACAACACCATGATCTATACGCCCCCCTTGGGAGCCATTATCCTCATCAAACACCACGTCTATAGCTTCTTCAACTTGTCCGATGGACTTGTTGTAGACTCTATAGGCGTGAGCGTTTGTGGCATAACCAACAAAAATGCCCTCATAGGATCTAGTCTCAAATTTTGACAACCGTTTACCTTTCTTGCGAATGAAGCACTTGCAACCGAAGACCTTGAAGTAAGATACATCCGGTTTCTTACCCGTGAGAATCTCATAGGGGGTCTTGTTCAAGATCTTGCGAAGATATAACCGGTTGGTGGCGTGACAAGCGGTGGAGACGGCTTCGGCCCAAAAGTTATAGGGAGAGGAGAACTCCGCAATCATAGTTCTAGCCGCATCCATCAAAGTCCGGTTCTTTCTCTCCGCAACACCATTTTGTTGAGGGGTATATGGAGTGGAATATTGATGAGCAATGCCCTCTTCACTAATAAAACCCTCAACGGTGTAGTTCTTGAACTCCGAGCCATTATCACTCCGGATTGCCAATATGGTAGCATTGTGTTGGCGCTCAACTAGAGTGATGAACTCGATGACTCTACTTTGAGTTCCACTTTTCCTCTTGAAGAAATACACCCAACAATATCTTGAATAGTCATCCACAATCACCAAACAATACTTCTTTCCTCCGAGGCTATCATAAGATAGTGGACCAAAGAGATCTAAGTGAATGAGCTCGAGGATTCTTGTGGTGGAGATTGTTGTCTTGGTTGGGTGTTGTTCCCCATGTTGCTTCCCAAAGGTGCAAGAGCTACACACACGATCTTTAGAAAACTTAGCTTTGGTTAGTCCTAGAACGTGATTGCCACTTTGGAGATCATGTAACATTCTCATATTGGTGTGGGCTAGTCGGCGATGCCAAAGCCACCCCACATCAACTTTAGCCATTAGGCATGTCGCGGCACACATGTCTTCTTTAGAGAAGTCCACTACATACATGCCGTTCTCGACAAACCCAACAAAAGCTACCTTAAGAGATGTCTCCCAAGTGACAATCACACTCTCTTTATTAAAGAACGAGGTGAAACCACAATTCGCAAGTTGAAGAACGGACATCAAATTATAGCCAAGGGACTCAACAAGGAGAACATTCTCAATCGATAAATTATTTGAGATTGCTACCTTGCCTCGTCCCAATACCTTAAGCTCGGACTTATCACCAATAGTGACGCAATTGAGATGAGGTAGAGGAGGTTCAAGATTGCTTATTGCGTCATGGCTTCCGGTCATATGTTGGGATGCACCACTATCCACTGTCCATTTGTTAGACCCGGTAGCTTTTCCCTACAAGAGATCAATTTCTTGATTTAGGTACCCATCCTTCAATGGGTCCTCTTTTGTTAGTCACAAGGGTCTTAGGAACCCAAATAGTCCAATGATAATCATCACCATAAGAAGTACCAACGTATTTAGCATAAACATGTCCATCCCTAGATTTCAAAAGAACATAAGATGGATTATATTTTCCGGCGAAATCATTATGAGTGATGCTCCCCCTAGAGGTATCACCACCCATAATGGCGTTGGTCTCCTTTCCCTTAGTCACCTCACCCTCTTTCACAAAGACAACATTTTGAGGGGGAGTAGTGACATTCTTGGATATCTTCTTTGACTTGGAAATAAAACCAAGTCCCTCTTTTCCTTTCTTGGCACCTTGAGAACTTATTACATCGTTGAGAATTCTTTCCTTCCCTACATTGTTAGTCGTAGTAGAAGAGGTAGGTGCAATAACAATGCTATTAGGTGAAGATGCAACATGCTTATTTGATTGTTGAGCTAGGAGCTTGATACGAGACTTGGCAAGTTTGTCATGAATTTCCTTAAGAGACTTAAACTCCTTTTTTAGTTTGTCATGCTCCTCGTCAAGTTTTTGGTGAGCTATTCCTAGCTTCAATTCTTCCTCTTCAAATTCTTTAAGTAAAACAAGAGATTTAGCATGTTCTTTCTTAAGCTTGGCAAGAGATTTTTCGTTATCTTTTCTAAGCTTAGAAACACTAATAGCATAAGTGTCTTGTAAACTAGATAGTCTTTCTTCAAGAGATGCTCTCATGGATCTCTCCTTTTCAAGAGCCTTAACTAGTTCATCATCATGATTCTCATTGCTACCACCATGATTCTCCAAGGTCATGATGATATCCTCTTTCTCATCAATGAGAGAGTTGGCATCATCAAGTTGCCTTAGGAGAGCTTTTACTTTTTCTTTAGTTTCACCTTCAAGACTACACAACCAAGATCCTAGGTTCTTGGCCTCCTCATCGTCACCAATGTTCTCAACACAATCCAATAATGAGGGAGAGGTAGTGTTAATAGACTTGGAGGTGGAAGTTATTACCGCGGTGGCTTTTGCCATGAGACATGTAGGTCAGATCGATGTCTTCTCATTGGGAGATTCAAATAGAGAGACCGATGAAGAGGAAGTCGTAGCTATGGCGACGTGGGCAACACCTACGACTTCATCTTCTCCTTCATCTCCGGAATAGTATGTTTCCAATGTGGGGCCATCTTGAACATATAGGGCCCTTGGCACTCTTCTAGCGAGGTTCTTGTTTTGTGGAGCTTTGTTCTTGTCCTTGCGAACAAGCTTCCCTTCATTCTCTTCCCTTGGCTCAAAGGGACACTCTTTTACGAAGTGGTTTGCACTTCCACAATTGTAGCATGTCCTTGGGCGTTCCCCTTTCTTCCTAAAGATCTTGTTCCTTGAAGGTCTTGGGGCACCGGCTTTGTGAGCCTCCCATCTCTTCCAATACCCTTGCATGGCAAGAGCAATACATTTATGGGCACCCTTGTATGTATCCTCATAGTCCTCCTCATCATCATCATCATCATCATCAACTTCTTCGATCTTGGCCATTGCTTTAGACTTCAAGGCAAGGTTGGGAGACTTTCCATGTCCTCTAGAGCGAGCGAGAGCATCATCCGCACTCTTGTGAGATAAGGATATGGCAATGAACTCACTTAGCACTCCGATGGAGTTTAGGGAGTTGTAGTCGGATCTTGTTCGAATGCTAGTGGAGAGGTTCTTCTCAAATGGGGTTATATCCTTGACAAACTTCCTCTTGATCCATTCATCGGAGATTTCCTCTTTCCCAAAGTCCCTTAGTTGATTGCCAAGAGTGACAACTCTTCTGTATAGCTCCTCGGGACTCTCGTCTTCAAGCATGACGAAGTTCTCGGACTTGTCGAGAGCAACATCATATTTTGATGATTGGATGCTAGCATTTCCTTGGAACAAGGAGTCAAGTTTATCCCATGCTTCCTTGGCGGTCTTCAAGCCGCGGATGTGCTCGAGATGTTCTCTTGGGAGAGCCTTTTGGATAGTCACGAGAGTGGTCTTGTTGAGTTGGAATTCCACATCCTCTCTTGGGGTCAAGTTGCTTGGATCATGAGGATGGAATCCATGAAGAATGCTTCTCCATAAGGCGGTGCAAGAACCTGAAATGTGAGACTCCATATCGAACTTCCATGATGAGAATTCGTTAGTGTTAAGCATGGGAGGATTTCCAACATTAACCATGTGTGGCATTGTAGCAATAGGGTGGATAGAATCGTAATTGGGAGGCGGTGGAACTTTAGAGTTAGACCCCGAACCGTTAGCCGATTGAGACTTGGAGCCCTCGGAGTTCCCACTACCCTTAGCCTTTTTATCGGCTTTGGCTTTGGCTTTCGCCTTAGCTAAAGCGATGTTAGCTTCCATTTCGTCGATGTCCGGAATGGACTCTTCGTCCGAGCTAACATCGTTGGTGGTGGGAGGTGTTTCCGCGGACTCCTTGGTTCTCCCCATCAATACCTCTATCATTTTCTTGATGCTAGAAACCTCCGTACTGACAGTAGAGCTAACCTTAGACATTTCGGTTTGGAGGATTCCAACCGAGTCTTGTAGGTTAGATATACTGTCGGACATCTTGGAGATTTCCGCACTAGAACTACCGGGGGTATTTTCATCGACCATTGTACTCTTAGGCGGTTAAGCCCTTAGTAAGAGCCGAGGCTCTGAGACCAATTGAAAGTGCACTATGGTCAACTAGAGGGGGGGGGGGTGAATAGGTTGACTACCAATTTTTCTTTTCTTTTCCTTTTAAGGGGCTTAGTAAGATAAGATACGATTCTCTAGATGTGCAACTAGGTGAGCAACCTATGTGAAGAGAATAGTATGCGCAACGGAAGTAAAGCGTAAGGTAGTAAAGCAAACAACAAGTGTAAACAAGGAGACAAGGATATGATTCACCGTAGTTCCTTCTCAAAGAGAAGTACGTCTACGTTGGAGAGGCGGGGAGCCACCTAGGCGCTCCTCAATAGCACGGTTGTGCACACCTTGTTCTCCTTGAGCTTCTCCGGTGAGGGAGATGCTCGTTTCCACTATGAGGTCGACTTGAAGGCGTTGACCAAACCTTTACAAGGACTTGAGGTCACTCCACAAGATGGATGGAGGCTCTCAAGCAATCCGTAGCTTCTTGCAACAAGGTGGAAACTACAAGCACGAGATCTACTAAGGTTTCTAGGCCTCAAGTAGGATTCTAGATCTACTAGGTTGTGGTGAATGGATTTGAGATTCCTTTGGTGGAAGTGTGGATCTAGGTCTCCTCTAGCTCTCCACCAAGTTTGGGAGTGATTGGGTGGACGGAGTGGGAGATCTAGGTGGTTGAAGTTTTCATTAATGGCTAGGAGAGAGAATGGGAAAAGCTTAGCATTTAAGAGGTAGGGGAAGGGGTATTTATACCCCTCGCATTTAAGTGGCCGTTGCAGTCCAGTTCCACCAGAGGCTCCGGTGGTTTCACCGGAGGCTCCGGTGGTCTTCTGTGCACTGCGCAGTGCCCTAGCTTGTGCGCGCTGTAGAATAGCCCGGAGGCTCCGGTGGATTGAGCGGAGGTTCCGCCCACCGGAGGTGCACCGGAGGTGCACCGGAGGTTCCGGTGGAACCTCCGCTCTTCACCAACAGAAGGGGGAAATAGCGGAGCCACCACCGGACCCTCCACCGGAGTCCATTTGCACTGGACCAGGGGGGTCCACCGGATGTCCACCGGAGCCTCCGGTGGAACCTCCGCACTTCTCAAACAGAAGGCCATTTTAGCGGAGGTGCCACCGGATGCGCACCGGAGCCTGTTTGCACACATGCCAAGTGATTGGCGGAGGGCGGAGCCTCCGGTGGAACTGGCGGAGGTTCCGCCCACCGGAGGTCCACCGGAGCGTCCGCAGCAAGTTCCGCTCTGCTCCAACAGAGGGGTGGTTTGGCGGAGCCACCACCGGACCTCCACCGGACCCTGAGCGGAGCCTCCGGTGGATTCACCGGAGCCTCCGCTCCTGCACTTTTTGGTTCCCTGGCTTCCTTTCTCTTAGCACTTTTCGTATATTGCAAGCATTAGCCCCATAACTATAGTGAACCTAATAACCTGGGCATTTTCATCATTTGAACAAACATTAGATCAAATAGTTATGTTCTCATATGATTACCAAAACGGACGATGATCTTTCAGATGGGCCTCCAAGTGGGTCTTAAGTTGCGCTGGTATACCAATTGTGGGTACCCGAAAGGGTATGCTGACGTCATTCGTATTATTTACTATCTGAAATTTCACTTCATAAACATGTGGACATGTTTAGAAAGCTTAGTTTTCGCTTGGGGACAAGTGTTTAAGTCCAAAGATGAGACATTGCAATAAGATAGAGATGAAGGATCATCAATAATAATCTCACTATCATTATTGCAAAGCCTATCACTACTCACCATCTCATTAGTTTGTGGCTTACCACATGTTGGTGAAGTAGAAGAAGTTGAGAACTCATGACGACCGGAGATGGAGGGAGAGCAATCATCCACAATAATATTGGACACTCCATATTTATCTTGAAGCTTTGTCCATAACTCATGAGCATTCCGAATAGGAAAAAGTGGCTTAATAACTACAAGGCTCACAAGAAGGAAAAACACATTAATAGCAAGAGCATCGAGAGATAAGTTTTTCTCTTCCTCTAAAGTTGGATTTTGAGGATCCTTTGGAGGAGAAAAACCCATCTCTACAATTTGCTCCATGTGTGGGTCCATGACCCGGAAATAAATGAGCATGCGAAATTTTCAAAGATCATAGTTTGAGCCATCGAAATGAAATGTGGGATCATGCACTAATTCACTAAGCGACATCATTACTCTCAAGGCGGTGAAGCCTAACAATGAGAGACATGGCTCTGATACCAATTGAAAGTATAAGGATGCCGCCTAGAAGGGGGGGGGGGGCGTGAATAGGCGCTTTAAAATAATTACGGTTTAGGCTTGAGTAAATGCGGAACAAAACTAGCGTTTAATTTATCAAGCACAAAACCTATGCAAGCTAGGTTTACCTATGTGCACCAACAACTTATGCTAGGCATGATATACAACTATGAGATAGCAAGATAGATGACTTCAAGCACGATAGCTATCACAAAGGTAAATGCATAAGTAACGAGCTAGAGTATAGAGATAACCGAAGCACAAGGAGACACCGGTGTGATTACTGAAGTTCCTTCCCAAGGGAAGTACGTCTTTGTTGGAGAGGTGGGGAGCCACCTAGGCGCTCCTCAATAGCACGGATGTGCACACCTTATTCTCCTTGAGCTTCTCCGGCGAGGGAGATGCTCGTTTCCACTATGAGGTCGACTTGAAGGCGTTGACCAAACCTTACACGAGGTTGAGGCTATCTCCACAACTCAATTGGAGGCTCTCAACGAAGCTTCTTGCAACAAGGTGTAAGCCCCAAGAACTAACCGTCTAGGGTGCTCAATACACCCAAGAGGAACAATCTCTTCGGTGACCAAGCACCCAAGAGTAACAAGCTCACGAACTTCTCTTTCACGAATCTCGTGGGAAACTCAAACCGATGCACCTAATGCAATGGCAAGAACACACAAAGTGGTCAAGAACTTCTCTCTCAAATCCCACCAAAGCAACTAATGCTATGGAGGGAGGAAGGAGGAAGAACAAGGAAAACAAAAAATGAATCCTTAGATCTAGATCCAATAGATTCCCCTCACAAAGAGGGAGATTGATTGGTGAAGTGGTAGATCTAGATCTCCTCTCTCTTTTCCCTCAAGTGGAAGCAAGAATAATTGGAGGGATTGAGAGATAGCAAGCTTTTGGAGGTCAACAATGGAGGTCAAACTTGCCCAAAAGGTTGGGGAACCATTGGGGAAGAAGGCCCCTTAAATAGGTCACCCAAATATCCAACAGTTGGAGGAAAATTCGCGCAGGGGCGGAACCTCCGGTGAAACCACCGGAACCTCCGCCCCCCCGGATGAGTTAGGACACCAAAATAACTGAAAAAATGCCCTCCGGTGGTTTCACCGGAGGCTCCACCAACATCAACCCGAAGGGGTTTCCCGCGGAGCCACCACCGGAGCCTCCGCTGGTGGAAAAACTGCAGAACACCCTATATGAAAACGGTCGTAACTTTTGCATCCGGACTCCGTTTTCGATGTTCTTGGGCTCGTTGAAATCGCAACGACGAGCACTACAAGAATATTCAGAGAAACATAATATCCCAAAATGGGAATATAAAACCAAATGATGAAAGGGTTGGCCTATCAATAAAGGACAACCGGTAGAAACCTCCAACAACAAAAATGCGATAAGTTTTTCATACGAAATCCATTTTTGATGAACTTGAGATTGACATGAAGCAAATGAAAAGCTCTAAAACCTTAAATGGAGAAAATCCAAATAAGAACCAAGAAGGATGATGCCAAGTATGCAAAGGTTTGAGCTCTCTACGATAGATACGATCAAGATATGCATTCAAGAGCCCCTCTTGATAGTACGGTTATCTATCCTATAATCCGGTCTCCCAACTAGCATAATGAGACCGGTAAAATAGAAACCCTATCTAAGTCATACCTTTGCCTTGCGCAGTCCATTTGAGCTAGATGATGATGATCTTAATCACCTCAAGTTGGACCACCTTTCTTGATTGCGCTTCGCTTCGTGAAGATTGTGAATTGCTCCCCCATAAGCTAATATTAGAGTGCTTCTCACATGAAAATCTTCACTTGACCATAATCTCCATATGGGTGGCAAGATTCAAGCATAGGATTTCTTCTAGATGCTTCACTTGAGTTTCCACGTCAAGCTAGGTGATGAACACCGCTTGACGATGACATAGACCATGGGCAATATGAAGTCTTACTTTTTGTTCATTCCCATGGAAAGATACCTAACCACACATAGAGATGCCACACACACATATATGGGTTAGATCACAAAGCTATATTGGCAATTGCTTACCATACCATGAGATACACAATCCCACTTGGTACATCATGTAGCTTTGTGTGTTGATCACTAGCTTGATCAACCTTGTATCTTTTCTTCTCACTTCAAATGATGATGTCTTGAAGATAACCATGAAGGAACCTAATACTTTTCTTCAAGACACACTAGCAATAAGCTCAACTCAAACCATGACCATTCTTAATGTAAATCCTTGAATATACATGAACTCCATTATTTCCTACGGACAAGATCTACAAGGATAACTCAATGCAAACATTAGTCCATAAGGATTGTCATTAATTACCAAACCCACATATGGGACACCATGCACTTTCACCTCCGCCTGCGAAACAACATGCCGGAGCCTGGTCCCAACCGACCAGACTTTGGAGAGCGGCTAGTCTCTCGTTTCTCGTGCCCTCGCGGGAATCGTTCCGCCGTACTGGTGTCATCAAGCTGTGACTGCACCGCGAAAGGGACGGATTACACGTGCTATTCTTCTCGGCAGCTTATATCTAGGAAATCGAATTGGGCGAGTCCGTAACGTTGGATCGATCGAGGTCCTCATGGCGTTGTTCTGCTCTGCACAGGAGGAGGCGCGGGGGAGTTGATAGGGAGGAGCAACGACCCTTCCTTAATGGCGCCAGCGCGGAAGGACTGGGGATGCAGGGTGGCGGCCCTCTTGCCGGATCCGGCGACGGCGAGCTCGTGGTGGTCGGATCCCGATGGCCTCTGATGGCAGGGAGGCCACACGTTCGTCTGGCCTCTGATGGAAGGGAGGCAACCCTCTTGCCGGAGCCGTCGTTGATCAAGATGTCGGTCTCCGCCTCCTCGACGAGGGCTTTGGGCGGAGTGTGAGATTATTATATACTCCTATAAAGGATGGAGGTGCTAACCGGCTTCTCCTGCGTTTCGATTGTGCTCCCCCGAGCGGCCATGTGGCTGCCTCCTGTTGGTTGCCACTGAGGGGACCTACCACCGAGAGAACCAACTCCCGCTGAACCCTAGCCATCCACACCCCGTCTCTCCTCCCCAATCCCCAACCCCATCTCTCCTTGCCCCGCGTACTCCCCCACCTCGCCCCACACTGTCGCCGCCGCAGCCGCAGCCGCGGGCCTGCTGCTGCTGCTCCTGGCTCCATACCCCGAGGCCCGACGGCGCCCGGAACGATCTCCCCTAATAGCTTCTCGCTTCTCTCCCCCAATCCCCCGTGTGTCTCTCCTCCAATCCCTCCCGCGGTGAACACTAAAAACCCTAGCCCAGCCAATCCGTCCCATCCTCAGCACTGCGCCCATCCCCCTCCGCCTCCTTCCTCTTCCGGCTCCTCCTGTACGCTCTCCACCAAGATCAAGTGGTGGAAACAGCAGAGAAGAACAATGGAGCGTACCTGTGGCGAGGTGAAGGAGGACGACACCGGCGTGGCAGAATCACGTGGGAAAGGCGAACTGCACGGGTAAGCCGCACCTCTTCCTCTCAACGCATCTTCCCTCTCTCACTTTCTCTCTATGTCCATAGATCGGACCGCGCGTGAGCTGGCAGGGGCGCGGTCTAGGCGCTGCTCCGTGTAATAGATGGACGGCGGTTCTTCATATGGATTTTACACCACCGGCGGCAGCGGTCAACATTGGTGTTCGTGTTGTCTATGGTTGCTGCAGTTATTTGTCCTCCCCACCTATTATCCCACTCTCTGAATGATTGTATGACACCTGATATCCAGGTTTTGTATGACGCCTGATATCCAGGTTTTCTCATATGTAGATGCCCTCTCATCATGCTGCAGCAGCCAACGAGCTTTGGAAAAGGCACTGCAATGAGGTAGTTTTGTAATAAATGGTACAACCTGTGGGTGGTGTATCTCGACGCCCTGATCGTCCCCTCGTACCTCCTCAACATCTCTCTATCCTCCCAAAGCCCTGGCCACAGCCTGCGTGCTCGCTCCTTGCGACGCCTCTTACCTGCTCGTCCAGGGGTCCTGCTTGCTAGCTGCTCCGAGCCTCCTCAGCGGTCATGTTACTAGGTGAGAAGAGCTGGTTATTAGCAATTCATAGAGTTTTTTTTTTGCTTATTAGCAATGTCAACATATCCTTTTGAAGACTGTTGAAATAACTAGCTCCTGGTGATCAAGAGTTGTATCACATTGTATCTCTTTTTCTTGGTTACAATGAGGATGAGAATGCTCAGAAGAAATATTACAGTGAAAAGATAATAAAATAGCTTCTTTACTTGAAAATACTGCTTATAGTCATCTCTTGGAGGTATTTTATTTAGTTCTCTTGTTTCTCGCTGGCATTCAGCTCATATCTTTCATACTAGATCAGCTACCATGGGATCTTCTGGTCCTTGCCCCTATCTTTCATACAATTTTGTATGTGTAAGAATACTCACTTGATGAAAATGGTCTGCAGGTAATTATACATGTTGCTCCCGAGGATCTTTGCAGTAATATGCTTATACAAGTGGTGACAAGAATACTCAGGTGCCCCCGTTTAGTAGTATGGAAAATATGAGTACTTAAAAGGTTTAATCAGTATAACCGGATGGCCGCTCGGTATAATCGGATATAACCAGGACTCTAGGAGTAACTGCTAGAACATTTTCTCATTGTTGTTGGAGCTACTACTGCTACACATCCTTTTTGTGGAGGTAGCGGCTGTTGTGTCCAGTCAATAGTTGTGCATTCGGTAAAAAAAGACTACCGCTTATGCATTTATCAGATTTTAATCTCTTGTAAAGTGGAAACTAAAAATTTCTACCGTTTCTGAATCACAAATACCGCCTATTTATTAATTGTTACGGTGGAGATCTTGGCTTGCTCACTGAAAATAGCCCTATGCCTAAATATTTCAGAATTTTATACGGCAACAACTGCTCCCCTGTCACATTCACATTGTGCACTAGAAGTTTAAATTAGTAATACCGATTACTTACCATTGCTTCTTTTGCAATAGAGCTTCCACTTATGTTAATGACATTGATTATGTTTATGTTTCCAGCTTTGCCTGTTTGGTGATTCATCTTTCAAAAAGTACTCACAATATGACATCAGTATGAACATTTTATCAAGGTGAGATATTCAAATAAAATGTGTGAAATTGGATTATACTTGGAATAATTAGTAAGGCGAAATAAGTATAATAAAGGATGTGAAGTTGAAGCGGTGCAAGAATGTTTTTTTTCTCACAATATTGTGCCTCGTTTATTTGAAAATTGGTAGTATAATCTCCTGTTTGGACACATGACACACCGACTATGCTGTTACTTCTTTGATCATGTTATCATTGAGCGACCGGTAGCCTGGAGGCACACATTTGTTTTTTTTTCTTAGGTTTTTGGATCTCTCAGATTGTGGTGTTCCCATTTGGGCATACGGTTTTTTGTTGGTCTGTCTGAGGTTGGTCTCTTTGTTTAATGAAGGGATTATAGGTTTTAGAGTTTGATCCGAGGGCTTGAGCAGCAATGGAGCTTAATATAGCCTGGTCAGTGCTTGGTCTCTTTCACTTTACGTTAGATGCTTGAACTGCTTAGCGAAGGAGTATGGTGGAGAAGAGGACCAATGTCTCTTGTGAACACAATCAAGCTTAGTCCGAGAAATTGGCTAATCAACACTTATTTTTAGTAATTGAATATACCTTAAGTATAGAAAACACAGAAAATGTTGTGGTGTTTATCCAGGCTGTTATGTGATATTCATGATCCGAGAAATATTTCCTATAATTTTCTAGGTTGAGTGGGTTCTCCTTAGTGTTTCATAGTCCATTCTTGGTTGGTGAATACATACTTTGCTAGAACCGTGAGTTTACCAAAATATCTTTGGCCTAGGACTATTAGTAAACGATTAATCTACTATACAGAATAAATTTAGTTTTATGCGGTTCTTCAACAATAATCATGTCTGGTATCTCATGAATATATTGAATCGTGCATGTGTTTATTACCCAATACGTTGCATATACACAAAATGAAAAAGAAAAACACTTGCTTAGTGAACGTGTTCTCTGTTTTTCTGAAGATCCTATCAATATTCTATTTTCAGAGGCTTTTGAACGTTTCAACATCTGTATTGTTTATATCTATTAGCATAGTATATTTTATCTTCTGCTTCACTATTTTTTCTTTCCTCTATTTTTAGGAATAGTCGCGCGTCGGATCCCAGTCACTGCACAAGTAAAAGGAGCGAGCATTAACGGGAATATGCTTTGGGTCGATAGAGAACTTACGTTGTGTGTGTCAAACCAAGCTAAGGATGAGGATATAGTTGAAGTGAGGAGTTGTGGTTCACATATTACTCAGGGTTATTAGGTTGGCTCCTGAGTTTGTACCAATTACTTAGGGATGCAACAGACTGAAGATCGGCAGACACGTAATGCTAAAGAGTAAATCTTCAATATACTGTACATTTGTTGAAAATAGTCCATGGAAGAAGAACCTGTCCTTCAGAAAAGTGAATTATGAATTTACGAGCATATGAGACCAGATGTATTTGCCCACAGTAGTAGCCTAAATTCCAGTTGTGCAATCAGGGAGAATGTCCACACCAAGAACAGGGTGATAGTAATTTAATCAGCCGTTTAGACCAGCATGTGGTCACATGTATGGCAGCGGCATGACGGGAATTAGTCCTCAACCAAGGTATTTTACCCATCTCACTCTACGTGTTTGGATGTCCCTGGTGGTTACTTGCCATCATCGGGCAAAAATTGTACCGGAAGGGGATTAGTTTTTACTTTGGGAATGGGCTAGGTGTTAGAGCTTTGTAAGTCGTCCGTACAATTTTTGCCCGAAATGTTTATGCTTATAGCAAGCTTCAGATCCGAGATTCTATATTAGGAAATATTTGTCCTTTTAACTTTTAAGCTCATGTAGATACTCTGTTTTAGAAAACACTTGTTTTACCCTTCAACTTACTTCCATGGACAATTGCCTGCAGCTTTTCTGCTCTGCTCATCTCCCATGTCCCTGGGTGAGTAAGGTAGATGTTCATTGCCCACCTATTCTTGCTTCTTATGTTTAATCGTTTAAGGTTGTGGTGGATATACATGCATCTTACTTATCTGAAGTAGGTCGCCATCCGAGTAATTTATTTCAGTACTTTTGTGATCATCTCACCTATATTTGCTTCTGCTTTATCCAGCACGTATGTACACACGTGCAATTCCTTCTCTATTTCTGGTTTTGCCATGCAATTAGTTGAGCTTAAATTCTTTTGTACTTATGTATGCAATTGACCTATTTGGTTCTTGGTTTGATCAAGCTTGTACCTTGATTAAGAAGAAGATTTTGTTTTGTTTCAGAAGGTACTTCCTTGCATAAGGGTTTATTTTAAATTTCCATCCTCACTCACAATGCACCATTAGGTAGCATTAGCCTTTTATGTTCTGGTTTTTTAGAAGCTAGACCACATAATACTCCATAAATTTTTGAGTTCGCTTTGCCCTTTACATATAGTGTATGACCATAAAAAAATGATAAGCATAGTGTGGATTTATCAAGCCGATATTTAAATAATTGGTTCGATATCAGGTTATCCATAAAGCTTGAGCACCATTTACCTAATTCCAGAACATTTTTAGAAGTGTAGATCCGATATTTAAATAGTTGTCTGTTTCTTTACGCCACATGATATTTCCTTTTGCTTTTCTGGAATGTATCATCAAGGTATATCCTGGAACCCTTTAGAAAGTACGCGGATGCTCTGAATTACTGGTATCGTGCATGCATGTAGAAGTGTAAGTAATGCACGCTGCTTTTATTCCTCTATGAGTTACTCTGTTCTTCTTAGAGCTGTCAAGTGTTGACTTCTGTTCTTTCATATGTTATAGTTGCTAGATTAGTGACATAACATAAACGTGTGGCGATTTGTGCAGACAATGAACGGTCCAAGTGCACATCCTGCTCTTCTTGACATCATTAACTGCAGTATCAACTTAAATCATACTAAACTGAAATAATTATGGCAATGATTTGCAGTAGATATGACATGACAGAAGAGCTGAAGCAACTTCAGTGTACAACCCTGATTTTCGTCGGCGAGAATTCTGAGTTCCATGCGGAGGCTATTTACATGACATCAAATCTCGATAGGATATATCGTGCTTTAGCTGAGGTGAAGATTATATTTACCCTGAAAAACCTAGACTTACGGATGAATATGTTCCATACTACACCTATGAATGTACTTGTCAGCAACCAATTAGTCTCCTTCCTAATCCTGCCCCCATGATTTTCACTATGTGGCCCACACCATGACTTTTCCCACCTAATCCTCTAACTTTCTTCTGTCAAATCTTTTCGTATGTGTAACATTGCTCTATTTGCCCTTACCAGTTTAAGGTTTTAAGCATTCAATGTCAGTTTTTCAAACTATCTCTGTTAAACTTATGCTGCAAGTTCAGGCATGCAGGTCGCCTGTGACAGAGGAGAAACATCATGTCATACTTATACCGATGGAGTGCCTTTTCATGGGGTACGGCCCATGTAGACCCATCAGCCCGTTCTGTATATCCTGGAGCTCCTTTCGCCCGAGAGCATGGGAGTGAAGCTAAAGCTAAAGGTGGCGCTTATGGCTTACCTGTTGAGAGTTTAGATTAGCTTGTGGATATCGTTGTACCGAGTGTGTTGGTTATTTTGGAAATAAAGTGAGATGCTTGTGTTATACTGTCATGTAGATAGGAAATGGTAGGTGATACTGGTAGGCTGGGTGGGTGGTTTTATTTCATTGTTTTGTAGCATGTACATTTTTATACATTGTTATTAGCGCCAAAGGGAAAATAGGTAAGGAAGGTGGCATGTTCCCCGTCATTTTAGATTATGTGGATTAGATCTGCACAATGTGAGCTAGAGTTGTGCACTTATAAGATTCCTATCACTTGTGTAGTATCTGACATGTGTGCAATTATTCTGGAATTACTTTTCCTTAGTTGGGCTTCGGTGTGTTTCTTCGGAGATGGCATATAGCAATGTATGACCTGTTACACATGTATATATGCAGTTTTTGTGGTATGGTCCGTCAAGTTGATGCATATGCATTTCTCCACGAGTAAGCAATATAAACGAACTCTCTATGCATATGCAATTATGACCGTAGAGAAAAGTAAACCTACTTGGTTATATACTTGATTTCATTATTATTTCTATTTCTATCAAATAACACAATGGTTTAATTTATTTACAGTTCCTTTTGGGCACAAACGATTTTTGCTCCTTCTAGAAGTGATGCTTGTGCAATGCTCATACTTGTGTGTGGAGCAAAGTTAGAATCTTGTCATTTTAGTTGGATTTCATGGATTTTGCAGATGGGAGAGTAGAAGACCTTATATTAAGAAGGATCAACAATGAAATAATGAACTTGCAATGGAGAACATATACGTGAGATATAAGGGCTTGCTTTCTTGTGGATCGATACACATATAAACCCAATTTAGATTGTTGTGTTTGTTATCATCAAAATATGATGTCTACTATCATTTGATAGGTCTAATGACTCATAACATGGGTTCTAAGATCAAAGAGTTTTAGTTTGTTTAGGATACAGGAATGTTAGTTTAGCACAATACTATGGTGCATGTTTCTTGTGAGATATATTGATTGGAGATACACAACACTCAAAGAGCCAAAAGGCTAACGGCTTAATGAAAAGAGGTTATTTGGCAGAATGCATGGTAATTCAATCACTTCAACAAGAACAAATGATATCTTATATATTGGTGGGTCATGGATTAGTTTACTTAGTTGGCATGGATTGGCTAACTTTACCTACCCTAAAATGAGACAGACTTTGCATTCATAAACAATTAGCAGCTTTGAAGCGAGCGAAGCAAAATGTAATAGGGTAGGACAAGCTAAAACTTATGGCTTAAGTAAGGGTGCTCAGATTCTTCTAATAATCGCGCAAAAATTGATATTTTGTTGAGATGCTCAGTCATCTTGAATGTCCATCAACTCAATATGAACGCAGTGTTTATGAAGACCACAAAACATGTGTGCTGTTATTTTCCCAACATCAAGGATGACTTCTCAAGGTTCACAACATATGTGCCTTTTTACTCCAATAGTAGTTGAAGATTTTCGAAGCCCATTCGGTATGTTTGACACAGATGGCTACCATCCAGTCACATCACCACCGAATATCAGCGACTATAGGAGTGTTTTCTAGAGTAATAATAGTATTCCTGCTTTTATTATAGTGTATGCAACGCCTCTTTATGTGAAACAATAATACATCCAAAAGGATAGGTGGTTGAGGTGACCGTCTTGACATCTTATGACACATGCACGGGATTTGAAGTGCGGAAGTAACAAGACGACATAAAACATGCTAAAGCTGGAAGGTTCACGGAGAATGCACAAGGAAATGATCTTAGGAAAATTTAGCTTTCCTACATTTTAAAGTGCAAGAAAGTTTCAAGTAGAGAACATGCATATCTGCAACTTTTTCAATGCTAATCTGTTATTAAGTTTGATGTTCTTCTTCACCTTAGGCAATCAAGGCTACAAAGCAGGTAGTGTTTATTGGAGATTCGTCCTCATGTACTTTTTATAGGCGCGTTGCCACAAATGTATGTCTATAAACCTCTATTGTGTGAATATAGTGTTGGTCTATTCAGCTATTGTAATGACCCTATGTTGTAGAACTTATGGCTCAAAATTTAGCCTCAATTGAGCCACCTTGCACCAGCTGCGCAAACGGGTCATCTATTACAATCATAGGTACTCAGTTGGCCATTCTAAACAAAAAAGGTATTCGTTTGGCCATCCACTATAAAAAAGGTATTCATTTGACCTGTCATAATAATAATCAGTGGTTAACGGATCCGAGACAATGCGAGGAAGATGAGCCACCTAAACCCTAACGAAAGACTTCCTACAGATGGAGGCTAAACAACGAAGAGAAGTTGCCTTTCCAAGTAAAGAGATTTACTTATGTCTGCTCAATACAAATATTTATGCTCATAGATATGATAGATCCCTATATCACGTCCGTCATATGTCCATCACATCATAGTATGCGAAGTATCCCAACTCAACATGGCTTCGCTATACCGGTTGCCATGTCAACGAATCTCATTCTCCGTGGATATCAATATAGGACAAAACTTATCCCAAATCTCATTCATCAAGGATAGAAAGATAGAATAAAACTTATGGCAGCAATTCAATCTCGCTTTTGTCCTTGCGCTAGTGGCGCAACGGGTCATCTAGTCTTGTTTTACAGGTGACTGGTTTGACTGGATGCGGGTGAAGCAGGAGGCGTGCGTCGTGCGGGAGGACAAACGAAGCGAACCGTTATTTTGACTTATCGGTGGCAATGCAGTAATATGCGATTCGGTGGAAGTGCAAAAATGTAAAATTGTGTTTGACGAAAATTTTGGCAGAATCCTTAATGCCTTTATTATTAATTAAAAAAATAAAGGTATAGATTATACCCTAAATCCTGAACCATTCAGCGGCTCGGTCTGTCACTGATATAGAGAATAATTTCCACTTCACTTGGTCCATTTTAATACTTGCACACTTGATCAACTCGCATAATTCATGTAAAAAGAGCAAATGATCACCCGGATGGACAGTTCCATCACCTGAATAGCAGTTATTCCTAACATGTTTAACAATCTTTATAGGTATTTTATAAGGATCCAAATGATCAGGCAGTGGGTCACTTACTACCCTAGCAGTGGCAGAAGTGCCCGCAAATAAGGATTCAAAAGGAGATCCAAACATAGTGTAATAAATCAGTAGATAATAAGAAAAGGAACGCTTACAGCAAAAGCTGCCTTTATCAATTCCACTTCCCAATAGCGCTTCACTCCCCGGCAACGGCGCCAGAAAAGGTCTTGATATCTCACAAGTACAGGGGGATCGTGTGTAGACTTTTCGATAAGTAAGAGTGTCGAACCCAACAATGAGCTAAAGGTAGGATAAATATTTTCTCAAGTTCAATCAACCACTGATACAACTCTACACACACTAAACGTTTGCATTATATAGGAAATAAAACTAGAGCAATAATACGGGTATGAGAGATAGCTTCGCAAGATAATAAATACAAGAAAGTAAATGTTAGTTTTGTAGCAATAAAATATACTAAGTAATAAAAAACTAACAATACCATGAGGGTGGAAAAGTGGTCGTAATTGTGGTGGCTTTGTCCAAGATTAATTAGTGAAGATATCGGGGTCATTGTCTTCGATGCAGTTTTCTATGTGGGAGAGGCAAAACTAACAAGCTCTCACTATCCAATGATTGCAAGTACTTATTATTGGAACTCTAGCAAACATCTCTAACTACTAGAAGATACATTAAGGTAAAAATACCCAACCATAGCCTTAAGTAAATGGTCCTCTTACTCCCATACGTGCAACTAACTGGTTTGAGTCCTTAGGTTTCTGTCACTCTGGCAGACCTACGCCCATTCCTTTGCACATAGTACTAACCCAATGGTGTTGATCCAAGCGCGCACAAATATAATGGACACCAGAGAACATTACCATATCAACATACAACTCTAATGAACCAAAGACATTCAACGAAGCAATCAAAAGACAAATAAACTACACAAACATGACATAGATCATAGGATACATATTATAGCATCAAACACCATGTTTACATAGGACGGTACAAAGGTTTTTAGGAGGATGAACCACTGAATACAAGGAGGATATGATGATGGAGGTGTTTGTGAAGGCGGCATCATGGCGGAGAGGATGGAGAAGGGGCAGCACGCGAGGTGCAAGGCGGCACCGGCGGCCGTCGGCGGCGCAGGGGGCTCCTCCTCCGTCGGCCGGCCATCATGGGGGAGCGCCGCCCCTTAGACCCCTTCCTCCACGGCTTCTTGGTGCTGTAGATGAGCCCTCCCCCATGGAGATGAGACCGGGGGGGGGGGGCAAAATTCGTGGCTTTTGGTGGCCGCCCAAGAATTAGGGTTTTCCTCTCCTTATATGTGATGGGACAATGCTGCCCGGCCCTCCGATGGATGGCCCCTTGATCCAAAGGCTCTTGGGCACCTCTAGAACCTTTTTAGGTACCCCTCTCATCCCCAAAGTCGTGGCTTGGCCGAATCCATGAAATATGGTAAGAATTGGACTCAATCACGTCACTGATTCCTGTAATCCCATAATCAGATATATATATATATATATATATATATATATATATATATCCTCCAATAAAATGGGTCTACATGTCGCATAGAACTCGGATTGGGATGTTATTGGGATTAAATGAAAGGTATGGAAATGGCCAACAACTTTGTAGGAATTTTTATCTTCAGTTAGCATTGTCATTGGGGATAAAACTGATTATCTCTAAAAACTGTCGATGGACAGATTTCAGAAAAGTGAGAGTCCTTTTCCAACAAGTCTCCTTTTGTGTTTTCTTGTTAATTCCTACACATCAAAGAGTAAAACAAGAACATTGTGCACTCTTGCAAATATTAATAGGTTAGTCCAAATAAATCATAAACTTTATATAAAAACAAGTGTCAAAAACATAATATTAGCATGAAACAATCAAAAATTATAGATACGTTATGGACGTATCAATCATCATGTCATGCATGTTTCGATATCTATCAATTTTCCCAGCTGCAATTTGTTCACCACACATGTTCTCTATCTTTTATGGAGAGACACCACTAGTGAACTGTGGACCCCGGTCCATTTTCTCATACTGATAATACAACCACTTCAATTACTGTTTTCACACTGCTACTATTGTTTTCATATTGTTCTCATATTGTTTTCCACACCATACATTTAACCTCTTTGTTATCAGCAAAACAGGTGAGATTGACAACCTCACTGCTTTGTTGGGGCAAAGTGAATTGATTGTGTTGTGTAGGTTCCATGTTGTTGTTGAACCGGTAGTGCGCCCTACCACATCAACTGCATCAACCTTCTGAAGTTGCTACTTCCTTCTACTAGTTGATTCAACCTTGGTTCCTTTCTGGGGAAAAACTTGCTTATACACTCTTCACACCTTACACTTGGGGTCTCCCAATGAGTGCAAGCCCTGTACCATCACTACTGCTGCTGCTCTGGAGCTGGCTCCGTGTGTTCCGGAGCATCAGTGTCATCCATCTCGGTGCCCATGTTACCGGCACCGAGATCGTCGTCTTCTCTGTCCGGAAAAGGCATCTCCTCCATGTCCATGGACTGGGCGTCCAGGATCTCCTCCTCTGGGTTGGCATATCCCTCTGATCTCGGAAGCTGGATCACGGGAGGAAGTGTGGAGGATTGAGGCACCGAGACAGGGATTCTCGGCATTGATGTGAACGCAGGGGGCTCGGTCATTTGAATTATTAGAGGCTCGCTGCATAGGGGAAGAGGAAGATACAACCGATTTAACTCGGGCGAAAAAGAAGGAGAAGAAAAGACACTACCGCAAAGGAAATCTATCTCGGAAAGTAACTTATCCCTCCGGCATGGGCCGCCTGTTCTTGCGGGTAGTTGTTGGGCCTGGCTTGTTTCCGTCCTTCTTCCTAGTTCGCTTGGGGGAGAGGAGCTACTGCGCCGCTTCCCGTTCATTTCCTCGTCTCCACGGGGGCGGCCACGGTCACAGGATGTGCTTCATGGACCTGCTCGCCCGGATCAATTGAGGCCGAGGGCAGAGGGTACGCGTAACAGATTAGTGTGGGATCGAGTACCTCTACAACAACACAGTCGTTATCAACATCTTCTTTGTCCCTGGACCAGTCTCGGATGGAGCCTAGAACTTGGAACTTACCGGATTGGGCGTCAAGCTCCACATACGGGATCGGCAGGTTGTCTTCGTCGTTGAAGTCCTATGTGTCGTCCTTGGTCTGGTCCTTTCCCCAATGTTCGGCTGGGTTCTCGCCATCCTTGTCCTGCTGGCGGGGAAAGACCTGCATATGCAAATCACAAAGCATGAATTCCGGAATAGATTTATCTCGGGGGATTCCAGAATGGTGGTAACTCGGTATATGATCCGGAGTACTTACGTTGGGCGCTGGGCGTGCTCGGCTGTAGGTCTCAAGGCCCCACTCCCTGTCCTCAATGAGCTCGGTACGTGCAATCGGCTTGACCCGAGTTACCACCTCCTTCTTGGTGAGCTCGATGGTGGTGACCCGTGTAGGATCCCGGTGCCCGCTCATGAGGCACATCTTGTGAGTTCTCCGCTGGAGCGACAGGACTAGGCGACTAACAAAGGTGTTGAGAAGATCATCCGCCCTGAGTCCATCTCGGAGAAGTTGGAGCAGTTGGTTGTGGACGAGGTTGACCTCGTGGATGTTGGTACGGGGGTTGTGGTCCCAGTTCACCATCTCGTTAGGAGGGCTACTTTGGAAGGCCGGGAGACCGCTAAGATTGATGGGAGTGGTATTCTTGACATAGAAAAAACCGCGCTGCCACTTCCAACAGGATTCCAAACCCTTGATTCGCGGGAACTTGGAACCCGGGAGCGGGAGAATCATAGCGGCCCCGCACCGTGTCATCATTTTTGGCACAACTGGGTTCTCTGGATTTTGGATCACCTGCTTACGGAAGCGTAAATACTTGCTCCACATATTGACAGTTGGATGGAGACCGAGATAGGTCTTCGAGAAGGAAATCAAGGCGGAAAGGATGGTGATGGCATTCGCCGGAAGGTGGTGTGGTTGGAGACCAAACTTAATAAAGAAGTTGATCATGAAGTTGGAAAGAGGGAGACCGAAACCGCGATCTAAATGTGCGATAAAGACGACGAAGTTACCTTTTCCGGGTTCCGGTTGGATCTCGGTCCCGGGTTTGCTGCACTCAACCCCAGCCGGGATGCGTCAGGTATCAATCAGCCAGGTGATGTCCGAGGCCCGGATGTCGGAACCGTCCCACGCGCCGCACGTGTATTTCGGTACCACCACCTCATCCACAAGATCAAGCTCCTGTGACACCATGGCCATGCGTGGCAAATCCAGCGCTTCCGGTGGATTAGCGGGCCCGGCGAAGTGCTCGGGGCGGAGAGGACAAAGAAGCATGGTGACAACACGGAGAACGAACATCATGGTGCGCGTGCTTGGGCTCGGGCTCAAAGAAGAAGACATTGAGAACGGCGACAGCGCAGGTGGCGCGCAGATCTACGGTGTGGGAGAGAGCGAGCGCGGCAGCGTCTGTGGAACGGCGACGGAGCTCGGGTGCGCGCGGCAGAGTGGAGAGCTCTGTGCGTGCGTGCGGCGAAGAAGTGGAGGAGACCGTGAAAAGGGGGCAAATGACGAAGGAAGAAAGAGAGAGGGACCGTGCGTGTATTTATACCCCCGGGGCATTGATGGCTAGGTTGAGACTCCAAGTGCAGAGTGTGTAGCTATTGGCAAGCCTTCTTCCCCACGAGGGTGACTCGAGGGTTTATATCGAACTCTTGGGGAGCCAGTATTTCAGCAGTTGTCTTCCAAGCTTCCTCCAGGATCCTGCAAACAAATAGAGAGTTTTGTGCCCTCAACCTCACCAAGTGGTTGTCAAGCACAAGGTGTGAGACTTCTAAATTGCAATGCAAAACTGAAAGTAAATGTGCAATAATTAAATATACTACTAAATGCAAATGAGAAAATAAATATGCAATGGATTGTTTTTGTATTTTTGTGATGCAAGTGGTGATGGAGATAATGTAATTTCGAATTGGAGATGCAAGTAAAGTAAATTGCAAGTAAAGTAAATTGCAGCAAAGTAACTAGAGAGTTTTCTTATATTTAAAATAGGACCGGGGTTCATGGTTTCACACTTGCATTCTCTCAAATAAAGTTGTAGACGGTGGACATAAAGAATTACATGTGAGATTACAATAACATGTTTAACATTTAGTACTTTCATATGGGCATCACTGTGACGCCCCGGGATCGGGCACTATGCAGATTTCAGCATTCCCGCCAAATCCGCATAATAACCGATTCCAGGTTGCCACTTGTGATAACATTACAACAGTTCACGAATATTCCACAACAACAACAGAAGAGATTTATACAAGACGACTCAAGCGAGTCGAGAATACAACTGATACAATACAAAGATCCAAATAACAGCGGAAGAAACAACATAGCGTCCGACTACGGACAAGATACAAATTGGACTAAGAGTCCTGAAGATAACCGATGGCGTCCGATCCCTGCCCAGGCCAAGCCGGAAGGATTCCCAAGCTAACGTCGTCAGACTTCAAACCTGTTGACTGCAATGTTGAATATGCAACCACGAAAATGAATTCGTGGGTCAGTACTGTTAAGTACTGGCAAGGGGATAAACCATACTCACAAGATACCAGCGTAACCAGTCATCACAAGATACAAATACTTTGGGTTCAACGGAAAAGAAGGGATTATTGCAAAGAAGCGGCAGCGGGCTGCACTAACCAACTACAGAAACACACTACAACTTCCGGCTAACAGAAAGAAGATAAGATAGCGTATCGGAACCAACTACAACTAACTTCAAACAAACCCATCAAATGTTACCCCCTACTAAGGAAGCAACCCAAGGATAACTCACACTGTTGATTAAGGTGAAGTTCAGGTTATTGTGACAATATTCCTATTACTAGTCAAATTATCGTTAATTAGGTGTAAGTTGTCTGAGTACTTGTTAGCCAGCACTTTCACCAAGTCGTCACATAACCGCGGACAACACGGCTTCTCGAGAAGATTTATCCCTGCAGGGTGTGCTCCAGTACCCGTACAAACTCAAGCCACCAACTAAAACTCAGGTTGGCTCGACACGACCCAAACCGTCTCTACAACCCATCCTCGGAGCCACGGAGCTATAAGGTCCCAGCCACGCAGCCGAATACTCAGCGCAGGTGTGCAAAACTCCCGCAGGACACAACACCCCGGCACTACAGGCCTCGCCCTATATGCACCACCACCATCATCATCATCATTAACCATGGGGGATCAACCCATTATGCAAAGGAGCAAATGGAACACCCGAACTAAGTGTGGCTCTTCGGACAAGCTGCAAATCAGGTCTAAGTCGAGGGGGGTCCCATACTACCTCCCGGATGCGGTGAGCACGCTCATCATGGATCAGTAGACAAGACTCTTTTACTAATTAAGTTCGACACTAGCAGGCTTCAAAACCCTAACCCGGGCCTCCTGCCGGTGCCTTAACATCAAATTATTATTACCCAAAACATTAACATGTTGATTGAATTGAAACCCAACTATAAACTAAACAGGTGATACGACAAGGGACAACAAGACTTGAGCGCAAACAACACTAAGCATGCAACTACGACACGAGGGCCAACAAGGTAAACAAGCAACAATTAATAGGCAGTGGAAGGAAAGGCTATATCATGGATGCAAGGTAAACATATGATAGGATCGAGACACAAGCATCGAATCATAAGGCCAGCATAAGAACAACGGAAAGAATCGGTAACAAGTGAGGAAAGGCAACACGGGTAGCAAGTGAGTATACTTGCCTGGAATCCAACAAGTAGAGGTACATCCGCAGAACTTGTCGACGCTCACATCATCTCAACGTCCTATCCGCGAAGAAGCAACGAACTAGAATAAACACCGGATGCAACAATTACTACTACGACAAAAGATCCAGCATGATCCTATTTTATATGCATGGCATGGCAAGATGCAACAGGGGAAACAACTTAAGCAATTTAATCGGAACCGGAGTCCGGAGAAATAGGAATTGGTTCAAGTTGTTTAGCTAACCATCAAGTTAAATGTTGTTTAGCATGGAAATCAGTAAATAGGTGAGTTAAGCAATATTAAATGGAATAGGGCAACAATTGAATTAAATACCCCAACATATCCCATATTTATTTATTAGGTGAACATACATAACACTACTACAAATGCAACATGCAAGGTGCAAACATGAGCATGGATGGCATGAACAGATTAAGTGCATTTTTCTGGTATGAAAACATATTTTATTTGTTGGATTTGGGATTAAAATGAGCAAGTTATCAAATAAGCAATTTTAATGCATTAATTAAGAAATAGTTGTTTTCAGCAATTTAAATTATTCAAAACAGAAAAAAAGTTGATATTTGCAAAGTTTAGAGAATTTTGATTGGAAAACATATTTTACTTTTTCAAATTTGGAGTTAAAATGAATTAGTTATGATTTATGCAATTAAATCAATTTAAATTGAGCCGGAAGCCCAACATTTAATTTAGGAGGTTCACGTTATTTATCTACCCATCAATATTAAGCGTTGCGTTAACATGGCGAGATAACATAAAGATGAGCTATGCAATTTTAAATGGAACCGGGATAATATTTAATTATCCCAACTCATTCCATATTTAATTATTAGGTGATATTATTATTGCCCGCACCCACAATATGCAATGCAGCATGATGAATGATTTAATATGCACGATATAGATGACATTTAGAAAATAGGCATATAGGTATAGGGTTGGGGTTTGGGTTCACACGTTGGAAGGAGGGTATTCGGATAACGCCGGTGTCGTTGGTGCGTGGAGGAAGTAGACGAAGAATGGGAAGTAGACGAAGTCGTCGATGTCGTGGAAGCAGTCGACGTAGTCATAGTAGAGGAAGTAGTCGACGTCGAGGAAGTAGTCGAAGTAATCGTTCTCGTTCCGTAGTCGAGGTAGTCGTTCACGTCATCGGTGGTCGTTGTTGATCTTTTCATCGAGGTTCGAAGAGGAAGTAGACGTAGTCGTGGTCGAGGTACTCGCCGCGTCCGTATAGAAGATCTTGGTGGTTCCGATCTTTGTGGTCGATGGCGAACTGGGCGATTCTCCGGTCTTCGGGGTTCACGCCATCATCTCCCGGACCCGCACGAAGGCGGCCAACGCAAAACGAACACAGCGAGCGACGAGAGATCGTGTCGGTGGTCGGTATTTGATCCCACACATCCCCGTGGTCGTTGTCGGTCATGGCGTAGTGGCGGATCTTGTCGACGAGGTACATGTGGGGCGGCGGTAGTCGTTCACGGCACGTTCTTGTCGAAGAAGATCATGGCGACGAGGATGGACAGGGGCTCGACGGCGCTCGTATTCTCGATCTGGGCACTCGAGAAAAAAAAATGTATCCACCTCGTAGCCTCGTCAAACTCGCTCCTCTTCCACCACAAACTCCATGCGCTTGTGCGCGGCAGCTCTCCGCCGCCAAGCTCCTGTCGTTCCGTCTGCTGCCTACTCGGTTACCGCCGGGAACGAGCATCAGCAGCAGGTCGTCCTCCTCCTTGTCGCGGCGACGGCGACGCGCGTCGAGGAAGAGGCCGGCGTCCTTCTACCGGGTGGATGTACGCTGGAGAGGGGACTAAAGGAGCTCGCTGGACCGGACGGCCGGAGCGCGGGGCAGCAGGGTAGAGGGCCGCGCCGCGTGGGATGAAGGATTGCGAGGACCAACAGGCGCAGGGAGGCGCTGCAGGCTCCTTGGGCGACGGAGGCCGATCGAGGCAAGGCGAGGGGCAGTCGATGGCGGCGGCCGGTGAGGAGCAGCGGCCGGAGCAGGAGGTCGGGCTCCCGGCCATGGCGCGTCGGGGCGGAGGAGCGTGCCGTGTGCGTGCCGCCGGGAGGACAAGGGGCGACGGCGCTTGGAGGTGGGCAGCAGCCTGAGGCTCGCCGGCCGTCCGCGCAGGAGAAGGGGAGAAGCGGCGGCGCCGGCCGCCGTCGGCCGGAACGGAGGATGAGGGGATGGAGGAGGGGCGGAGGGAGTTAGGTGCGAGGTGGAGACGGGAGAGCTCGGAGGGAGGCGATCGAGCGAGAGGAGCGGGGCGACGGAAGGGGCAGCGAGCAGAGGGAAGGGGATCGAGTGATCCCCTGGGTGCGTGCGTTGTGTGCGTGGGTGTGTGCGGTTGGTGAGAGGGAGGGACCGGATTGCGAAAATGAAGAAGAGGAGGAGGGTGGCTGCAAAACGGACAGGGGGGAGTCAAAGAAAAATTAGGGTTTCGGTGGGGATGGTGAGGTTGGGCCTTTTGGGCCTGGCTGGCTGGGTTGGGCTGCTTCTCTCCCACTTAAAACACATTTTTTTTCCAGAAATTGCTTAGGCACTATTAAAATTAGTTTTATGCACCAAACAAATCCTAGTAAGTTTTAGAAAATAGGATTTGATGAATTTAATAAAGTTTACAAGTTTTAAATGCACGATGATGCATGAGGATGTCATGCGATGCAAAAATAAAAACAACAATTAATTCTATTTGGGGAAAAACCCCGGGCGTTACAGACGACACCACTAACAAGGGATTGCGCCCTCGCAATCCGCTCACAACCACGGGAGAGGGAAGAAGCCAGAACTATCGAGTCTTCGGTCACCTTTGTTGATCTTCTCGACACCACTAACAATAGAATCTTGCTCGGGTTGATGACGATCTTCTCCCACCAGGAATCTTCCGATGATCGAACCTATTAGGATATAAGGCTAGGAGAACGTCCAACCCACGTAGGATCCTAACACTTTGAATGATAGATAAGGAAAGAGACTCCAAAACAAATAAGGTAGGAGGAGAAATAGAATAGAGATAAGGAGAAAACAAGAATCCTATCGAGATGTTTCGAAAATAGTTTAGCAGAAATAGTTTTTGACACTCTAGAAACACGACCGTTAGCGAGGTTATCCTACAGGCTTTGCGGACCCGTTGCTTCGATAACCATTCGTATCGAAACAACATCGGGAATCGGAAACCAGGCTCTGATACCATTTGTGACGCCCCGGGATCGGGCACTATGCAGATTTCAGCATTCCCGCCAAATCCGCATAATAACCGATTCCAGGTTGCCACTTGTGATAACATTACAACAGTTCACGAATATTCCACAACAACAACAGAAGAGATTTATACAAGACTACTCAAGCGAGTCGAGAATACAACTGATACAATACAAAGATCCAAATAACAGCGGAAGAAACAACATAGCGTCCGACTAGGACAAGATACAAATTGGACTAAGAGTCCTGAAGATAACCGATGGCGTCCAATCCCTGCCCAGGCCAAGCCGGAGAGATTCCCAAGCTAACGTCGTCAGACTTCAAACCTGTTGACTGCAATGTTGAATATGCAGCCACGAAAATGAATTCGTGGGTCAGTACTGTTAAGTACTGGCAAGGGGATAAACCATACTCACAAGATACCGGCGTAACCAGTCATCACAAGATACAAATACTTTGGGTTCAACGGAAAAGAAGGGATTATTGCAAAGAAGCGGCAGCGGGCTGCACTAACCAACTACAGAAACACACTACAACTTCCGGCTAACAGAAAGAAGATAAGATAGCGTATCGGAACCAACTACAACTAACTTCAAACAAACCCATCCAATGTTACCCCCTACTAAGGAAGCAACCCAAGGATAACTCACACTGTTGATTAAGGTGAAGTTCAGGTTATTGTGACAATATTCCTATTACTAGTCAAATTATCGTTAATTAGGTGTAAGTTGTCTGAGTACTTGTTAGCCAGCACTTTCACCAAGTCGTCACATAACCGCGGACAACACGGCTTCTCGAGAAGATTTATCCCTGCAGGGTGTGCTCCAGTACCCGTACACACTCAAGCCACCAACTAAAACTCAGGTTGGCTCGACACGACCCAAACCGTCTCTACAACCCATCCTCGGAGCCACAGAGCTATAAGGTCCTAGCCACGCAGCCGAATACTCAGCGCAGGTGTGCAAAACTCCCGCAGGACACAACACCCCGGCACTACAGGCCTCGCCCTATATGCACCATCATCATCATCATCAATAACCATGGGGGATCAACCCATTATGCAAAGGAGCAAATGGAACACCCGAACTAAGTGTGGCTCTTCGGACAAGCTGCAAATCAGGTCTAAGTCGAGGGGGGTCCCATACTACCTCCCGGATGCGGTGAGCACGCTCATCATGGATCAGTAGACAAGACTCTTTTACTAATTAAGTTCGACACTAGCAGGCTTCAAAACCCTAACCCGGGCCTCCTGCCGGTGCCTTAACATCAAATTATTATTACCCAAAACATTAACATGTTGATTGAATTGAAACCCAACTATAAACTAAACAGGTGATACGACAAGGGACAACAAGACTTGAGCGCAAACAACACTAAGCATGCAACTACGACACGAGGGCCAACAAGGTAAACAAGCAACAGTTAATAGGCAGTGGAAGGAAAGGCTATATCATGGCTGCAAGGTAAACATATGATAGGATCGAGACACAAGCATCGAATCATAAGGCCAGCATAAGAACAACGGAAAGAATCGGTAACAAGTGAGGAAAGGCAACACGGGTAGCAAGTGAGTATACTTGCCTGGAATCCAGCAAGTAGAGGTACATCCGCAGAACTTGTCGACGCTCACATCATCTCAACGTCCAATCCGCGAAGAAGCAACGAACTAGAACAAACACCGGATGCAACAATTACTACTACGGCAAAAGATCCAGCATGATCCTATTTTATATGCATGGCATGGCAAGATGCAACAGGGGAAACAACTTAAGCAATTTAATCGGAACCGGAGTCCGGAGAAATAGTAATTGGTTCAAGTTGTTTAGCTAACCATCAAGTTAAATGTTGTTTAGCATGGAGATCAGTAAATAGGTGAGTTAAGCAATATTAAATGGAATAGGGCAACAATTGAATTAAATACCCCAACATATCCCATATTTATTTATTAGGTGAACATACATAACACTACAACAAATGCAACATGCAAGGTGCAAACATGAGCATGGATGGCATGAACAGATTAAGTGCATTTTTCTGGTATGAAAACATATTTTATTTGTTGGATTTGGGATAAAATGAGCAAGCTATCAAATTAGCAATTTTAATGCATTAATTAAGAAATAGTTGTTTTCAGCAATTTAAATTATTCAAAACATAAAACAAAGTTGATATTTGCAAAGTTTAGAGAATTTTGATTGGAAAACATATTTTACTTTTTCAAATTTGGAGTTAAAATGAATTAGTTATGATTTATGCAATTAAATCAATTTAAATTGAGCCGGAAGCCCAACATTTAATTTAGGAGGTTCACGTTATTTATCTACCCATCAATATTAAGCGTTAACATGGCGAGATAACATAAAGATGAGCTATGCAATTTTAAATGGAACCGGGATAATATTTAATTATCCCAACTCATTCCATATTTAATTATTAGGTGATATTATTATTGCCCGCACCCACAATATGCAATGCAACACGATGAATGATTTAATATGCACGATATAGATGACATTTAGAAAATAGGCATATAGGTATAGGGTTGGGGTTTGGGTTCGCACGTTGGAAGGAGGGTATTCGGATAACGCCGGTGTCGTTGGTGCGTGGAGGAAGTAGACGAAGAATGGGAAGTAGACGAAGTCGTCGATGTCGTGGAAGTAGTCGACGTAGTCATAGTAGAGGAAGTAGTCGACGTCGAGGAAGTAGTCGAAGTAATCGTTCTCGTTTCGTAGTCGAGGTAGTCGTTCACGTCATCGGTGGTCGTTGTCGATCTTTTCATCGAGGTTCGAAGAGGAAGTAGACGTAGTCGTGGTCGAGGTACTCGCCGCGTCCGTATAGAAGATCTTGGTGGTTCCGATCTTTGTGGTCGATGGCGAACTGGGCGATTCTCCGGTCTTCGGGGTTCACGCCATCATCTCCCGGACACGCACGAAGGCGGCCAACGCAAAACGAACACAGCGAGCGACGAGAGATCGTGTCGGTGGTCGGTATTTGATCCCACACATCCCCGTGGTCGTTGTCGGTCATGGCGTCGTGGCGGATCTTGTCGACGAGGTACATGTGGGGCGGCGGTAGTCGTTCACGGCACGTTCTTGTCGAAGAAGATCATGGCGACGAGGATGGACAGGGGCTCGACGGCGCTCGTATTCTCGATCTGGGCACTCGAAAAAAAAAATGTATCCACCTCGTAGCCTCGTCAAACTCGCTCCTCTGCCACCACAAACTCCATGCGCTTGTGTGCGGCAGCTCTCCGCCGCCAAGCTCCTGTCGTTCCGTCTGCTGCCTACTCGGTTACCGCCGGGAACGAGCATCAGCAGCAGGTCGTCCTCCTCCTTGTCGCGGCGACGGGGACGCGCGTCGAGGAAGAGGCCGGCGTCCTTCTACCGGGTGGATGCACGCTGGAGAGGGGACTAAAGGAGCTCGCTGGACCGGACAGCCGGAGCGCGGGGCAGCAGGGTAGAGGGCCGCGCCGCGTGGGATGAAGGATTGCGAGGACCAACAGGCGCAGGGAGGCGCTGCAGGCTCCTTGGGAGACGGAGGCCGATCGAGGCAAGGCGAGGGGCAGTCGATGGCGCCGGCCGGTGAGGAGCAGCGGCCGGAGCAGGAGGTCGGGCTCTCGGCTATGGCGCGTCGGGGCGGAGGAGGGTGCCGTGTGCGTGCCGCCGGGAGGACAAGGGGCGACGGCGCTTGGAGGTGGGCAGCAGCCTGAGGCTCGCCGGCCATCCGTCGGCCGGAACGGAGGATGAGGGGATGGAGGAAGGAGGGGAACCGGCGGCGGGCGGCGGCCATGGCGGGACGGAGGAGGGGCGGAGGGAGTTAGGTGCGAGGTGGAGACGGGAGAGCTCGGAGGGAGGCGATCGAGCGAGAGGAGCGGGGCGACGGAAGGAACAACGAGCAGAGGGAAGGGGATCGAGCGATCCCTTGGGTGCGTGCGTTGTGTGCGTGGGTGTGTGCGGTTGGTGAGAGGGAGGGACCGGATTGCGAAAATGAAGAAGAGGAGGAGGGTGGCTGCAAAACGGACAGGGGGGGGGGGAGTGAAAGAAAAATTAGGGTTTCGGTGGGGATGGTGCGGTTGGGCCTTTTGGGCCTGGCTGGCTGGGTTGGGCTGCTTCTCTCCCTCTTAAAACACATTTTTTTTTCCAGAAATTGCTTAGGCACTATTAAAATTAGTTTTATGCACCAAACAAATCCTAGTAGGTTTTAGAAAATAGGATTTGATGAATTTAATAAAGTTTTCAAGTTTTAAATACACGATGATGCATGAGGATGTCATGCGATGCAAAAAATAAAAACAACAATTAATTATATTTGGGGAAAAACCCCGGGCGTTACAATCACGTCCTAGCATAGAGATCTCTACGGTCATATTGATCCCTCTTATACTCCACCAAGATGCGAAATAAATCATAACACCTCGATAATTAAGGAAAAACCAGAGTATAGCTTTAAGCAATGTGACATGAAGTTGAAGTAAGAACTTGCTAGATCTAGTCATGGAGACTGATTAGTGTCACTTCAAATCCCCGGTAACAAGGTACTCATTTTTATCCCTAGTGAGGTAACTAAGAAAGGTTTAACAAAACCTAAGTGGATCGCTGAACTTCTGTCACTTTAACAGCACTAGCCACCCTCCGTTACTCCAACTAATGCACCCATCACCCCACACACGCTATCAAGAACTAGATTGATCAAAGCTAGCAAATAAGAACGGGGTACATAAGATACATCTACTCAAATAACTCAAGAGAAACAATTGCAATCTCAGATTCAATAACTCATAGAAAAGATCCACCACATAGGAATTACAACGGTGCCCGTAATCATGTGAGGCAGCTCATACGGATCTAATTAGTGAAGCACATAGAGAGAGAGAGAGAGAGAGAGATACAAGTGCTACTTCCACAAACCCATAGCCATGGGGTGGACTACTCCCTCTTCATGGAGATGTCGATGGAGATGACGTTAGAGGGGTAGGAGATCAAACCGACGGCGCCCCGCCGGAGTTTCCCCCTCCAATCTGGAACTTCTGGTCTCTGTTTCGGTGTTTCGGCGGCGCTCCTCTCTGTAAGGGTACGGGGGACCCTTTTTATAGTCGGTTTTAGGTCAAGACGGAGTCGGTAAGCCGAAGATGGAAGGAATTGGGGCCACAGGGGCCAAAAGGAAGCCTCTCACGTGGCCAAGGAATCTGGCCGCGTGGAGGGTCCTCTTTTGGGCCTCCTTGCCATATTCTCGTAGATCCTTCGCCCGCAAGTCTTCTCCTTCCAAGAAAATGACCCCCGCAGATTTTCAGGTGATTTCGCGGAAGTTTGCCCCCTAAAACGTCAAAAATATAGAAAACGGGGTTTCTGACAGGTAGTGTTAATTCCATAAAAGTTGGGGGACTTTGTAATTTAACCCCAAAATACTATAAAACATTGAATTATACCATTATATGATGAAATATGTAATGGAAAACCATGTGAAAATATGCAAAATTCATCTATGCATTTTACATGCATCAACATCCCCAAGCTTAACCCATGCTCGTCCTCGAGTATGAAGGTGATAAAACTAAGATGGGTTTTGCATATCGAAACAATCATGGGATATCAAGGAGGATTATTCATGCTACATATAATCAAATGATTAATACTAGAAATGAGTAGCAATATACAATTCATGTTGTAAGAAATATAAAATATGCAAGCAAAGATGCTTCATGAAAGTTCACAAAGTGTATAATGAAATAAAAGCACTATGGACCAAATGCATACACAAAATCAAAAATTAAATCCTATATTGGTCAAAGAATAGCATAATGGTGAATAGAAAATATAGTGGACACTTTGGAGAAAATTGAGTAGAGGTAAAACATGATCAAGTCTTATTTAGCCTCTAAATTATTCAACTAAAATTACTAATTGAAATGTGGTATCCATTGATCTAGGACTCTCATTGCCCCTTTATCACTAGCATCTTAAAATTGTGAGTATTGAAGTAATGAGAATGACAAGGTGGTTGAAAGCCTCATGCCCCGTGAGTGTGAAAACCTACTCCATGATTACTCAACTTAAGATTCCTAATAAGCTTTGTACAATCAAAATAAGTATTAATGACATCATAGAGAACCGCAAAGAGGTACCTCTTTCCCCATGACATGGAAACAAGCCCATGTTACAATGACAAGATGAACAAACGGAGTAGACTCATCATCCTTTTTATTTTCATTCACTATTATGCATAACTTCTTATTTTATTATAGGATGTGTTGTAGAGTCACTCAAGCTGTAAGTAAATTTCCACCATGATAAAGCATGGCTTGGGTTAGCAGCCCGATGCGTTTCTCTAGTCATATAAATACTTACTCATCAAAACTTACTATTCCTCTATTTCATTTCGGCATGACAGGAGTCCAAAAACAAAAGTACATGATATCAACCAAATGTAAATTTTTTGTGCAATGTTGACAGCTTTCCGGTGATACACGTTTATAGCTAGCTCCCAACCACACACTTGTCAAACGCAAAACTTGTGGCTCCCATTATTGGGTCATGTTTATTAGATGCATATAAAGTAAAGTGTGCCTTCAAAAGTTCGTGAGAGTCCTATCCCAAGTTCAACCCATGACAATTAATAAAGTGAATATCTTAATTTAGAACATAAATAACACAATAACATGGTGAACATACTCGGAATAGCAATGAAGCTAATGGGAAGATATGGTGGACTCACTGGAAATACTTGGCTAAGGAGTGTTGGAAACAAGTTTTTACTTGTTGGAATTTTTAAATTTTTGGCTAGCAAGAGGGAGATAGTTGACCAGCTACTATGCATGCATATGTCCATAGAACTACTCATTTCATGACAAAATAAATAAACCAGCAATTAACATCAAGGATATGAATAAGACATAGCTCAAGACAACATTATTGCAAATTTCTACACATAAAAAGCCTATAAATCATGCAAACATATGTAGCTCTTCAAATCAACCATGGCATACCTATTCCAAGTCATAATACTAGCATACAATACATTCCAACCCCAAACTCCAGTAGCTCAATCTCATATAAAATGATGGTGGTGGTCTTATCAAAACAAAAATAAAAACAAAAACTAGACGCTTCAAGTCTCTACGATAAATGCTTTGCTTAGAAAAACAGAAAGTAGACGTGTGCTAACCAAAAGAGTGTAGCTCTAGTGGGGTCTTCATCACATCCCCAAGCTTATGGATTTCACCATTCTTGGATGTCTTGAGGCGCAGCTCCTCTATTCCCTGTGAAAAAACTTCACAAAACATGTTCCTCCCATTCTTTTTCTGTGGGGTGAGATTAGTAAGGACAAACAAATCACATGCTTGCTGTGCAAAATTCCAAATCAAATGCTCCAGTAGATAGACAATAATGTTCATTATGTTATATGTTCACTATCTTGCTTGAAAGAATCATGGAAATTCGATTCCCAAGCCCAAAGAGTGCATAAAACAAAAGAAGGCAGAATCTATCCAGAAAAGAAGCTGCAGCAAAACGAACGTTTTTCCCTAAGCTAGACTCGTCAAAAAATTAAGACAATTTTTGTGCTCACAGAGGAAGAAAAGTTGCAGAACATACTAAAACATTAGCTCAATCTGACATACCAATAAAAAACGTAAAATCATACGGTGAGTAGACTCGTGGTGAAACAGGAATTTCATGCACTAGGATAGCAACTTATAAGTCCAAATAGGTTTGACTTGACTCTTTATTGAAAACTCCAGAATTGAAACAAAAAAACTAATATCTTGAGATATCAAGAGGACACTAGGAAAATCCAAACAAAAACAACCGGGTTGCCTCCCGTAAAGCGCTTTCTTTATAGCCATATAGCTAGGATTTACTTACTTGATAATCAAGAGGGATAAAGCTCATGAGGGAGCTTGTTCTTCAGCGTGCCCCTCTTCCTTGGGAAGTGCTCCATGCTGTTCTTGTGAGGTAACTGAAACTTGACATTCACTTCCTTTGAGTCTATGATTGCACCTGTAGTACGAAGAAAAGGTCTACCCAAAATAATAGGACTAGGGGATTTATCCCCCATATCCATAATAATGAAATCAACGGGTACGAAAGTCATGTGCAATTCAATCATAACATCTTTTACTTTTCCTACAGCATGTTTAGTAGAGTTATCAGCAAGGACAAATTCACTTGAGCACTTTTCTAAATTTTCTAGTTCTAGCAATTTATATAATTCTTTAGAGAGTACCGACACACTAGAACCTAGATCTAACATAGCATGGTGAATTTCTTTTCCAATTGAAACTAGCACCTTGGGGATCCATGCATCCCCAAGCTTAGGAGGTATCATGGCCTAATTCTTGTACCTAGCAAATTTTTCTTGCAAGACATGATTAGCAATATAAGATCCAAAGCGAGGTTGATTAACATTTATAGTGGGATCACTAGCAAATTTTTGTAGAGTAGCAATAAGTTCTTGCAAGCTACTTTTTTCTAAATCAAGCAATGGATCCTTAATTTAAGTAAGCATCATAATTTCCTCTACTTTTCCTTTTCTATTATCCATATTAAAAATCTCATAGCGATCATCAAAAATATCCTCGGGTACTTCAGCCTTTTTTAAGCTCTCTTTAATTTTAACCTCTAAGAGCAAACTTTCAAGCAAAACATAGGTATTTGCAGCATTAGTACTAGTAAAAGATACCCCACATTCATTATCTAAAAAGTCTCTAGAAGTTTTATAAATTCGCTTATAAAACATATGCATAAGTATCCAATCTCTAAATCCATGCCCTATTCCATATGCTCTACTTCTAAATCTTTCCCATGCTTGTATCATTGATTCATAATTTTCTTGTTTAAAGGTAATGAGCAATTGTTTAACATTGTAATTCTTTTCAGCATGACAAAACCTTTCAATAAATGCAGCCCTTAAGTTGAACCAAGTAGTAAAATTGCTAGGAGGCCATCTTAATATCCAATCTAATGCTTTGCCTCCTAGTGAGTAGGGTAAGAGTTTAACTTTAGTAGTGTTGATGTTTGCCCAATTCAAGTTCAAAGTTTTACATCTTTCATCAAATTTCTTAAGATGGAACAAAGGGTCTTCTTTAGGCTTTCCATGGAAACGAGATTCATAAATCATTTTAATAACACTAGGATCTACCTCTATTTTTTCAACGGGAATATTTAGCTCTTGAGGGAAATTCCTAACACTGAATAGCCAATAAGTTCTCTGCTCCATTTTCCATGTTTTTATGTAGTTTTTAATTTTTTATGCAAAACTGAAAAGTAAAGTAACTAGGCAAATTCGAAATACTAAAATAAACTAGATAACTAAATGCAAAACTAAAATGCAAGCTAAAATAAAATATGCAAGACAAAATAAAAACAAGAACAAAAACAAAAACAAGACAAGAAACAAAACAATCTACTTGAAAGAAGGTGGAGATAGAAAGGACGGTACTCACATAGGTGCAACCTCCCCAAGCTTAGGTGTTTGCACACCTTGTTGGTGATGAAGAATTCTTGTGAGCTCCCTTGGACAACTCCTTCACCTATGGCTCCCCTGTAACGGCGCCAGAAAAATGCTTGATGGCTAGGTTGAGACTCCAAGTGCAGAGTGTGTAGCTAGTGGCAAGTCTTCTTCCCCACGAGGGTGACTCAATGGTTTATATCGAATTCTTGGGGAGCCAGTATTTCAGCAGTTGTCTTCCAAGCTTCCTCCAGGATCCTGCACACAAATAGAGAGTTTTGTGCCCTCAACCTCACCAAGTGGTTGCCAAGCACAAGGTGTGAGACTTCTAAATTGCAATGCAAAACTGAAAGTAAATGTGCAATAATTAAATCTATTACTAAATGCAAATGAGAAAATAAATATGCAATGGATTGTTTTTGTATTTTTGTGATGCAAGTGGCGATGGACATAATGTAAATTCGAATTGGAGATGCAAGTAAAGTAAATTGCAGCAAAGTAACTAGAGTGTTTTCTTATATTTAAAATAGGACCGGCGTTCATGGTTTCACACTTGCATTCTCTCAAATAAAGTAGTAGAGGGTGGACATAAAGAATTACATGTGACATTACAATAACATGCTTAACATTGAGTACTTTCATATGGGCATCACGTCCTAGCATAGATATCTCTACGGTCATATTGATCCCTCTTATACTCCACCAAGATGCGAAATAAATCATAACACCTCGATAATTAAGAAAAAACCAGAGTATAGCTTTAAGCAATGTGACATGAAGTTGAAGTAAGAACTTGCTAGATCTAGTCATTGAGATTGATTAGTGTCACTTCAAATGCCCGGTAACAAGGTACTCCTTTTTATCCCTAGTGAGGTAACTAAGAAAGGTTTAACAAAACCTAAGTGGACGCTGAACTTCTGTCACTTTCACAGCACTAGACACCCCCCGTTACTCCAACTAATGCACCCATCACCCCACACACGCTCTCAAGAACTAGATTGATCAAAGCTAGCAAATAAGAACGGGGTACATAAGATACATCTACTCAAATAACTCAAGAGAAACAATTGCAATCTCAGACTCAATAACTCATAGAAAAGATCCACCGCATAGGAATTACAACGGTGCCCGTAATCATGTGAGGCAGCTCATACAGATCTAATTAGTGAAGCACATAGAGAGAAAGATACAAGTGCTACTTCCACAAACCCATAGCCCTGGGGTGGACTACTCCCTCTTCATGGAGATGTCGATGGAGATGACGTTGGAGGGGCAGGAGATCACACTGGCGGCGCCCCGCCGGAGTTTTCCCCCTCCAATCTGGAACTTCTGGTCTCTGTTTCGGTGTTTCGGCGGCGCTCCTCTCCGTAAGGGTACGGGGGACCCTTTTTATAGTCGGTTTTAGGTCAAGACGGAGTCGGTAAGCCGAAGATGGAAGGAATTGGGGCAATAGGGGCCAAAAGGGGGCCTCTCACGCGATCAAGGAATCTGGCCGCATGGAGGGTCCTCTTTTGGGCCTCCTTGCCCAATTCTCGTGGATCCTTCGCCCGCAAGTCTTCTCCTTCCAAGAAAATGACCCCTGCAGATTTTCAGGTGATTTCGCGGAAGTTTGCCCCCTGAAACGTCAAAAATATAGAAAACGGTGTTTCTGACAGGCATGGTTAATTCCATAAAAGTTGGGGGATTTTATAATTTAACCCCAAAATACTATAAAACATTGAATTATACCCTTATATGATGCAATATGTAATGGAAAACCATGTGAAAATATGCAAAATTCATCTATGCATTTTACATGCATCAGGCATTAACCGCACGAGATCGATCGTGGCACGATTTGCGGAAACGGGCGCAGTTACTATGCATGTAATAACGCACAAAGCAAAACCACCGCGCGTGCGTGCGTAGTTAATCCCATGCGTACCGCGTGGAGCACTCGAGTGCACTGTTCTGATGTGAAAGCCAGTGGGGCCAGGCGGCAGGACGTGGTTTGGCCGCGGCACGTGACCAGCGGAGCACGAAAAACGAGGCGACGTGCGCCACTGCTCTTCGCCACGTGGTGCGTCCACTACGCGGTGAAAACGAGGTGACCACACCCCGCACTATTGGAGTTCACGAGGAAAAGTGCTAACTGTTAGGAACCCGGTAAAACCGATCTCGGTAGAACCGAACCCGGGACAAGTATGTCGGATTTTACTGAAAATCCATGGTGGTGATTGCGAATTAAATTCGAGTTGGAAGCGGAAATTGAGCCGAGATAAGAGGTATCTCGGTTGCATGTTGTGAAGCTTATTGATTTAAGCTAGTGCGGCCCAACGTCCGAGTTCGCTGGACCATACCAGCTTCGGGGACAATTGTCGGGGGGCTACCCCCGGGTAGGAAAAGCTTGGTATAAGTTGGCGTCCAAACGGTGGATACCGAGATGAAGTTGACCAGGTTGAATATCCGGACCGAGTTAAAGGTTACCGAGATGGAGCGATCTCGGTAAGAAGTAACAAAGGTGACATGTTGCAGGTGGATGTTCTCCTGGTTATCCGAGTTACACTTGGAGAATCCAGGATACATGAAGAAATAGCTATCTCAGAGCAAGGTCAATGGAGTAGGTGAAATCCCGAAGATCACAGGTTAGTACAGGCGTGCGGTTCAACTTACAAGACGAATGATGTAGAAACGTACATGGACACGGTGCAGGGTATGGGGGAGGCCACGTCTTTGTCTCAGAAGGGGGACAGAACACACAACGAATACGGAGGCGAAGACTTTCGGCGCCATGTCAGCAGGCATGCGCTACGGCACAGTGTTCTTCGTCTAACCCTGTACTCCCTGTCAGTGGCCACTGGTATATAAGGTGGCCACCTGCGAGGGACACGATCCATATGACGCAATCCTTAGACATTTTCACTAATGAGAGCCTGTGAGCTCCTTCTTCTTCTTCTAGCTAGGAGAGCTCGAGGAGCACCATTGTAACTCGGCTACCCACTTATATTGACAGACAATCAGGAGTAGGGGTGTTACCTCCTCACGAGGGCCCTGAACCTAGGTAGATCTTGGTGTTAGCAGTGTTGTGGACGCACTTCTTGGTGTGCAATACCTCCCCGGATACCTACAACGTCCATCGGCTCCGTGCTTTAAATCATCCCATGACATCTGTCTTTACCTCACCACGACAAGTTGTGTCGCAACTCATATTTTTGTTCCTGTTGCAAGTATGGTTTCAACTTACTTTTCGCCCAGTTGCAAGTCAGGTTGCAACTCGAGATTTTTTATTCAGTTGTAAGTCGGGTTGCAACTTGTACTTTTGTCTAGTTGCTAGTTAGATTGTAACTCGGAGTTTCGTCTAGTTGCAAGTCGGGATTTTTATCTAGTTACATGTAGTGGTTACAACTTGGAATTTTATCCAGTTACAAGTCCGGTTGCAACTCCTATTTTTGGTCCATTTACACTCAAACTTTTTATCTAGTTGCAATTCCGGTTGTAAGTCAAAATATTTTGTCCAGTTACAAGTTGGGTTGTAGCTCATATTTTGTCAGAATTTTGTTTAGTTGCAAGTCGGGTTGTAAGTCAAACAACAAGAGCCCAAGCTGTGTGGGTCAGTGGGTGTGGCCTCCGAACAAGTTGCAACTCGAACAAGTTGCAACTCATATTTTTTTATCTAGTTGTAAGTCTGGATCCAACTTACTTTTTGTGTAGTTGCAAGTCAGGTTATAACTCCGGATTTCTTATTTAGTTATAAGTAGGGTTGCGACTCGGATATTTTGTCCAGTTGCAATTTGTGTTTCAACTTATATTTCTGGTCCATTTACAAGTCTGATTGTAACTTACTTTTTTATCTAGTTGCAAGTCTAGTTGCAACTCGGATTTTTTTTAATACGGTTTATAAGTCGGATTGCAGCTCAGTTATTTTTTCAGTTGCAAGTTGTGTTGCAACTCATATTTTTGTCCAGTTGCAAGTCTGGTTGCAACTTACTTTTCGCACAGTTGCAAGTCAGGTTGCGATTCATGATTTTTTTTATTTAGTTATAAGTCGGGTTGCAACTCGTACTTTTGTCCGGTTGCTAGTTAGGTTATAACTCGGACCTTTTCCAGTTGCAAGTCGAGAATTTTGTCCAGTTACCACTAGTAGAAAAAGAGGCTTCCATACGGCCCCATTAGTACCCAAAATAATCGAACCGCGACCAAAGGGGTCTTTAGTCGCGGTTCGGGAGGAGACCCGCGACCAACTATCTGGGCCCAGCGCGCTCGGTCGACAGCTGGCGGACGGGATGGGCTTTAGTCCCGGTTGGCCAGGCCAACCGGGACTAATGGCCCATCCCTATATAGGACTCAGCTCACTTCACTTAGCCACAATTGGTGCCACTTCTATTCAAAATATTCACAGGGGGGGTGGGTTTGCTTTTGGTTCCTCCTATGCACACAAGATGTTCTATGAAATGCCCGAGAGCATGAAACAAACATGATATGAAGTGTCCGAGCTTTCTCATTTATTTTTCCTCCGCGATCGCGGTTAGCAACTTGAACCTTTCATGTGTCATTGATAAAATATGCATGTGTGTAGTTCATTGTTTAATTTGTATTATTTCTAGCTAGTTAGTTTAACAAATGCATGATGGTTAATTATATAATTTATATAATAATAATGCAGATGAATCGGCAATGGATGTACGGTACCGGACTCTCCGGCGAGTTCACTACGGGTTTGAAAGATTTCCTCGTAGTGGCAAATGCGAACAAGCAGCGAGGTTTTATTATCTGTCCATGTGTTGTCTGTAAGAATCAGAAGGGTTACTCCTCCTCAAGAGACGTTCACATGCACCTGCTTCGGCACGGTTTCATGCCAAGCTATAATTGTTGGATCAAGCATAGAGAAACAGGGGTTAGAATGGAAGAAGATGAAGAAGGGGATGATATCGATGACAACTATCATGATCATTTAGGTGATACTTTCATGGAGGATGATGCTGAAGGTGGGGAAGGGTTAGGTGAAGGTGAAGAAGAGGCACATGATGAGCCCGTCGATGATCTTGGTCGGACCATTGCTGATGCACGCAGACGCTGCGAAACTGACAAGGAGAGGGAGAATTTGGATCGCATGTTAGAGGATCACAAAAAGTCGCTGTACCCAGGATGCGATAATAGTCTGAAAAAGCTGGGCTGCACACTAGATTTCCTAAAATGGAAGGCACAGGAAGGCGTAGCTGACTCATCATTTGAAAATTTGCTGAAAATGTTGAAGAATATGTTTCCGAAGAATAACGAGTTGCCCGCCAGTACGTACGAAGCAAAGAAGGTTGTCTGCCCTCTAGGTTTAGAGGTTCTGAAGATACATGCATGCATTAACGACTGCATCCTCTACCACGGTGAATACGAGAATTTGAATGAATGCCCTGTATGCACTGCATTGCGTTATAAGATCAGAGGCGATGACCCTGGTGACGATGTTGAGGGCGAGAAATCCAGGAAGAGGGTTCTCGCCAAGGTGATGTGGTATGCTCCTATAATACCACGGTTGAAACGTCTGTTCGGGAACAAAGAGCATGCCAAGTTGTTGCGATGGCACAAAGAGGACCGCAAGTCCGACGGGGAGTTGAGACACCCCGCTGATGGAACGCAATGGAGAAAGATCGACAGAGAGTTCAAAGATTTTGCATCTTACGCAAGGAACATAAAAATTGGTCTAAGTACTGATGGCATGAATCCTTTTGGCGAGCAGAGCTCCAGCCATAGCACCTGGCCCGTGACTCTATGCATCTACAACCTTCCTCCTTGGTTGTGCATGAAGCGGAAGTTCATTATGATGCCAGTGCTCATCCAAGGTCCGAAGCAACCCGAAGGCCATTAGTTGATGAACTTTTACAGTTGTGGGGCAGACCTGGTGTACGTGTGTGGGATGAGCACAAAGAAGAGGAATTTGACCTACGAACGTTGCTTTTTGTAACCATCAATGATTGGCCTGCTCTCAGTAACCTTTGGGGACAGACAAATAAGGGATACAAAGCATGCACGCACTGCTTACATGAGACTGAAAGTGTATATTTGGATAATTGTAAGAAGAACGTGTACCTGGGTCATCGTCGATTTCTTCCGCGAAATCATAACGTAAGAAAGAAAGGCAAGCATTTCAACGGCAAGGCAGATCACCGACCGAAGCCTGCGGAACGTACTGGTGCTGAGATATTTGATATTGTCAAGGATTTGAAAGTCATATTTGGAAAGGGTCCTGGCGGACAATCAGTTCCGCTGGGAGTTGACGGGCATGCACCCATGTGGAAGAAGAAATATATATTTTGGGAGCTACAATATTGGAAAGTCCTAGATGTCCGCTCTGCAATCGACGTGATGCATGTTACGAAAAATATTTGTGTGAACCTGCTAAGTCATTTTTTTTGAATGCCTGAGCAGTATGAAGGTCTCGTCTGGCTTCTCATTGAATATAAAGGGAATAATAAACATGGCGGCCAAAAACTTTCAAAACCTGAAGTCTCACGACTGCCACGTGATTATGACGCCATTGCTTCCGATTGTTTGAGGGGCTCCTACCAGAAAATGTTCGAGTAGCTATTGTGAAGCTATGTGCATTCCTCAATGCAATCTCTCAGAAGGTAATCAATCCAGAAGATCTACCACGGTTACAGAATGATGTGGTCCAATGTCTTGTCAGTTTCGAGTTGGTGTTCCCACCATCCTTCTTCAATATTATGACGCACCTCCTGCTCCACCTAGTCGAAGAGATTTCCATTCCCGGTCCTATATTTCTACACAATATGTTCCCCTTTGAGAGGTTCATGGGAGTATTAAAGAAATATGTTCGTAAACGTGCTAGGCCAGAAGGAAGCATCATTAAGGGCTATGGAAATGAGGAGGTAATTGAGTTCTTTATAGACTATGTTCCTGACGTTAAGTCGATTGGTATTCCTCAATCGCGACACGAGGGGATACTAAGTGGAAAAGGCACGATCGGAAGGAAATCAACGATATGTATGGACGATCATTCTATGACTGAAGCACACCACACAGGTCTGCAAAATTCCAGCTTGGTGGCTCCGTACTTCGAGCAACACAAGAACAGTTTACGCTCGGACAACCCGGGGAAGCCTGAATCCTGGATTAGAAAGGCCCACATGGAGACTTTCGGCAGTTGGTTGCGAAAACATTTAATGAATGACAATGATGTTGGAGATCAGCTGTACATGTTGGCCAAGACACCATCTTCGACTATAACGAGTTTCCAAGGGTACGAGATAAATGAGAATACATTTTACACGATCGCCCAAGATAAAAAGAGCATCAATCAAAACAGTGGTGTCCGATTTGATGCAGCAACCGATAATGGGCAAAATGTCACATATTATGGTTACATAGAGCAGATATGGGACACTAGTAGGGAAAGCCCTATAGCCACCAGCTTAGCGCTGGCGAACATGTTTTTGGGTTAGCCAGCGCTAGTACCGCTGGCGAACGCCATTTCCTGTTCGCCAGCGCTACAGATACTACCGCTGGCAAACAAGCCAGATGGTTCGCCAGCGATGTGGGGTGGGACCCCCCTGCACGCGCACCCGCCCTCCGTGAAACTACCGCTAGCGAACATGGCCCGTGGTTCGCCAGCGCTAACTTTACTACCGCTGGCGAACAACTGCGCATGTTCGCCAGCGCTAACATGTGGGCCTAGGGCGCATGTTAGCGCTGGCGAATAGGCCCAGCTGTTTGCCAGCGGTAACCTGGGCAGATAGGCCATAAAGATGGTCCACCCACACTTTCCCCTCTCCACTCTCCCTTCTCCACCTTGTCCCCTCCTCTCTCTCTCTCTCTAGCTCGAATTTATGTCAATTTCTCCACCCTTGTACTCTCTTTTGAACCAACTAAAACTATTTTAGTTCGTATATATATATGTTTATCTCCCTCCTAACACCATTTCTACCCAAAGTTTTCCCTTCCTAGGCATCTAGATCTAGAATTACACCCCCCTCTCTCTCCAAAGCTCCAAAATTCTCCGGATATCATTGTGTAGCCATCGTCTATTCATTTGAGGTGGGATGAATGCTAATATATAATTAAATGAGTTTGTACATTAATTTTGTCCGGATACACGCGATATGCAATATGTGTGAAATTTCACCGGATTCAAATTTGGTCGTGTGATGGATACTTTAAATGTGTGCAATTTGTTGTGGAATGAAATTGAGTAGCCAACTATCGCCGAAATGTTGATTTATTTCCGTCTCGGCATAGTTTGGAACTCCCTAATAACCTCCTATTTATAGGAAGGTCATGCCGATTTTTTCGTGAATAAGACATGAAGTGAAATTTTGGATATGAAAATGAGTTGCCACTTTGCCGGAATGTTGATTCATTTCCGTCTCGGCAAAGTTTGGCACTCCTCTAACCTCCAATTTGTAGGAAGTTCATGCTGATTTTTTTTCGTGAATATCGATATATATATATTATGTTTGGTTCTAATATTAATTATATTGGCGCGCTCTCGTGCATGCGACAAATATGGTGGTCGTTAAGAGTGAACGTGTTGTGAATAGTTACTTGAGACACGCGACAGAAGACATGTTACAAAATGGCCGCAAGGATATACGATGTCCATGTCGAAAGTGCAAACTAGGGGGCTTGCTCAATCCCTTTACCAGAGACTTGCTCAGTCACCTTCTCAGGTATGGTTTCATGGATGGGTATAACAGTCGGTGGGTAAGTGATGATGAAGATGATGAAGTCCATGGGGCGGCGGTGGTAGGAAATGATGTGTAACAGGAGAATAACAACGATCGACAAGAACTACAACAGGACCAAGATCAGTCTCATGACCCCACACATGATCATGGAGAAGATGCCGAACAACATGTGGAAGAAGACGAGGATACAGGGACACCCCTAACGGAAGTTGTGCGTGACCCTCATCTGAAAGAACTGCTTCTGAGAAAGACGACTAACTCGATATCTGATGCTAGTGAGAAATCAAAGCTGGCGCAACTAGAGATAGACTCGAAGACACCGTTGTATGAAGGCTGCGGTCCGGGAGAGTCCCGCCTGAGAGTGGCGCTCGATGTTCTGCAGATGAAGGCGAGATACAAATGGAGCTACATAAGCATCAATGCAAGCCTGTAATACTAGCACGATGTCCTTCCAGAGGTCAACACCTGTCCTAAAAGTTGCGACGAGGCCAAGAAAGTCGTGTGCCCCTTTGAATTACCTCACGAAAAATACCATGTGTGCATCAACGGTTGCAACATTTATCGGAAAGAGGACGCGAACAAAACCATTTGTCCAGTTTGCAACGCCGCTCGATACAAGAAACAGAAGAAGAAAGCTCCTCGAAAAGTTGTGTGGTACTTTCCGCTCATTCCCTGTCTGCAACGGTATTTCGCGGACCGCAAGGAAGCAGAGCTCATGCGCTGGCACGCGAAAAGGAGGAATAAAGTTTTGAAAGATCAAGATCGGAGCGAAAAAGTAAATCTGACACATCCTTCAGATGCAAGTCAATGGAAAGCAATTGATTGTGAATATGCAACGTTCGGGGCGGAGGCAAGGAACATCAGGTTGGGTGTGAGCACCGACGGACTCAATCCGTTCGGCAACCAGAGCAGCACCCATAGCACCTGGCCCGTGTTTGTATGGATGTACAACATCCCCCCTGGTTGTGCATGAAGAGGAAGTATATTCACATGAGTATGCTAATTCAAGGGCCGAAACAACCAGGCAATGACATCAATCTATACCTGAAGCTGCTTAAAGATGATCTGGACACGCTATGGGCCGAGGAAGGGGTGAACACAAGGAACGCCTTCGGTGAACAATATTTCCCAATGAGAGCTGTCTTACTCTGTACGGTTCACGACCTACTCGACTACGGATATGTGGCGGGCCAGGTGTGCCACGGACATAACGGTTGCGTGAGGTGCATGGATGACCCCACGTTTATGCAACTTCCGAAAGATCCTCGGTCTTCGAAAACAGTTTTCGTTGGCCATCGAAGGTGGCTACCCAACAAATACCCGTGGATAAGGCGAGGAGACCTTTTGAACGGTGAGGATGAGCTCTGTGGACCTCCAAGTAAGAGGTGCAGCGAAGAAATCTTCAAGTTGCTGAATGATTGGAAGGAATGCCCAGAGCCGGGAAAGAAGCAAAAGGCGCCAAAACCTCTTCTGGATGTATGGAAGACGAGGTCGGTGTTTTGGGACTTGGCATACTGTCCCATTTTTGATACGCCTCACTGCCTTGATCTGATGCATATCACGAAGAATGTGTTTGAAAGTTTGTTTGACACGCTTCTCAACATGCCGGAGAGGACCAAAGACGGGGTGAAAGCAAGAAACGACCTGAAATATTTTGGTATTAGGGTAGATCTTCAGGGGGATGCCCGGATGATGACGACGGCGATCAATCGTGTGATGAGGAGACGGAGGGTCACAAGGCCAAAAGGGTTAAGAGGAATGACTATTACTGCACCCCCTCCTGCTTCACTCTTAGTCCGGACGAGATCACAAAATTGATGATGTGCCTTCTCGGAGTCAAAGTCCCTAGTGGTTACTCAGGGCTAATAAGAAGATTCCTGGACGCGCAGAAACAAAAGTTTAGCGGGATGAAGTCTCATGACTGTTACATGATGATGACGCAGATACTTCCGGTTGCGATCCGCGGAATAATGGACAAGCATGTCCGGGAAACCCTCTTTGGCCTCTGTAACTTCTTCGACGTGATATCTCGAAAGTCGATCACGGGGAAGCAGATCTCAAGGCTGCAGGAATAGATTGTCGTGATACTATGCGAGCTTGAGATGTACTTTCCACCATCATTCTTTGACATATGTGTTCATCTGTTGGTCTATATCATGGACGATATCGTCCATCTCGGGCCGTTGTTCCTGCATAACATGATGCCGTTTGAAAGGATGAATGGGGTCATCAAAGGATTTGTTCGCAACAGAGCCCGTCCGGATGGAAGCATCGTTCAAGGCTTTCTCACCGAAGAGTGCATCTCTTTCTGCACGAATCATATGGACGTGGAGGACCCTGTTGGTCTGCCCAGAAACAAGCACATTGGCAAGCTCGATGGAGTAGGTCAGAAAAATGGACGTCGAGAAGTGTATGTGGATCGGGCTTGTCGACGCACCGACTTTAAGAGGGCAAACTTAGTAGCTCTTCAACACATTGACATGGTCGATACTTGGGTGGAAAAACACAAGAGCTCGATTATGAAAAAGTACAGTGAACAAGGCAAGCGGAGGACCGAAGGAGAAATGATCAGAGAGCATAACTCCACTTTCTTGCGTTGGTTTAAAGATGTGATCATCGCTAATCCACCGCCAAGGGATTGTGCGAAAAATAAACTATTGTACACCTTGGCACATGCCCCAGCTCCCAACCTAGCTACGTTTCAAGCATATGATATCAACGGGTTCACTTTCTACACAGAGGAGAAAGACAAAACTTCTGATTATCAAAACTCAGGGGTAACGATGAAATCCTACACCGTGACAAAAAGTTTAGATACTACGGAAGGATCGAGGAGATATGGGAGCTTAACTACTCTGGAGAGAAGGTGCCTATGTTCCGCGTCAGATGGGCTAGGATGTCGACCGTCAGAAAAGAAGACCAATACTTTACAACCATTGTTATTCCCGAAGCCGGAACCTCATCAAGCGCGAATGTCACAGCGCAAAATGAGCCATGGGTATTGGATAAGCATGTGTCCCAATGCTTCTTCATAACAGACCCCGTAAGGCCTAGCCGTGTTGTCGTGAGGAGAGGGAAAAGAAATATCATCGGAATGGATGGAGTCGTTGATGAGGACGAGTTCGACACGTTCGGCGACCCAAATATTGACGATGATCAAGAAGATGACGATGATAGTCATGAAACATACACAACAAGAAGAAGTAGAACAACGCTACCTAGGCATGGTCTTCCATTCAGAAGAAGAAGTCATAATGTGGGGTCAAATTATACAACTGCGACCAAAAAAGGCAAAAAGATCAAACACTGAGAAACTATGTATATATTTGTCTGCCAATTGTATGCGACAAAACTATGTATATGCATAGATCAACTATGTATATATTTGTCTGGGGTTAAATTATGCAACTGCGACCAAAAAAGGCAAAAAGATCAAACACTGAGAAACTATGTATATATTTGTCTGCCAATTGTATGCGACGAAACTATGTATATGCATGGATCAACTGGTCTGATGTGCACTTATTATAAATTTAATGTACCAATTGTTCTGTATTTCAAATGTGTGGACTTATATTATTTGAAACATAAAGGAAACAAATAGAAATTAAACAACTAAAACCAAAATAATGAAGGAAAACAACTAAAACCAAAATAATAAAAAGATAAAACAAGAAGGAAATATTGGAAAACAAAATAAAACATGAAGGAAAACAATTGAACACAATAGAACACATGAAGAAAACAATATAAAACATAAAGAGAACAATGGGAAACATAATAAAATAATTGAAAACATAAAGAGAACAATGGAAAACATAATAAAATAATTGAAAACATAAAGGGAACAATGGAAAACATAATAAAACAATAGAAAACAAAAAAGGAAATATCGGAAAACAAAATAAAATAATATAAAACATAAAGGATATAATGGAAAACAAAATAAAACATTATTATTTGTAATGTGTTTGAAATTAATTTGTAATGTGTTTGAATTATTATAAATGAAATGTCTTTGAATAATTTAAACAAATAAAGAAAACAAACAGGAAATAATGGAAAACAAAATAAAATAATATAAAACATAAAAGATATAATGAAAAACAAAATAAAAATATATTATTTGTAATGTGTTTGAAATTAATTTGTAATGTGTTTGAATTATTATAAATGAAATGTCTTTGAATAATTTAAACAAATAAAGAAAACAAAAAGGAAATAATGGAAAACAAAATAAAATAATATAAAACATAAAGGATATAAAGGAAAACAAAGTAAAACATTATTATTTGTAATGTGTTTGAAATTAATTTGTAATGTGTTTGATTTATTATAAATGAAATGTCTTTGAATAATTTAAACAAATAAAGAAAACAAAAAAAAGTACCGCTGGCGAACAGCCATGCTTGTTCGCCAGCAGTATGTTACCGCTGGGCAATAGAAATAAGTTCGCTAGCGGTAAGTTACCGTTGGCGAACCGCGGGACTTGTTCGCTAGCGCTATTCTGGCTCTGTGACACTTACGCGCGGGCCCCCTTGCCCCTTCCCTCTCTCTAGTAGTACTGCGCACAGTGTCAACACTTAGTCGTTTTCGATCGCGAGCACCGGCCACTGCCCCTCCCTAACCGGCAAGCACTAGCGCTAGCGGTCTCCGGCGAGCCCAACCCCACCACTGCGCCCCTCCCTCCCTCTCCTCGCCCTTCCCTTCCCTCTCCTCACGCCACCACCACTGCGCCCCTCCCTCCCTCCACCGGCCCTCCCCCTCTCTCTGCACGTGCCGCCCCTCCACGGCCATCGACGCCACGCCGGCCGGCCTCCACCTCCCCTACGTCTCCCTCCTCTTCGCCTGCGCTGCCCCTACTGCCTCCTAGAGCGGCGCCGCCCCTACTGCCTGCTACTGCCCTCTCTTCTGCCTTGCACGGCAACTATTCGACCACTGTTCTGCAAGAACAACAGGCAAGTTTCTCCCCTGTTCAGTCGTATTAAATCTTGAACATAAATTGTGTAGTGCTAGATCTTCAATCTTGACCATTAACTGTTTAGTGCTAAGTAACATGAAACCTTCGAGGTCCCAGAAAGTTTTCATGAGTGCAATTAGGCTGCTGGTTAAACCCCATGCATTTTCCTCCGAGGCAATCACGGAGGGAGTGTAATTTTCCGCTCATTAAACCCCAAGCATGTGAACCCTGTACACGGCAATAGGCAATAGGCAATTAGGTTGCAATTGTTTCAAACTGCCTATATAACATGGTAGACCTGTACACTGTTGGAACATCCCTTGTCGCCGAGTACTTTCCGGCGACCGTGACGACGAAGCTCTGGCGAGACACGCACGTACCAAGGATCAAACTCGCCGAGATGTTCACGTGTAAGCTAGCTAGACTGATCGGTGTGATCGATCGGTTCTACTAGTATTACTTGCACACGCTAGCAGCTCAAGCACGTACAAGGAAACGATGTGATTGCCAAAGGCACTTGTCGTGCCTGTTTGTTGTATTGCTTTACTTCACGGTGGTGTCTACAAGCAGGGATACATGCATATATATATATACAAGGTCTTTACCTAACCGTTCATCTAAGCTTTGACGGCAACAATCCTTTTTGTCGACGCCTTCAAATATTACCTTTTCTTCCATGCTTTCAAAGCAATCTTCCGTGTACTTTATTGGCTCCACATCTGAAATAATTACCTTAAACAGATGTAGCCGTGTAAGATACACCTCATACTCTTCTTGTCGCTCTTCTGCCTGCAACGCTGGCCTTGCTTGACGTGGACACTCCTCCGTGTTCGCTTCTTCTGATTCCGCCGGTTCCTCGATAAGCAAACATTGCTTTGCGTGCTTCATCTTCACCGGATTGTCAATCATCGGAAGTTGTACCTTCTTCGGATAGTAGTCCAACATGCTTCGCTGGCGTGTTGGCGCCGGTCCTAGTCGTCTCGGCTCCAGTCCTTTCGGAGGCGATGCGACGTAGTTTTCTGCGTCCGACATTGCGCTTCTTACTCCTGGAGTATCTCCTTTTCTTTCTGTAACTACTCCCTGCGACACGACAGTGCGCCGCTCTCCATGGACTTCTGGAGCCATGTACGCCCCTCCTTTACCTTGCGACTCTTCAATGCGCCGCCCTCCGTGGTCTTCAGGCGCCACGTACGCCTTTACTTTGTGGACTTCTAGCGCCACATACGCCTTCATACCAGTAGCTTCGGTATGCTTCTTCGGATCACCCCCCATGTCTGTACCTTCGACATGAGTTTCCGAAGCTTGATTGCAAACTTCCTCTTCCACGAGCGTGACAGTTTCTTTAGCCACCTCCTGAGGAACTGGATCATCCTCGTCCACAAGTTCGCACATGAAGAACATCGCACTATCATCTCCTTCCTGGGCCATGATAGCACTTTGCTTTGGTGGTTTCGCACAATCAGATTTGAAGTGACCGAACTCGCGACAGTTATGACACCTTACTTTCTTTATGTCAAACTTCCTCCTTGGCAGTTCATCTTCTTCCTCCTGATCATCGTCCTCCTCCGTCTCATCGTCTTCCTCCTCATCATCCTCTGGCTCAGCGATGTACTTTTTCGCTGGGCGCTTTTTATCTTTCTTCTTCTTCTTCCCCCTCTCGACCAGTGCCTTCCACTGAGCGCGAGTAAGCATCAAGTGCTCATCCTTCTTTGCATCACCATGGGTGATTTTCATCCTCTCGTCGTGCGCCTTGAATCGCCCGACTAGATCATCCAACGTGAGAGTCACTACTAGGAAAATGGCTATAGGAGTGATGATACCCGTGACGCACTTCTTATTTGGCACGTCACGCCTATTACCCGCGGCGCACCATACTTTCGCGCGTCGCGCCTAAAGGCATACAGGCGGCGCACCATATATAAGGCGCGTCGCGCGTATGTGTGGGGCCGGGGTGGCGAGCCTCCGAGGCATACTCGCGGCGCACCGGGCTCGAGGTGCGTCACGGCTATATTGGGTACCCGCGGCGCACCCTCCAGTGTTGCATCACGGATGCCTAATGCGCGGCGCACGTCGCCGCGGTGCGTCACGGCTATTCTTGGTAATATTAGGAGACCGTTCCCCTCTTCTTCGTCTTCCACATCTCGATCTGAAGCGCGCGCGAGCCTTCTTCAATCTCCCCGTTCGCCGCCACCGTTCGCCGCCACCGCAGACGCCACCCCTAGCCTCACGCCACCGTAAACGCCGCAGCACACCAGCCCTAGCCCCACGCCACCAGCCCTAGCCTCACGCACACGCCGCCGCCGCCACCCCATCGTCGCGCTCGGCCCAATCCCGCGTGACCTAGCTAGGAGGAGGAGCGAGGAAGGAGGAGGAGCAAGGGAGGAGGAGGAGCGAGGGAGGAGGGAGGAGCGAGGGAGGAGAGCGTCGCGCCGTCCACGTCTGCATCGACCGCGGCCTAGGAGGAGGAGCGCCGCGCCAGGACCTCTGCATCCCCGACGAGCGCTGCATCCTGTCGCCTCTGCATCCCTGACAAGAGGTATGTCTCCTGTGACGCCCCGAGATCGGGCACTATGCAGATTTCAGCATTCCCGCCAAAATCCACATAATAACCGATCCCAGGTTGCCATTTATGATAACATTACAGTAGTTCACTAATATTCCACAATTACAACAGAAACAGATAGATACAAGACGACTCAAACGAGCCGGGGTTACAACTGATACATTACAAAGATCCAAATAACAGCGGAAAAAACAAACGTCCGGCTACGGACAAGATCCAAATTGGACTAAGAGTCCTGAAGATAATCGAAGGCGTCCAATCCCTGCCCAGGCCAAGCCGGAGGGATTCCCAAGCTAACGTCGTCAGACTTCATACCTGTTGACTGCAATTTGGAATTTGCAGCCACGAAAGAGATTCGTGGGTCAGTACGGTTAAGTACTGGCAAGTGGGGGAAAGCCCATACTCACAAGTTACCGGCATAGCCAGTCATCACAAGATACAAATACTTTAGGATCAACGGAAAGGAAGGGGTTATGGCAAATAAGCGACAGCAGGCTGCACTAACCAACTACAGAGATCCTATTACTTCCACCTACCAGAAAGGAGATAAGATCGAGTGATAGTAACCAACTGAAAGATAACTTCAAACAAACCCATCCTGGATCTCGCCCCTTATCCAAAGAAGCAATCCGAGGATAACTCACACCGTGGTATTAAAGATGAGTCAAGTTATTGTGTGAATAACCTATTACTAGTCAAGTTATTAATCATTGGGTGAACATGATTGATCATTATGTTGAAGTTGTCCTGAGTACTTGTTAGCCAGTACTTTCACCAAGTAATCCATAACCGCGGAAAACACGGCTTCTCGAGAAGATTTACCCTGCAGGGGTGCACCATAGTAACCACACTCATGAATATCCCGCCAGATGGAATGCCTCCCACCAAGCGGGGCACTCAACACAATCCAACCCTTCTTCGCATCAAGCGCAAAGAACCTTGGGCGCACGGCTACTCGGGCCCAGAAGAAAATGGACCCTCATAGCACTCTAAGACCGTGTCCCCCTATATGCCGACTACGAAAGTTCCACCCGGGTACCAAGGGCTCGCAAGATCATGCATGCAGCAAATGGAAAACCCGAACTAAATGAGGCGATTTGGACGAGATGCGAATCGGGTCAAACTGAGGGGGAGCCCATACTCCCCAAATGCGGGTAGTGCGCTCATCATGGATCGGTAGACAAGACCCTTTTCCTATTAGGGTCGACACTAGCAGGCCTCAAAACCACGAAGGGCCTCCTGCCGGTGCCTTATCATCAAATTATTATTATTACCATTAGCAATTAACAGGTTTGATTGATTAACATCGAGCCCCAGAACATAAAGGAATAATAACGGAAAGTAACAGGTAACAGACTCGAGCAAAACAACCTAAGCAAGATAGTAGGACACAGGCTCAAGCAAAGGCTATAGGAGTGGAGGTGAGGCAATATCAGGGTTAAAGGATTCATGTGATAGGTTCGTAACAGAAACAACTACCACTAAGGCTAGCAGAAAAGAATCAACGGAAAGAATCGGTAACAAGTGATGAGAGGCAGCCATATGGCATGCAAGTGAGTATACTTGCCTGAGATCCCGCAAGGTAGCAGAACTTGTCGTTGCTCACATCATCTCAACGTCCTATCCGAGAAGAAGCAACGAACCTCGAACAAACACCGGAATGCAACAATTACTACTACGGCAAAAGATCCAGCATGATCAAGATATGGATGCATGTCATGTTTAATAGATGCACCAAGGTAAGCTAGTAGATATGATACACAAGTTTAAATGGATTCCATAGGCAAAGATTGCATATGGCAAACCCATGCCTTATAGTTGAATTAATTGTTATAACGGTAGCATCATGTGTAAGTGAGTTAGAATGATGCATGCAGGATGATGATAACAAGATAACAACAAATTAGATGCAATTAGAAGGATAGCTAACCAATTAAGAAAACGTTAATAAGGTTTGGCAATTATTGTTAATTAATGGGGTTAAACAAGTAGTGATTGTTTTCATCAAGTTAAAGTGTGCAAAACAAATTACAAAGTTGATATTTGAAAAGGTTATCAAATTTTAGTTGGATTACATGTTTCACATTTGGAAATTGGACTTTGAATTATTTAATTATGAATTAAACAATATTAAACAATTTTTAATTGAATTAAACAAGATTTAAATTGTTTAGGCAATTTTAATTATTCAAAACAGAAAACAAAAATTATATTTGAAAAGGTTATTCAAAATGGTATGGAAAACATATTTTATTTGCATTATTTGGATTAATAATGAATTACTTATGAATTTTGGCAAAATACAATTGAATGATTTGAATTTAAATTTGAATTGCAATTTGAAAGTTCAAAACAGGAAACAATTGGTACCATTAGATAGAGAATTAAATTTGGACCAGTGTGCATATTTTACTTTTAATTTTTGGAGTTATAAAACAATTTTTATTGGCATTTTGGTTCTAGGGGCCAATCTGCAATTTTTAAAGGACCTTGATTAAAATAAACGTGCAGGAAAAGTTTTTGTTACCGCGGGTTAACCTACCCGCAGCCACTGCCCGTGGGCCAATGGCCAGCGTGGCGGGTGCGCGATGAGCTGGCAAACTGGGCCACCGACTGGTGGGCCTCCTGCCCCTTCGCGCGGAAGAAAAATCGGAAAAAGGGGGGTTGCGGCCGCGGGGTCTCGAACCCGGGCCGCTAGGCTGTGCGGAAGGGAGCGAACCAGAGTGCTATTCGGCTGTTTGTGATACGAACCCAGACTGACGAAAGGTATGTTATACTACGCACGTTAACTGAAACTCTGAAACTCAACAGCTGACAGAAACATCAGCGATCGCTGGACAGGAAACGGGGCGGCTCGACGGCCGGAGGCGGAATCGCGATGGTGCGGTGCTTCGCGGAGGTGGGCGTGCGGCTGTGGGGTGCCGTGCGTGAACGGCGAGTAGAGAGGAAGATCGAGGGGCGACGAGGTTCTCACCTCGAGCGGCAGGGCTGCAGGCGAACGGGGTCGAGGCAGGGAGCAGAGGCCTCGCGCGGCGGTTGCCGGCGACGGCGCGGCCGGCACGGGCCTCCTCCCGCCGCCGCGTCTTCAGCAAAGTTGAAGAGGGATCGACCCCGGTTCCATTCCCGGAGTTGGTGCTCCTCGAGGTGGACGGGGGGAACGGCGATGAGGGGAGGAAGGTGGCGGTTTGGGTGGTCTCCGGTGGTTCAGAAGGTGCAGGTTTTTCAGAGACAGAGAGGAGCTCGGGGAAGAAAGGAAGGGGGGAACGGCGGCGCTAGGTCTAGGGCTAGGGATAGGTAGGCTCTAGGGTTTGCAGCCGAGGGGGAAGCTATATGGAGGGAGCTGGAGCTGTACGGCAGTGCATCCAGAGTGGGGGGGAGGATCAAGTGGTTCTGGTGGTGTTCGTACGATGGGAGAAGAAGACAACAGAGAGGAGGGTTGGGCCAGAAGAAAAAGAGAGTGGGCCTGGGGGGAGAAAGAAAAGAAGGGAGTGGGCTGGGCTTAGGGTTAGATAGGTTGCTCCCTCTCCTTTGGGATTTCCTTTTAATTGATTTTTTTTGTAAAAAGAAATAGAAGGGAGAGAGAAAGGATATGGGTTTTTGGGGGTGGTTTATTTCATTAAATAATTTTATTTCCAAAACAAGAAGATGAAAGCAAGGTTAACATTATTTTCACAAGGTGGAAAATTTTAATTGAATTAAGGTTGTTTAGTTGAAAATGTCCAAATAGGGTTTGAGGTTTGTATTTTGATAATTAATTTTATTAGGTTGCAAAACAATAAACAAAGCAAAGCTTAGTTAATGATTTCAATATTGGTATATTAGTTTGATGTTTAAGTGGTTGGTGGAATTTCAAATAATGTTTTGATTTTGGGAATTTTGGAAATAACAAATTTTATTTAACAAATTCAAGCAATCATACAAACATTATTGGATTTAATTGTTTTGCAAAATTTTAATATTTAAACCCATATTGAAGTATGATAATTAGGAGTGATTTGAATTTTTTTGGAATTAGGCATTAGGGTTTTAAACAATTTAAATTGTTTGTGAAGTTTTGAGTGGTTTGGAAAACATGATGCAATGCTTATGATGCAGATGATGCAAACAAAAAAAGAAAACAAACAGGTAACACCCCAGGTGTTACAGACGACACCACTAACAAGGGATTGCGCCCTCGCAATCCACCTGCTAACCCGGGAGGGGAAAGAAGTTCAACTATCGATTCTTCATGCTTCCAGCTGATCTCCTCGACACCACTAACAAGGGATTCTTGCTCGGTGTGACGACGATGTTCTTCCACCAGGAACCTTCCGATGATCGAACCTATTAGGTTAAGGGCTCAGAAAACGTCCACCCACGTAGGATCCTAATGCTTTGAAAGATAGACAGGAAGAGAGACTCCAAAACAAATAAGATGGGAGGGGAAATAGATTAGAGGTAATGAGAAAACAAGAATCCTATTGAGATGTTTTCCAAAATAGTTTAGCAGAAGTAGTTTTTGACACTCTAGAAACAACGACCGTTAGCGAGGTTAACCTACAGGCTTTGCGGACCCGTTGCTTCGATAACCATTTGTATCGAAACAATATCGGGAATCGGAACCAAGGCTCTGATACCATTTGTGACGCCCCGAGATCGGGCACTATGCAGATTTCAGCATTCCCGCCAAAATCCACATAATAACCGATCCCAGGTTGCCATTTATGATAACATTACAGTAGTTCACGAATATTCCACAATTACAACAGAAACAGATAGATACAAGACGACTCAAACGAGCCGGGGTTACAACTGATACATTACAAAGATCCAAATAACAGCGGAAAAAAACAAACGTCCGGCTACGGACAAGATCCAAATTGGACTAAGAGTCCTGAAGATAATCGAAGGCGTCCAATCCCTGCCCAGGCCAAGCCGGAGGGATTCCCAAGCTAACGTCGTCAGACTTCATACCTGTTGACTGCAATTTGGAATTTGCAGCCACGAAAGAGATTCGTGGGTCAGTACGGTTAAGTACTGGCAAGTGGGGGAAAGCCCATACTCACAAGTTACCGGCATAGCCAGTCATCACAAGATACAAATACTTTAGGATCAACGGAAAGGAAGGGGTTATGGCAAATAAGCGACAGCAGGCTGCACTAACCAACTACAGAGATCCTATTACTTCCACCTACCAGAAAGGAGATAAGATCGAGTGATAGTAACCAACTGAAAGATAACTTCAAACAAACCCATCCTGGATCTCGCCCCTTATCCAAAGAAGCAATCCGAGGATAACTCACACCGTGGTATTAAAGATGAGTCAAGTTATTGTGTGAATAACCTATTACTAGTCAAGTTATTAATCATTGGGTGAACATGATTGATCATTATGTTGAAGTTGTCCTGAGTACTTGTTAGCCAGTACTTTCACCAAGTAATCCATAACCGCGGAAAACACGGCTTCTCGAGAAGATTTACCCTGCAGGGGTGCACCATAGTAACCACACTCATGAATATCCCGCCAGATGGAATGCCTCCCACCAAGCGGGGCACTCAACACAATCCAACCCTTCTTCGCATCAAGCCCAAAGAACCTTGGGCGCACGGCTACTCGGGCCCAGAAGAAAATGGACCCTCATAGCACTCTAAGACCGTGTCCCCCTATATGCCGACTACGAAAGTTCCACCCGGGTACCAAGGGCTCGCAAGATCATGCATGCAGCAAATGGAAAACCCGAACTAAATGAGGCGATTTGGACGAGATGCGAATCGGGTCAAACTGAGGGGGAGCCCATACTCCCCAAATGCGGGTAGTGCGCTCATCATGGATCGGTAGACAAGACCCTTTTCCTATTAGGGTCGACACTAGCAGGCCTCAAAACCACGAAGGGCCTCCTGCCGGTGCCTTATCATCAAATTATTATTATTACCATTAGCAATTAACAGGTTTGATTGATTAACATCGAGCCCCAGAACATAAAGGAATAATAACGGAAAGTAACAGGTAACAGACTCGAGCAAAACAACCTAAGCAAGATAGTAGGACACAGGCTCAAGCAAAGGCTATAGGAGTGGAGGTGAGGCAATATCAGGGTTAAAGGATTCATGTGATAGGTTCGTAACTGAAACAACTACCACTAAGGCTAGCAGAAAAGAATCAACGGAAAGAATCGGTAACAAGTGATGAGAGGCAGCCATATGGCATGCAAGTGAGTATACTTGCCTGAGATCCCGCAAGGTAGCAGAACTTGTCGTTGCTCACATCATCTCAACGTCCTATCCGAGAAGAAGCAACGAACCTCGAACAAACACCGGAATGCAACAATTACTACTACGGCAAAAGATCCAGCATGATCAAGATATGGATGCATGTCATGTTTAATAGATGCACCAAGGTAAGCTAGTAGATATGATACACAAGTTTAAATGGATTCCATAGGCAAAGATTGCATATGGCAAACCCATGCCTTATAGTTGAATTAATTGTTATAACGGTAGCATCATGTGTAAGTGAGTTAGAATGATGCATGCAGGATGATGATAACAAGATAACAACAAATTAGATGCAATTAGAAGGATAGCTAACCAATTAAGAAAACGTTAATAAGGTTTGGCAATTATTGTTAATTAATGGGGTTAAACAAGTAGTGATTGTTTTCATCAAGTTAAAGTGTGCAAAACAAATTACAAAGTTGATATTTGAAAAGGTTATCAAATTTTAGTTGGATTACATGTTTCACATTTGGAAATTGGACTTTGAATTATTTAATTATGAATTAAACAATATTAAACAATTTTTAATTGAATTAAACAAGATTTAAATTGTTTAGGCAATTTTAATTATTCAAAACAGAAAACAAAAATTATATTTGAAAAGGTTATTCAAAATGGTATGGAAAACATATTTTATTTGCATTATTTGGATTAATAATGAATTACTTATGAATTTTGGCAAAATACAATTGAATGATTTGAATTTAAATTTGAATTGCAATTTGAAAGTTCAAAACAGGAAACAATTGGTACCATTAGATAGAGAATTAAATTTGGACCAGTGTGCATATTTTACTTTTAATTTTTGGAGTTATAAAACAATTTTTATTGGCATTTTGGTTCTAGGGGCCAATCTGCAATTTTTAAAGGACCTTGATTAAAATAAACGTGCAGGAAAAGTTTTTGTTACCGCGGGTTAACCTACCCGCAGCCACTGCCCGTGGGCCAATGGCCAGCGTGGCGGGTGCGCGATGAGCTGGCAAACTGGGCCACCGACTGGTGGGCCTCCTGCCCCTTCGCGCGGAAGAAAAATCGGAAAAAGGGGGGTTGCGGCCGCGGGGTCTCGAACCCGGGCCGCTAGGCTGTGCGGAAGGGAGCGAACCAGAGTGCTATTCGGCTGTTTGTGATACGAACCCAGACTGACGAAAGGTATGTTATACTACGCACGTTAACTGAAACTCTGAAACTCAACAGCTGACAGAAACATCAGCGATCGCTGGACAGGAAACGGGGCGGCTCGACGGCCGGAGGCGGAATCGCGATGGTGCGGTGCTTCGCGGAGGTGGGCGTGCGGCTGTGGGGTGCCGTGCGTGAACGGCGAGTAGAGAGGAAGATCGAGGGGCGACGAGGTTCTCACCTCGAGCGGCAGGGCTGCAGGCGAACGGGGTCGAGGCAGGGAGCAGAGGCCTCGCGCGGCGGTTGCCGGCGACGGCGCGGCCGGCACGGGCCTCCTCCCGCCGCCGCGTCTTCAGCAAAGTTGAAGAGGGATCGACCCCGGTTCCATTCCCGGAGTTGGTGCTCCTCGAGGTGGACGGGGGGAACGGCGATGAGGGGAGGAAGGTGGCGGTTTGGGTGGTCTCCGGTGGTTCAGAAGGTGCAGGTTTTTCAGAGACAGAGAGGAGCTCGGGGAAGAAAGGAAGGGGGGAACGGCGGCGCTAGGTCTAGGGCTAGGGATAGGTAGGCTCTAGGGTTTGCAGCCGAGGGGGAAGCTATATGGAGGGAGCTGGAGCTGTACGGCAGTGCATCCAGAGTGGGGGGGAGGATCAAGTGGTTCTGGTGGTGTTCGTACGATGGGAGAAGAAGACAACAGAGAGGAGGGTTGGGCCAGAAGAAAAAGAGAGTGGGCCTGGGGGGAGAAAGAAAAGAAGGGAGTGGGCTGGGCTTAGGGTTAGATAGGTTGCTCCCTCTCCTTTGGGATTTCCTTTTAATTGATTTTTTTTGTAAAAAGAAATAGAAGGGAGAGAGAAAGGATATGGGTTTTTGGGGGTGGTTTATTTCATTAAATAATTTTATTTCCAAAACAAGAAGATGAAAGCAAGGTTAACATTATTTTCACAAGGTGGAAAATTTTAATTGAATTAAGGTTGTTTAGTTGAAAATGTCCAAATAGGGTTTGAGGTTTGTATTTTGATAATTAATTTTATTAGGTTGCAAAACAATAAACAAAGCAAAGCTTAGTTAATGATTTCAATATTGGTATATTAGTTTGATGTTTAAGTGGTTGGTGGAATTTCAAATAATGTTTTGATTTTGGGAATTTTGGAAATAACAAATTTTATTTAACAAATTCAAGCAATCATACAAACATTATTGGATTTAATTGTTTTGCAAAATTTTAATATTTAAACCCATATTGAAGTATGATAATTAGGAGTGATTTGAATTTTTTTGGAATTAGGCATTAGGGTTTTAAACAATTTAAATTGTTTGTGAAGTTTTGAGTGGTTTGGAAAACATGATGCAATGCTTATGATGCAGATGATGCAAACAAAAAAAGAAAACAAACAGGTAACACCCCAGGTGTTACATCTCCTCTCCTCTCCCTCTCCCAATCTTGATCAAACTCTGATAATATTACTTCAAGTTTGTTTGCTTGCTGCAGATCATGTGTGTTCTTGTCAAATTCGTGTAGTATTTAGGGAATGTGGGATGGTAATTATATACGAGTACCTGGCATTATTTGATTATCCTTGTGTGGCTGTTAATAAATGATTGGTGTTGATAGGTAGAAATGGATATGTGTAAAATTATGAATGTATGTTTCTGTTAATGGAGAAATGTATATACGAATCAACGATTTATCTCACATTGGGTGTGTTGTCGTCTTTTTTGAAGTATATTTTTTGCTGCGCAGGTTTGAATGTCCAAAAAAGAGGATATGTCATGCCGAAATTTTGAATTATTTTGACTATTATGTAGCTAAATTACTAATTTTATTTGTTAGAGAAGAGAACATCCTGGTAAACAAGTAGAAAGAAGAAGTGGTTGCCACAGGAGGTGTGCACTAGGTCTCGTGTGGTACTTGAGCTGCTGTGTGCACTAGGTCTATGTCAGCGAGCTAACTAGTTTCTTGATTACTAGTACTCACTGAAGCAAATGATTGACGAGCAAATGGAGATTAGCAACCTGATACTTGCGTTCATCTATTTTCACATAGTGACAATTATACCTGATTGTTTCTAGCTATATCAATTCCTTGAAGTATGAACTTTGGAATCATACCAGTTCTTGATCCTTGTAAATTGAGCTCGAAAAATAAAATCTCTTTGTGGAGAAGTCGAGAGGTAACCATAGCCCATAGCAGTGGTCTTCTTCTTTCACTCCCTTTGGTTTGGCGAGTTCTCGGGTAGTCTTGACACTGACTTTATTTAGTACTTGATGAACTTGCATGGAAATCCTTTTGTGTATGTTTTGTTCTTGAGTGCCTCCTTCAAGCTTAATTAATGGGATCTTTGTGATGTTGTCCATGAACATATGCTATACATGTGCATAGCTACTGGTTTCGGTCCACTGGTGCATAGCTACCTGTTAGCTTGTCAGGCTGATAATATTACTTCGAGTGCTGCAGACATGCTTTCATATGGCAAAATATTTTCTTTTACTACTTCGATCTGTTATCTCCAGTAGGCAGCTAGGAGTAGGTATCTCTGAAAATGACTTGTATTTACAAATCAGTTCCAGTTCTGGCATAGTCCATGAAATCAAGTATGTTGCACAAAAAGAACAATCAGAAGGACAACTGGGCACAAAGTCTACGTATTTTGATTCTTGATATACTTTGATTTTAGATAATTGAAAACCTGGTTCTTGCCTTAGACCACTTATTTCAGTAGATTTTCCTGAACAAACAATGAAAGGCGGGGATGCAGTCATGCGGTTTAGAAAGTCAGGTGTATATTTAGTTGAAATTGGTACAAAACAAGCACTTGTTGTTTTTCTTTGTCTCCATACACACAGATATAGTTCTAACTGCAAGCATGATCACTGCTTCCAGCAGAACAAGAAGATTCAATCGGTTTAAGGGTATGTGTGTTTAGAGTGTGAAACTTTAGCGCAACAGCAGCTTGATTCTACTGTCATCGTCAGAAAGGGTATCTGGAGTCTTAATTGAGCTACACGGCATATCATAATTGGAAAATAATCCATGGGTAGGAGATAGAATAAGGAATCATGCTCTCTGTTACAACACAATGATATCTGTAGGAATTCAAGAATGTGTATTTCCATGACAAATCAATGCTCCTCTAACCTCTATGTGTATTTTCTTAATTTAATAGAACATGGCTTGCGAAGTATGTCGGTCACGATGTGCCGAAGGACGATTCACTGGGGCTTCTTTTATGCTTCAGCTCCACGACGTGACGTTGATTCGTTGGTAATTAACAATTCTTTTTATGTTAACTTGTTCTTTCGTTTCACTATCTAGATTGAGACTTGTGTTTCTTAACAAAAGATTCTGTATATTTATTTTTTAGATTCTACCATGCAATATTCGCGAAGAATTCAACGAGTTAGTTGGCAGTAACGTGGATTTCAATGTTCACGGGACCACCTACATTCTTCGAGTGAAAAAAGAAACAACGAAGACCTACTTCTGCGGGCCACAATTGCATGCTATCATCGCCACGTACAATTTAAGCGGAGGTGATTACATTCACTTCTCTATGGAAGGACCGCAACTTCGCATCAAAATTCTGTATATGGGCGGGATTGCGAGCGAGGATGGCGGGAGTGAGGAGGAAACTGGGAACACCGAGGATATGGACACTGAGGATGATATGGACGAGGAGAACCCATGGAAACATGTGGTGGTTGCTCAAAGAGCGAATCTTAGCGAGTTTGAGAAGGACCGTGTCCTTCAGAAACTTGCCCAGATAGATAGCTACATCGGGTCCCCTTTCGTGCATCGCATCACCAACACTAACATCTCCAATGGACATGTCATGGTATGTTTCTTAACACTTTCTTATTCGTATAGTTGCTTATGTTCTTAACACTTTCTTATCCGGTATTTGACATTGTGCTTTTATTCTTTCTTGGAATTGTGTGTTGTAGAAAATACCGATGGCGGTAGCGGATAGTGCTGGCATGGAGCAAGGTACCATTGGAGTACGCCGTGGAGAATCAGGACCTGTCACCGCAGTTCCGATCACCAGGGATAACGCTGATGGTCGGGTCATCCTCAACTCTCAAGCATGGAGGCAGTTCCATTCCGCAAGAGTTGGTATGGAGGTTGGCCGAGCTATTCTGATCACCATGAGGAATAGTGACATCGCCAACTTGGACATAATGATGGTCATCGACTACATCCGCGCCCGCTAGATAGATTATGTGGTGATGATCGAGACTATGTAATATGGTTGTTTTCGAGACTAACTCCTGGATTTATTAGTAGTATATATGTTTGTTTTCGAGACTATGTAATATTTCTGCTATGAAAATTTATTCTATCAATTGCATACCTGTATTTGAGCTGTATTTTGTGTACTGACATTCTTCTGTATTTGAGCTGTATATACCTGTATAAATACGGTACTGTCTTTTTAAAAAAAATACAGCATAGAATAGCCGTGACGCACCTAAACTACTAGCCGTGGCGCACCTACGGAGTTAGGCGTGACGCGCCTCGCAATAGCCGCGGCGCACCAAGCCCGTGCGTCACGGGTATAAATAGGCGCGGCGCACCAGCTCGGTGCGTCACGGCTAAACCCATAGGCGCGGCGTGATAGCCGTGACGCGCCCAGGTGCGTCACGGATAAGCAAAATGGTGCGTCACGGGTAAGATTTTCCCTAGTAGTGAGTCCTGAGATCAACGCACTGCTCGATCGCCGACACAATGGACAAATAACGCGACGGCGCCGCTCGTAGGAAACGCCTGACGACTGAGACTTCTTCCAATTTCTCGTCGAGAGCACGAATCGCGTTGACCAATGTGGCAACCCTCGAGGCAAAAGCGTCCACCGTCTCTTCCTCTCCCATCTCCAGGTTCTCGTAACTTTTCAGCACGGATTGTAGGTTCGCCTCGCGAACGCGTTCGTGCCCGAGGTTCATCGTCCTGAGCGCATCCCACGCCTCCTTTGCTGATTTCTTCGAGATTAGGTGATGCATCACGTCCATCGGCATCACCGAGCAGATAGCCGTGAGTGCCTGTCGGTCCTTGCGGTACTTCGGTGCGCCCTTCTTGTACTCGTCGCCGCTGGGATCGACAGCCTCCCAGAGTTCGTTGGACTCCAGCGCCCACTCCATCGTGGTTGCCCAGACCGTGAAGTTGTCGCGGTTGAATCGCGGGTACTGCGTTGACACCATCGACGCGGCAAATTCTTTAGCCGGGCCGACGTAGTCGCCCACCTCCTTCGACGCCATGACCTTCCGTTACTAGGAGATCTTTCACGAGGCTCTGATACCAAATGTTGGAACAGCCCTTGTCGCCGAGTACTTTCGGGCGACCGTGACGACGAAGCTCTGGCGAGACACGCACGTACCAAGGATCAAACTCGCCGAGATGTTCACGTGTAAGCTAGCTAGACTGATCGGTGTGATCGATCGGTTCTACTAGTATTACTTGCACACGCTAGCAGCTCAAGCACGTACAAGGAAACGATGTGATTGCCAAAGGCACTTGTCGTGCCTGTTTGTTGTATTGCTTTACTTCACGGTGGTGTCTACAAGCAGGGATACATGCATATATATACAAGGTCTTTACCTAACCGACTAGAACTACTAGTCCTAGTGCTACTCGGTGACGAACTAGTCCATGTACTCCCTCCGATCCATATTAATGGTCTCAACATTGTCTAGATACGGATGCATCTAGTCTAAACACTTAACTAGATACATCCGTATCTAGATAAAGTTGAGTCCATTAATATGGATCGGAGGTAGTACTTGACTCGTATACGAACCGTACACGAACGTCCGGCCGGCGTCCGGACGCACCGCGTGCTTATTTCTAACATACACCCGCACCTGGTAATGGATTGCTTAAATGAACACAATTGTGGGCGTGTAATGCAGACGATATGGCCTGAATACGAGCACCTTTGGGAGCTTTGAATTTATGAAAACTAGAATAGTTTGCATATGCCCCTGTTTTGACGATTGCAGGTAACTCAAATTGCCCAGTTTAATATAAATTTGAGTCGATTTTCTACACTACTCAAACAATCATGCCAAGCGCAAAACGTCCACTTAACTTCCAATGAAAAAAAACCAAACAGATTATCCAATGATTACACTGCCAACCCAGTCATGAAAGAGTTCGATAATTTAGAACAACAAGAAGCACTGAATAAAACTAGGGCTACCGTCAAAGTACTAGATACGACCATTCTTACAAACAAGGACCCCTATACCATAACTCTTACACAGTGCCACTCGGTTCATGCAACTCCGACTGCACCCCATCGCTTCAAAGTTCAATGGTCACTGCAAGATGTAAAAAGTCAAATTGAATAAACAATCACCGTAGATAAAATCACTAACATATGTAGACGGTAGAATAGAGTGGGTTGCCGATTTCTTGCCTGCTGTGAGGCGCTGCTGCTACTGTGGAGGCTGCTGCTGTGGTTGAGATGGCTGCTGCTGTTGTGGTTGGGATGGCTGCTGTTGCTGCTCATAGCTGCCATAACCAGCAGCGTATCCATAGTTTTGCATGCTAGGATCTTGCGCATTGGGTGCTGCACCATAGTAAGCATCATGACCCTGCTTGGTACTACGGCCCCATGAAAGACGAACATTCGAACTGCCAATCTGAGTACCATTCAGCGCATTGATGGCTCCCTCAACGCATGACCTGAAAACAAAACAATGACAAGAGAGCAACAATTAAGGTCATGAATATTAGCCTGGCTGGCTAGTAAAAAGACTGAAAATATTCTTAACCTGCTGGTAAATAAGGAAACATCAACTATCATAATTTAGAAAATTAACAAGGTGACTCACTGTAGTATTGTTGGGATCATTCGCCGCCTCATTTCCTTGGGAGCTCTGGTACCCTGCTGCCATAACAACATACATCCACCATTAACTTCACAAAGAATTACCATAGAATCAACATGCAAAACTAAACTACAGATGGCAAACCCCACTGTAGTAAAGTTAACAATGGCCTAATTTTACTATCCATTGTTTAATGGTTTGCTTAAGTGATGATACAGCATGCAACACTTGAGTATGAAAAATAGGTGATGGTTGGTGTGATCAGATTAGAAGATACAATTAGTTAATTTTAGGTGCAGCTGACATTATCTATTAGTTTTAGGTGCAGCTCTCTCACTGTCTACACTTGAGTATGAAAAATAGGTGATCTAGCTATGGCTATTTTCTTGCCATTTGAACTTTGGTTAAATAAATTGATTATGGATTGATTTAAAGCACTAGTGGAAACAGGGCCATTTGTCCCGGGTCGTAAGGGCCAATTGTCCCGGTTGTGCAACCGGGATGGGCTAGCCGGGACAAATGGCGCTCCCTCCATTGGTCCCAGTTGTGCCAGGACCCGGGATGGTAAGGCTGGCCCACGTGGCGACTCGGGGCCAGGGACGGCCAGGGAGTTCGTCCCGGTTCGTTTTAGGAACCGGGATGGATGCCTTCTTAAAAAAATAATATATATTCCGCCCATTTTCCCTGCCGCGGCAGGTTTTTTTTTGGTTCGTTTTTTTGGCTCCTGTCGCGCAATCCCCAACCGGCCTCCCCTTCCCCAACCGCGTCCAGGCCCACGTCTTTAATTAATCCCACTGGCCACATTTTTGGTCAAAAGGACCCACTGGCCCGCGTCTTTTATTATATTCGGTCAACGATTCGCGGGGCCACTGGCCAGCGGCCTAGTGGCTGGCCTGCCCGGTCGCTTAAATTAAGACCACAGGGACGGTCAAAGGGCCCACTACCGCCTCGTCTTCCCGCCCCCTCCACTTTCCCACACGCGCGTGTCCAGCTGCAACCGCCGCACGCCTCGGCTCCCGCCCCGCATTCATGGCCGCCTGCAACCGGCGCCACGTTCCGGCCGCCGGTTGGCATGCCAGCCCCCCCCCCCCCCCCCGGGGTCCTTTTTAAAGGGCCCCCGCCGCCCGTACAACCCATCCACCCCGGCCGCGTCCCAGCCAAAGGAACCCTAGCCGCCATGTCCCGCTGGTTCAAGCGTCCCCGGAAAGACCACGAAGCCGGCTCCTCGAGCGGCGCCAGCCAGAGGGGCTCCGGCGTCCCACCTCCGCCGGCGGAGGCCTTCGGCTTCGGCCCTGGAGGTGTCCGCATCGGCGGGGCGTGTGCGCGTCCCCGCGCCACCTCCGGCGGCACGCCCGCCGCCCCGCGCCGCGCCTAAGGGCAAGCGCTTCCGCCGGTACATCCGGACGGCGGAGGCCGAGTGGCATTGGGACCACGCCACGCTGGTCTTTTGGCCGGACGTCCACCTCCCGGACGGGTGGCATCTCAACCCCCAACGCATCCCGGTGCCGCCGGCCCCGACCAACGAGGCCGCGCGCGAGGAGATCGACCGCCAGCGCGCGCTCCTGCCGGCCCACCTCCTCAGGGACCGCGCGTACGCGCGCAGCTCCCCCTACTGGGCCGTCTGGTTCCAGCAGGAGCACGACCAGCGCCGGCGCTCCTTCATCCCCATCGCCCAGGAGGAGGTGAGCGTGGAGGACTACCCCGCCCCACCTCCCGGCCGGGAGAAGGAGCTGTGGCTCCTCGAGGATATCAGCGAGGACTTCTCCGAGGAGGAGGACCCCGAGCTCCGGGCCAGCTTGGAGGACGCCTGCGAGGCCTCCCGCCGCTCCCTCATCGACGACGAGATCAAGCGGTGGGAGCAGGTCGTGGCCGCCGCCGCCGCCGACGCCAACGCCATGCCGCCTCCCCCGCCCCTTCTGCGCCTGCCCCCTGGTGGCAGGTGATGAACGCCGAGCTGGAGGCGTCCGAGGACCAGCCGCCGCCGCAGCCGCTCCCCCCCCGGCCTGGAGTATGGCATGTCCTGGGCCTGGACCGGCGGCGTCTGGTCGCCGGAGGAGCTGCCCCCGCCGCCGCCGCCGCAGCACGCGTCCCCGATGCCTCCGCAGCCGCCGGCGGGCCCGCCCCAGCTGCCTGCCCACCTGTGGCAGGCACCGGACTACCACTGCATCTCCTCCGACGAGGAGGACTAGGCCGCCGTCGCGCCCCCCCTAATATACTAGGATACCCCCCCCCCAAGAAACGGCCGGCCGCTTGTGGCCGCGCCGCCGCCCCTATATGTAAGCACGGCCGGCCTCCTGTGGCCGCGCCCCCCCCTATGTAAGCACGGCCCTCGGGCCTTTTAATATAGATTGTTTGTGTCCAATAACGCGTCCCTAGTTCAACCCTAGCCCCGCCGGCGGAACCAGCGCCGGCAGGATCTTCCTACCCCCGCCGCCGACAGGGCTTCGCCAAGGCAAGCCCGCTGTCCCTGGGTGGTCGCTCGGCCTGGAGAGATGGCCGAGATATTTATACAACTGGGCCTTCAGTCCCGGCCCGTGCCACCAACCGGGACTAGAGGCACCCCCTTTGGTCCCGGTTGGTACCACGGGCCGGGACCAAAACTTTTTCCTAAAACGTGGTGGCACCCTGCGCGCCAAAAAAATTTAGCGCCAAAATTTTAAAATTGTTAAAGTTTGCACTTTAACAACTTCTACATACTTTCGAATTTGACAAAAATTTCAACATGAAAAATGCTAGAATTTTTCGTTTAACTAAATAATTATTTTAACTATTGAAACTATTAATTATTATACCATTTGCATATAATTTTAATATAAATATCGACAAATCGAGTTGTACCTTTTTAACACGGAGAATTTGGGATCTTCCTCAAGCAACACAATGAATACTTACTCAACTCAAGGTGACATCTTCTTTTAGGGCTAACGTTGATTGGTAACTTAAATATTTATGTAAATTAGAAGTTTATTCGAGTGCCTGGCTTCATTATTATCTCCACCGACGCACCCACCAAACTGTTTCTCTCTCCTCGGTCTCCCCCATTGAGATGTGGGCTGCGCACAGGGCTGCTGTAACCGGCCCTGTGTGTGACCATAGTTCTCCTTCGAAGGTTCAATCTGAGCATCATTTCGCCATCTTTTCAAAACATAGTGTGATGGAATTTCTTTAATATTTCTGATCTCAAGAACCTTCAGTACCTGGCAACACGGCAGACCTACATTTTCAAACTTTTTGCAGCTACAAATATATTCTGATGAGTCGAATCTAACAAAATGACCCCGACGCCTGTTTTTGACAGTTATCTCATACTCGGATATGGGTCCAATTTCGCCACAGTTATAGACCACGCAATCCAATATCAGTTCAAATTCTAATCTGAAAATCTCAAAAAGTGCAGGAGTGTATGCATTAGCACCTTGCCAAAGTAACCGCAGAGGTGCAACCCTTTGCGTCATTTGAACTCCAAGGTAGTCAGCTTGTTGTTCAGCTAGAAGTACCGAAGATCTATTCTGTTTTAAGTATATCTGTCAGGATGGTATCCGTACTATCACTTCGAAGTGTGCCTGCAATATCTGCCTACAGTTATCTCATACTCGGATATGGGTCATAGTTGTCAGTTTTTTACCGGTCAATACAAATTACTGCTCAAACAGAACTATAGGATCATGGATTCCACGCTTATTATTACACATCACCAACAGATGGAGGAGAGAGAAACAACAAAGTGGGTGGGTGTGCCGCTGGTTGGGATAATAATGAAATCAGGCTGGTCATAGTTGTCAGCTTTTTACCGGTCAATACAAAATACCGATCAAACAGAACTATATGATCATGTATTCCACGCTTATTATTACAAATCACCAACATCCCTATCTACTCTTCTGAATTCTCCCTTGCTTATGATCACTTAGGCCGTAACCATGGAGTATCTTATTTATTTAACGGGATTGTGGGGTCAGCTTTCACTGTGAAGGGTGGAATTTCAACAAACTTATTATAATCTTCTGACATGTCTGTCGTGTCCTCGATTCCCACGATGTTTCTTTTCCCTGAGAGAACTATGTGACGCTTCGGCTCATCGTATGATGAATTTGTTTGCTTATTTTTTTCTTTTTTTCGGTCTGGAGGACATGTCCTTCACATAGAAGACCTGAGCCACATCATTGGCTAGGACGAATGGTTCGTCATTGTAACCAATATTGTTGAGATCCACTGTTGTCATTCCATAAAGCGGGTCTACCTTTACCCCTTCTCCATTCAGGTTGACCCATTTGCACTTGAACAAAGGGACCTTAAAACAAGGTCCATAGTCAAGTTCCCATATCTCCTCTATGTAACCATAGTATGTGTCATTTTTTCCATTCTCGTTTGTTGTATCAAAGCGGACACCACTGTTTTGGTTGGTGCTCTTCTTATCTTGGGAGCTCGTGTAAAATGTATTCCCATTTATCTCGTACCCTTGAAAACTCCCAATAGTCGAAGATGGTGACCCTGCCAACATGTACAGCTGATCTTCAACAATGCTGTCATTTATAAGATGTGTTTGCAACCAACTCCCGAAAGTCTCCATGTGTTTGTGTTTAATCCATGAGTCATCTTTCCCCGGGTTTGCGGAGCGTACAATATTCTTGTGTTCCTCGAGATACGTGGCCATGAACATAGAATTTTGTAGAACTGTGTAGTGTGCTTTGGTGAACGAATGCCCGTCCCTGGGTATCATTGTTTTCTTTCCCACCGTTCCTTTTCCCCTCAGTCTCCCCTCATGCCGCGATTCAGGAACACCAATCGTCTTAAGGTCAGGAATAAAGTCAATACAGAACCCAATTACCTCCTCTGTTCCATAGCCCTTCGAGATGCTTCCTTCTGGCCTAGCACGGTTATGAACATATTTCTTCAAGACTCCCATGAACCTCTCAAATATTACTTCTAGGTCCTTGACCATATCGAATATATCATTACCACTACGGAGCTCAGGCTTCTTTCGGTTATCTGCCTCACCTCTGAAATGCTTCCCTCCTTTTTTCCTTAAGGGATGCTTGATCGGAAGAAATCTACGATGCCCCAGGTAAACAACCTTTTTACATTTATCCAAAAAAACACTGTCAGTCTTATCTAAACAGTGTGTGCATATATTGTATCCCTTGTTTGTATGTCCGGAAATGTTACTAAGAGCAGGCCAATCATTGATGGTTACGAAAAGCAACGCCCGTAGGTCAAATGGCTTTTGTTCGTTCTCATCCCACACACGTACACCTGGTTTGCCCCACAGTTGTAAGAGTTCTTCCACTAATGGCCTTAGATACACATCAATGTCGTTGCTAGGTTGCCTCGGGCCTTGGATGAGAACTGGCATCATAATGATCGTGCGCTTCATGCACAACCAAGGAGGAAGGTTATACATACATAGAGTTACAGGCCAAGTGCTATGACTGGAGCTCTGCTCCCCAAAAGGATTAAAGCCGTCTGTACTTATACCAAACCATAAGTTTCTCGCCTCTCCTGCAAAGTCTGGAAAGTCTCTCTCGATCTTTCTCCACTGCGATCCATCGGCGGGGTGCCTCAACTTTCCGTATTTCTTACGGTCTTCTTTGTGCCATCGCAACAACCTAGCATGCTCTTTGTTTCTAAACAGACGTTCCAGCGTGGTATTATAGGAGCATACCACATCACGTTAGCAGGAACCCTCTTACGGGGGGGGGGGGGGCTCGCCGTCAACATCACCAGGATCATCTGCTCTGATCTTATACCGCAGTGCAGTGCATATCGTACATTCATCCAAATTCTCGTACTTCTCACCGCGGAAGAGAATGCAGTCATTAATGCATGCATGTATCTTCTGCAGATCTAATCCTAGAGGGCAGAGAGCTTTCTTTGCTTCGTACGTACTCTCAGGCAATTCGTTATCCTTTGGAAGTTTTCGCTTCATTAGTTGAAGTAAACTCTCAAATGCCTTGTCAGTCACACCGTTCTGTGCCTTCCATTTCAGCAACTCCAGTGTGGTACCGAGCTTTGTGCTACCATCTTCGCAATTTGGGTACAACAATTTTTTGTGATCCTGTAACATGTTGTCCAGCTTCAACCTCTCCAATTTATTTTCACAGTCTTCCCTTGCATCAGCAATAACTCGGCCAAGATCATCATCAGGCTCTTCTGATGCCTATTCTTGATCACCTCCTTCTTCTGCATTCTCTTCCATTGCAGTATCGTCGTATTCAGGGAACAAAGGATCTTCTTCTTCTTCTTCATCGTCTTCCATCACAACCCCTCTTTCTCCATGCTTGGTCCAGCAATTATAGCTGGGCATGAAACCTCTCCGAAGTAGATGGCCGTGAAGGATTCTTTCGGAAGAATGTTCTCTGACGTTCCGACAATCAACACATGTGCAACACATGAAGCCATTATCTTTGTTCGCCTGAGCTACAACAAGAAATGCATTCAGGCCTGCCATATACTCGGAAGTGCGTCGGTCACCGTACATCCATCGCTGCCGTGCATCCATCTGCATCATATAATTAAGTTTATCAAAACACATTACAATAACATATTAATACAGAGATGACCACAGTACATCGACAAATACTACTTTTTTATGTATCAGTTACAGATGAAAAAGATAATTTGTTAACCTCGGTCGAAGATACCATTTTCAGTGAGCTTATGTGCGGCTCGAGAATTTCGTCGAACACCTCGTGTGCATAGTAAAATAAAACACACTAACACCACACTCTCTCACACCTCCAAGCAAAAAAAAAGATGGAAGGAGGAGGGCTGGGGCAGTATATATAGGGGAAGGGGGCATTGGTCCCGGTTCGTGGACTGAACCGGGACAATAGGTCATGCGCGTGCCACGTGGCCTGTGGCTAGGCATTGGTCCCGGTCCGTGGCAAGAGCCGGGACCGATATGCCCCCCACGAACCGGGACCAATGCCCCCAGGCGATTCCTGTTTCCCCGGGCGCACGAACCGGGACCAATGCATGGCATTTGTCCCGGATTTGGTTGCAACCGGGACAGCTGCCCCCTGGCCCCCTGAACGAGAGGGGGTGTTTCCACTAGTGAAGATAGGATTGTTGATTGCTACATTTATGATGCATTTTGATTTCTGTTTTTGGTGGTTGGTGATGGTTGGTGCGATGGATGTGGTGTGGATTGATGGTGGTGATGGATGGTTGTGATGGATATGGCGTGGTGATATGGATGGTGGTGATGGATGGTGGAGATGGTGTGTGGTCGTGTGGATATGTGCCCAGCTTCGTGTGGATGACGATGATAATATAAGGGGTGGGATTTTATGTGCAGGTACCCCATGTCGGGGGGTAACTCCCGAGTAGGGTAAAGGCAAGTGATAAAGGCAAGGGTCAGAATGGAAGTTTGCCCGAGTAGCGTTCTACCCGGTAGTTGGCTACCCGGTCGAGTGCTAATCGGTCTTACGGAAGGAAGACCAGAAGAAAGAATCAATCAAGTTACGTCCGTGCGAGTAGAAGAGTTGGCCCGAGTAGAATTGGCGGGAACCTACTCGGGCAGAAAGTCAAAGGAGCCGTTCTGACACAGGATCCCGCGTATCCTGGGTCCGTACTTGGCACTATTCGAACAACTGTTCACATGGGACCGACTGACTGATAGTGACAGCATGGAAGCAGGCGGTCGCAGGATAAGGGGGCCCTACTCTGTGTTTGGCACAGTGATACCAGTCTGTCCCCCTAGTTTTGCCCAACGACTTTACAGAAGCAGCCAAGGTTAGCAACCAAAGCTGTCAGCGGGTACTCGGAGAAAGGACGGTGTGCACACTATGTCGACACTTGTCCGTATTTGGACGTATCCGGCTGGGCACCGTGTATATAAGGTGCCCCGCCGCCTCCTGCGCGAGGCACGCTCATTCATGCTCACTGATCGAACCCTAGAAACCCTAGAAACCCTAAGTTCTTGACCTAGTTCATCTTGGGAGGAAAGAGTGGCTACTCGGTAGCAAGATCATTTGTACTGTGGCTACTCGGAGAGACATCATAATACATAGAGAAAGGCAGGAGTAGGGGTTTTACCTCCTCACGAGGGCCCTGAACCTGGGTACATCGTGTTGTTTGCAGTGTGTGGATCTTACCTCACGCGGCTACTCGTCGCGTGATCCCTCCCCGAATACCTCCAGCGTCCATCGTTCCCACATCATTAGCCATCCTATGGCATCTGCCGTGACACCACCACGACAGTTGGCGCCCACCGTGGGGCAACCAGCGGCGCTGGCTGGAGTTTCTGTTCGGACGGGATCTTCTTCAGCGGGGCGCGTGGTCTGTGGCCTTGTCCACAGATTCGGCTCCTTCGACTTCGTCACCGACAACGCAGGTGATTTTGGCGGCAAGGCCATGCCGGAGGGCGGCACGGTGATCTCCTTCGGCTCCCACCTCGTCTACGTCGCCACCGCCGTCGTCAACGAGTTCCCGGAAGAGGTGACGCTGGCAGAAGACCCGCCTGCTCTCATCGCTGCTCGCGGAAGGCCTACGCGCTTTTCCACGGACAGCGTTGAGGTCATGGTGGCTGGCCAGAGTGCGAACGCCGGCAAGGGTGCTGCTGGCGCTGCTGCTGTCGTCAACGACCCTCCTGGCACGAGCGCTGCCGGGAAGCAGCACAAGCCCTACGAGAAGGAGAGCAACCGCATCCCCCCTCTCTCTACTACTCCAACCATCCCTACGTCCGCGGGAAGGCTTGGTATGCTGCCTCCTACCGACCTCGAGCTCTTGAGCATGAAGGAGGAGCTTGAGAGGGAGCGCCAGGCGCTTCTTGCCGAGCAGGCGGAGTTTGAGAAGATTAGGCTAGAGCTTAGCCTAGACCAGCTCGAGTACAACAAAGCACACGGTTTCACGCCAGTAGTTAGGCGAGCTAGCAAAGTAGGTCCCACTCGACGCAACTTAGGCGCCGAGATGGCGACAGTGGGAGAAGCTCCTAGTCAGTCTGCCACCGCAAACACCTCCAACAGACCCAGATACAGCACCCCCGCAAAAACTCTTAGGGCTGCAGAGGCCGTAGCTGCCGAGTTGCCTCGTCTCGAGGGCGACGCGCGCGTTAGGCAGCAAGAACGGCTCAACGAGTTGGTGTTGGAGGCCGCGAGGCAGAATGAGGAGTTTCGGAAGGCAAACCCGGGTGCTGGCGGCTCGCAGGTGGTGCATTCGCATGGGGTCAGATCTACGGATCAGGCCTCATCCCCGCACCCTAGTCGCGAGAAGGACCGCACTCGCACCTCGGGTGGAAACAGGCAACTGCAGGTGTACGACCCGACTGACGCCGCGAAACAGTTAGCTGTGCCGCGTCAGTCCGGTCAGAAACACAACTCTGCTGGAGCAGGCTCTCAAGCCCATGAAGCTCAAAGCCAATCGCGTGGAGGAGATCGTCCGAGTACCTCTCGGCAGCAGGCAGCTCCGCCTACTCGGCAGAGGCCTCGCCAGGCGGCTGCTGCTCGGCCGCGTGCGGCTGACCGAGTAGCCGGCAGGGTGGAGCGGCCTGTGGCCATGGAGGAGGACAGATACGATGACGGCAACTCGGCGATGGGGCTAGCCGGATATGACATCCTGGACCGAGTAGGAGAGCGCGTGCTGGAGCCCGCTGATGTTCGTTACAAGCTGGATCGCATCAACCTGTCTGCGCGGCTAGAGAACACGGGGCCTCCCGGTCCTGCTTGTTTTGGCCCGCGCATCATGAACGAGCCTTCCGTAAAGAACTTTCAGCTCGCGAGGGGCACCAAGAGCTACAACGGCAGCACCAAGCCGGAAGACTGGCTGAACGACTACGTCACTGCGGTTCACATCGCGAGTGGCAACAGAAGGTGGGCTGTGCGCTATGTGCCGCAGATGCTAGAGGGTCCGGCCCGCACTTGGCTCAATGGCTTGCCCAAGGGCAGCATTAACTGCTGGCTGGACTTCTCGGAGGCGTTCATCAGCAACTTCACCAGCACGTACAAGAGGCCGAATAGGCCGCAGCAGCTGTCGGCTTGCCGACAACGAGAAGACGAGAAGGATCGCGAGTATCTTACTCGGTGGAGCACGTTGAGGAACACCTGTGAAGGTGTGAACGAGGCGCAGGCCATCACTTGGTTTGCGCAAGGGTGCAAGCATGGCAGCATGCTATGGCAGAGGTTGCAGAGGGAGATGCCGAACACTCTGGCGGAGACCATCAAGATTGCGGATCAGTACGCACTCGGTGATCCTACTCAGCCACTGCTAGACTCCTCCGAGCCGAGAAGAAACTTCAAGCGCAACGAGTTCCGCAACAAGCGCAGGGGTGACCGACTAGATACTCGGTATGACCCTGAGGAAGTGAATGCTGTGGGGATTGGATCCGGAAGCGGCCAAGGGAAAAAACCTGCTGGAGCCCAGTACGGGCGAAACCAGAACCAGGGCCAAGGCAACAAGAAGCCATACCGAGCTCCTCAGTCGGGTAGCGGCAACTCGGAGTCGGCTTAGAAGCTTGTCTTTGATGACATAAAAGATGCTCCGTGTAGCTTCCACACCCATCACCCGACAAGGCCAGCGAACCACACTACTCGGCAGTGCGAATGGTGGGATCTGATCAGGAATGAGGGCTTGCCTCCTCCTCCTCCCCTGCCAGCCGCGAATGCTCCTGTGCAACCTGCTCGCGCACCTGCAGCTCGGCCTCCCGTCTTCCCGAGAAGAGAAAATGTGAACCAAGTGCCTTTAGGAGCCAACCGCAACTTCAACAACGAGCGTTACCGCAACAACAACAACCGCAACTTCAACAACCGTGGCAACAACAACAACAGAGGCAACAACAACAACTTCCAAGGCAACAACAATGGCACCAATGAGGATGGAGGCCGCAACCAATACCAAGAGCACCATGAGAGCTACATGATCTTCACTTCTGAGCCTGTCGACAAGCAGTCGCAGCGCAGGCGCGCAATGGAGGTGAATGCTGTCATCCCTGCTGTCCCTCAGTACATGCATTGGTGCAATGTGGAGATCTCGTGGTCCCGAGCTGATCATCCCAAGGTGATGCCCAATCCGGGTAGCTATGCCTTGGTGCTGGATCCAACTTTCCTGGGTCCCGAGAAGAATGTGAAGTTCAGCAAGGTGCTAATCGACAACGGCAGCAGCATCAACATTGTGTACAAGGATACACTCGAGAAGCTTGGCATCGGTGAGAACATGCTGCAGCCCAGCAAGACCACTTTCCATGGCATTGTGCCGGGGATCTCTTGTGCTCCAATGGGCATGGTGTGGCTGGATGTGCTATTCGGAACCAGGGAGAACTGCCGCACAGAGAGGCTGAAGTTTGAGGTGGTTGACCACCAAAGCCCGTACCATGCTCTACTCGGCAGGCCTGCTCTGAGCAAGTTCATGGCTTCCACTCATGCTGCATACTTGAAGATGAAGATCCCTGGTCCCAATGGCATGATCACGATTGCTGGCGACTACAAGAAGTCCATGGAGTGTGCCTCTGCTAGTTCTCAGCTGGCGGAGTCAATGGTGATTGCTACCGAGAAGAAGAAGATTCATGAGGTGGTGGCCATGGCGCAGGCTGCGCAAGGTGTTGTGCCCGGGATGCCGAGCTCCCAGCACGGCACTGCTTTCCAGGCCTCCAAGGAGACGAAGAAGGTCCAGGTCGACCCCGAGTTCCCCGACCGAGTAGCCATTATTGGCTCCGGGTTGTCGGAGAAATAGGAAGGCGAGCTCATCCACTTCCTCCGTGAGAATCGGGATGTGTTTGCCTGGTCCAATGAAGATCTGCCAGGTGTCCCGAGGGAGTTGGTTGAGCACTCTTTGCATGTGCGTCCAGACGCCAAGCCGGTCAAGCAAGCTATGCGCCGTTTCGGAGATGAGAGAAGGAAAGCTATCGGTGATCAGATCACCAAGTTGTTGGTCAGCAATTTCATCGTGGAGGTTCTGCACCCGGATTGGCTAGCCAACCCGGTCATGGTCGAGAAGAAGAAGGAGGACCCCAAGGCTGCTACTGCGTGGCGCATGTGCGTCGACTACACCGACCTGAACAAGGCCTGCCCCAAGGATCCTTTTCCGCTGCCTCGCATCGATCAGGTTATCGATTCCACTGCTGGTTGTGAGCTTTTGTCTTTCATTGATGCCTACTCGGGCTTTCATCAGATCGCTCTCAACCCTATCGATCAAATAAAGACTGCTTTTATTACCCCGTACGGGGCTTATTGCTATCGTGTCATGTGTTTTGGCTTGAGGAATGCGGGTGCAACCTATCAGAGATGCATGCAGAAATGCTTGCACGATCAGCTCGGCAAGAATGTGCAGGTGTACGTAGATGACATTGTCATCAAAACGAATAAAACACATACTCTGCTTGCCGATCTTGAGGAAACCTTTGCTAACCTACGCAAGTACAAAATGAAGCTGAATCCGAGTAAGTGTACCTTTGGTGTACCAGCTGGAAAGCTACTCGGTTTTCTAGTTTCTAGTCGTGGCATTGAGGCGAATCCCTCAAAGATAAAAGCAATTGAGAGCATGTCTTTACCGAGATCTTTGAAGGATGTGCAAAAGTTCACTGGCTGTTTGGCATCTCTGAGCCGTTTTCTCGGCCGAATGGGCGAGAAGGCCCTGCCTCTATACCAGTTGATGAAGAAAACTGACAAGTTTGTCTGGACTCCGCAAGCGGAGGTGGCATTCAATGAGCTGAAGGCAATGCTGGGTAGCGCTCCCATCTTGGCTAGTCCGCTACCCAAGGAGCCTATGCTGCTGTATATTGCTGCGACTAACCGAGTAGTTAGTGTGGTGATTGTGGTGGAGCGAGAAGAAGAAGGCAAAAGTGTGCAGCGCCCCGTGTACTATCTGAGTGAAGTGCTGTCGAGCTCCAAGCAAAACTATCCGCACTATCAGAAGATGACCTATGGTGTGTACCTGGGCGCTAAGAAGCTGAAGCACTATTTCCAGGAGCATCCTATCACAGTGGTGAGCTCGGCTCCCATCTCTGATATCATGGGCAACAAGGAGGCGAGTGGCCGAGTAGCAAAGTGGGCGATTGAGCTAGCCGCGTACGCTCCCGCGTATGCGAGAAGAGATGCCATCAAGTCCCAAATTCTGGCGGAGTTTCTAGTCGACTGGGCCGAGGTGCAGTATGAACCTCCCGCTCCAGTCTCAAACTATTGGAAGATGCACTTTGATGGCTCGAAGGTGAAGGAAGGGCTCGGGGCTGGCGTAGTGCTTACGTCACCCAAGCGAGATCAGCTCAAGTACGTACTGCAAATACACTTCAAGGCATCCAATAATGTTGCCGAGTACGAAGCCGTGGTGCACGGCTTGCGAGTAGCCAAGGAGGTGGGTGTGCAGCGCATCATATGCTATGGTGACTCTGATCTGGTGGTGCAGTCTCTGGCACTTGGGATGCGTTGGATGCCAACATGGCATCGTACCGCTTCCTGGTGCAGTCTATGACTGGATTTTTCGAGGGCTGTGAGTTCCAGCACATCCACCGAGCAGAAAATTAAGCAGCAGACGAGCTGTCCAAGTTGGGATCTTCTCGGCAATTCATCCCGGCGGGGGTTGCCTTGGAGCATTTGAGGAAACCATCTATCAAGCCATCCCCCAACTCGGAGTCAATCTTTGTTCCTTCTCTGCCAAGCGAGGAGACTGAGCCCATGGAAATTGACTGGGAGAGTGCAACACCGAACTCGGGGACTGCCGTTCCCTACTCGGGGACTGCCATTCCCTACTCGGGGACTGCCGCTCCCCACTCGGGGACTGTCCTTCCTTACTCGGGGACTGCCCCTCTCGATCCAGAGGCTGTTGCATTCATCGAAGAAGTTCTCGCTAATCGGTCAGGGCTTCAAAGAAGTGCTCCTGCTCCCCCCGAGCAGCAGCAAGTACCTGTTCCAATAGAAGTGGACGAACCAGTGTTTCCTACACGGGAGAAACCGAGTTGGGCCCTGCCCATATTATCCTTTCTAAAGGACGGTACTGTACCAGAAGATGAAGTTGCTGCAAGGCAGATCCAGAGAAGATCCAAGGGCTACATAATTTACCGAGATGAGCTGCACAAGAGAAGTGCCACTGGTGTACTGCAACGCTGCGTGTCACCCGAAGAGGGAGAAGAGATTCTGGTGGAGATACACCAAGGAGAATGTGGGCATCACGCCTCTTCTCGGGCATTAGTCAAGAAAGCTTTTCGGCATGGCTTCTATTGGCTCACTGCCCTGAAGCAAGCTGAAGACATTGTGAGGAAATGCAATGGCTGCCAAAGATTTGCAAGTAAGATTCATTTGCCTGCTTCCGAATTGAAAACCATTCCCATTACTTGGCCATTCGCTGTTTGGTGCTTGGATATGGTTGGTCCCTTCAAGCCGGCTAGAGGCAACATGACTCACATCTTGGTCATGGTGGACAAGTTTACCAAGTGGATAGAAGTGAAGCCGATTAAGAAGTGTGACGGATCCACAGCTGTGAAATTCTTGAAGGATGTGATCCTGAGATACGGCTACCCGCACAGTATCATCACGGACAATGGCACGAACTTTGCTGAGGGAGCAATGGTGCGATTCTGCAGAGATAAGCATATCCGACTAGACGTTGCGTCAGTCGCGCACCCGGCATAAAATGGGCAAGTTGAAAGGGCTAACGGCATGGTGCTAGCCGGAATCAAGCCAAGGCTGATTGAGCCACTGCTGAAAACACCTGGGTGTTGGCTTGATGAGTTGCCCGCGGTATTGTGGAGTCTAAGGACTACCCCTAACCGGTCAACCGGCTACACGCCATTCTTCTTGGTATACGGGGCTGAGGCCGTGTTGCCAATAGACTTAGAGCATGACTCCCCCCGAGTAAGCCTCTACACTGAGGTGGAGGCGAGAGAAGCTCGAGAAGACGACGTTGACCTGCTTGAAGAAGCAAGAGAGCTGACTCTGTCACGTTCGGCTATCTACCAGCAAAACCTGCGGCGTTATCATAGCCGAAAGGTGAACCCAAGGGTTTTCCGAGAAGGAGACTTGGTCCTTAGGCTCGTGCAGCGCACAGCCGGGATGCACAAGCTCTCTCCTCCTTGGGAAGGACCTTTTGTCGTGAGCAAAGCTTTGCATAATGATGCGTACTACCTAGTAGACTTACAGCCATCCTAGAAGAACAGGGCAGATAAAGCTGGAGAGGAATCCAAGCGTCCCTGGAATGTAGCTCTACTCCGTCGCTATCATTCGTGAACGAAATGTGTATGTTTTCTCTTTTCCATTTTGCAATCTGAAATTGAACTCGGGGACTGCCCTCGTCCGAATTGCTCTAAGTGTTTCTACTCGGCTTTACGTTTTTCCTACTCGGTTGCTCTGTTTCAAAGTTCGTACGCATATTGAGTAATGTGTTTAAACCTACATGCCAACTCTTCGACTTCGCTGTTGTCCGAAACCCGGCTTCATGGCAAGCAAGAGAACAAGCACAAGGTCAATGAGCACCAGAAAAATTGCTAAGGAAGAGGGAGTGCAGGAACCGAGTAGGGTGTAGTTTTACTGTTGTTTCTTGTCTTTCCTTTTCGACTAAGTGGTGGGCTGCGTTATCATAGTTGTTTTCTAAGTGGCTAAGAATTTGCAACTCTGCCTTTGGACTCTTGTGACTCGAATACCAATAAAGCAGTAAACTGCGGGTAGAGCAAAGACGAAAAGAAAGAGTGAATAAGAAAAGTTACTCGGGGACTCGTATGGAAACGCAACTCGGCATTGAGCCAGAGTTGCTCAAATTGACTAATTTCAAATTAAACCAAGTGGGGATAAAAACTGTGTAGCAAGCAAAACAAATATAGTCTGTTACATCTGCTCCCGGCATCCCGGGGATCTGATAAGTGTTCAAGTGAAAAAAGATTGCAGGTTGATTCAAGTTGAGGAGGCAGTGTTCTCGGGGCTGTCCTTGGCTGCTGCTTCTTCGGTGGCAGTCTTGGCGGCTGTTTCTTCGGTGCTGGCGTGGGTGGCATCCGCTTCCGTCTGCACGGTGGCGGATTCCTCCATCTCGACATCGTGCTGGGTGGCCGCCTGGTCAGAAGTGGCCGTGGCCACCGAGACGGGCCCTGGAACCGAAGAGGAGCCTGAAGCTTGGCCAGGGGGGCGCAGCGTGTCGTCGAGAGCAGCACCTGAGGAGGTGCCGAAGTCGAGTGCGGCGGTGTCGATATGCGCGTACTCGTCGTCATCGCTACTCGCGACGGCGACGTCTTTCCCCTTCCCGGCCTTGCCCTTGGGAGATTCGAAGAAGCCGTCTAGGTCATCTTCTTCTTCTTCGTCCTCTCCTTCCTCTTCGTACTCGGTGTCGGGCTCGGGGAGGCCTTCGATGAAGATCTCCGTCTCAGCGCACTCCGCGACCTCGTATGCGATCTGCTTGCGCATGGCCACGCAGTCGGGGTCCACCTCCCACTTGGAATCATTGCGCTTCCCGCGGATGCGCTGCATGTTGAGGTTTTCATACCAGGATGCTACGCAGAGAAGCATCACGTCCGCACCAGCCCGAGCTCCCGAGGCCCGCCATTTCTTCAACTCGGCCTTCACATTCTGCAACTTGAAGGCGAGACCCCGCATAGTGGTTGGCTCAGGATCCTGGGGCCAGAAGAGCTTGTGGAGTTCAAAGCTCACGTGCACCAAGTCGATGCCAACGCCGGCCAGCTGTTCGAAGTAGCCTTTCAGCACCAGCAGGCTGTCCTCGATCTCAGCTCGGGTATCAGCTGCCTCACCCTTCGCAAGGCAAGCTGCTTGGGCCTTGGCCACAGTAGGCGCAGAAGTGGAATCAAGATGAGGCCAGATCTCTGAAATAGCAAGTGGCAACTTCAGAACCGAGAAGAGAAGAACCGGGTAGAGAAAAACCGAGAAGAGATAAGACCGAGAAGAAAAGATGCAGTGAAGAGAAGACTTACCAGTCAGTTCGCGGCGCAACTGCTGCAGCTGGGTCTTCCAGGACTCCTCGTTGGAAATGTGCCTCCCCTGGATCTCGCGCAGTGTAGTCATCTGAGTGAAGAGATCAGCGTTGGTCTTCTTCAGCGTCTCACACTCCTGCTCAAGGGCCCTCTCCTTGGCTCTGAAAGTTGTCTCGGCCTTGGCCTTCTCGGCGATTGCTCTGTCCCTCTCCTTGCCAATGTTGATGGCGTCCTGGAGTGCCTTCTGTAGCTGGAGTTGCAGCTTCTCGGTCTCGGTGGTGTGCTCCTTCACCAGCGCAATGGCCTGGTCGGACAGCCGCTTCTGCACCTCTGCTGGCTTGACACAATCTTGGTGTGCCTCAGCAAACAACTTGTGATCTTCTGCGAAGAGATAGATGAGGTTAGCAGAGGAGCAGAGAAGAAACAGATTCAAGATCAAACCGAGTAAACAACAAACTCACCTTCTAGTCTCTTTATGGTGGCCTCAGCGTTCTCCACAAAGGTGCGGCATTTCCCGTGCTCTTCGGCTAGGCTCTTCAGTTTTTCTGCAGAGTAGAAAAGGTTAGCGCAAAAGAAAGCAGAAGCGGGCGTAAACAAAAAACGCACGAACCGCGCAGCTAAAAGCGTACCTTGCACTTCAGCCAGCTGCTGGGTGCTGTCGTTAGCATTCTTGCTGAGTGCCTCTGCAGCTGCCTTTTCCTTCTCCAGTACGGCGATTCGCCTCCTGGCGATAGAATGGTTCCAGAGAAGAATGCGGTATAAGTGGGTCCGCTTAAGAACGCTATCCTGAGAAACGAGAAGAAAACAAGTTAGACAGAGCAGAGAAGATTCAACCCGAGTAGGAGGCTACTCGGAGAGTATCCGCCTACTCGACCAGAATCTCGGGGACTGGGGGTGATGGTAAGAAAGAAGGAAGGCGAATAGAAGAGAAGAAAATTCAACTCGGAAAAGACAAGAAGGACTTACTGCGTAGGCCTGCTCGATGTCTTCGGCGTTCTTGCGATGCAGGAACATCTTGGCTGCGAGGGTCGCGGTCTCGGTGGAGACGGACATGGGCTTGTGTCCCAAGTCAACCTTGTTCCAATCCACGCGCATGTGGTCGATGCCGCCAAGGCTGAGGCCGTGCCACTTCTCCTCCCCGAGAACCCTGCTATCCCACTTGGCGTCGATGTAGCCAACGGTGTCCAATACCTGCTCAAGGCCCTTGGAGGTTATTGCTCTATCTTGAACTCCCCGAGAAGCAATGTTGACGGGTTTGTTCTGTGTTGGGTCGAAGGGAGGGGAGTTCATGGCTACAACCTTCCTTCCCTTCCGAACAGCTAATGCTTTGTCCTTGGGAGGGAAGCCGATTAAGTTCTGGTGGCTAACCTCAATCATGTACTCCGGGTAGCAAGGCTGGCCAGCAGCTCGGGCGTCAGCAGAGAGCGCAGCGGGAATCGGGCCGGACTCGTGAATCACGAGTGCTCCACCTGAGGATGGCGGCGGCATCTGATCTCTGGCCCGTTTCTTCGTTCTCTCCTTCTCGACCCTCTGCTTCTCGGGATCCTCGGTTTTCTTCCCGTCAGTCTTGGCCTTCGCCTTATCGGCGGCTGCCCTCTCGGCAGATTCCTTCTCGGCCGTCCTCTGCTCAGCCTTGGCCTTCTCAGCAGCTTCCTTATCAGCGGTTTCCTTCTCGGAAGGGCCTTTCTCAGCAGCTTCCTTCTCGGCTGCCCTTCTATCAACTTCATCCTTCAGAGCATCCAGGGCTTGTTGCCTGGTTACTCGTCCGGTAGGAGGGCTGGCTGCGTCTTTGGTCTGCGGAGACGAGGAGGAGTTTGGCGGTGTAGGACCTTGCGCAGTGGGTGGCGCCACGGATCCATCGTCTTGCGCAGCTCCTGGCTGGGCGCTACTCGGTGTATCGCCTGGTTGCACGCTGCTCAACGGATAAGCATCCGTCATAGTGGCGTCTGTGGTAGTGGCGACTTCTACTCGTTGCTCGGCAGCGAGATTCTCTTGTGCAGCAGCCCCTGTGGTGGGCTGCTCTTGCTCTGCTTCTGGCCGCTCGTGGGCGGTGTTGTCTTGCATCTCTTGATCTTGGTTCTCCTCGGCATTGCTAGCCGGAGGAGAAGGGGGTCTCTCAGGGTGGACAGTAGTGTCCTGTGCTGCCGGTTCTGATTCTGCTCCTTGAGCATCAGTGGTCGGTGCATTGGCGGCAGCAGCGTTGGCGGTGTCGTCCTCTTCGTCATCGATGTTGATCAGAGGTACTGGTGTTTCCTTAGCTTGGTCGGACGCGAGAGCTGCGTTCGCGTCCATGGGAGGTCTGCAGAAAGGAAAGAAATCAGAAATTAGAAGAAGATTGGGGAAATTAGTACCGCGCGAGAAGGGAGACAACCGAGAAGAAAACTTACGCAGTGGTGGAAGGGAGCTGTCTCCTCGTCCTTTTCGTGACTACCTTGATCGGCTTCTTCTTCTCGGCGGGCTCTCTCTTCTCGGCGGGCTCCTTCTTCTTGGCGGGAGGTGCTTGTGCTCCGCTGCCAGTCCGCTTGCGGGTCTCGGGAGCAGCAACAGACAGAGGCTTGACGAAAAGGGGCGCATCGCCCTCGTTCTCGTCTTCGTCCTCGTCATCCTTCTCCACAGCAACCTCATCTGAGAATTCAAGAGAAAAGGGGAGTGAATCAGAAACAGCAAAACAAGGAATTGGTGCTTCTCGGAAACAAACAAGGTGAAAATGTTATTACCGTCGAAATCCTCATCAGACCAAGTGCGGAGAGCGTCGCGCTTATCAGTGGTGGGGGTGATCTGCTCCGCGGCATCGAAGGAGGGCATATCGTCCTCCTCGCGATCGTCAGACCAGTTGCTGTCGAAAACTTCGAAGCTCTCAGCTCTCTGGCGAGCGAGAATCTGAAGGACAGAGAAGAATCATGGATTAGCCGAGTATCAGGAAGGAATTCTACTCGGATAGGCGTGCAAACACAAAGCACACTAAGCCTAGGCAGGTTTCTAAGTATCCCACCCGGATAGGCGTGCAAACACAAAGCATACTAAGCCTAAGCATGATTGCTGAATATCCTACTCGGAAGGGCGTGCAGGTATAAAGCACATCAAGCCTAAGTATTGTTCTCGAGTAGGCTACCTGACAAGGCGTGCAGACACAAAGCATATTAAGCCTAAGCAATTTGGCCAAGTGTACTACTCGGTGAAGAAGGCAAGTGCTACTCGCGGCAAGAAGAGGAATTGTCTACTCGGAAAATATACGCAGAAAACAGAGTAAGGAAGGCGTACCCGCTCAATCGGCTGCGTACGGCTGTACGGGACGAACCCGTATCGCCATTTGTCGCCAAGACTCGTCATCAAGATGTTCCTTGCGTGCCAGGGAACATCGATGTCGTCGATCTCGATGGTGGTTGTCCTGGTGCAATCGCGGGGGCCTCCCATGTAACACATGAGATGGCAGCGCTCCTGCAGAGGGAGTACTCGGCGCTTGATCCAGCACGCCACCGGATCATCATTCTTGAGGCCTAGCTTCTTCAGCTCGCCAAGCCTATCCTCTATCTCGATGGCGTTGGTGTCGTTGGCGGGCTTCTCCTTCCAGTTCATCCCGGTCGGAGCACGAGTGTTCCAAGCGGGCAAATTGATTCGGTCATCTATCTTGGCTCCTTCCGTGGCGGCGACGTTCTTGACGTAGAGGAACGTCCTCTGCCACAGTCGGACGGAGTCCATCCCCTTGACGCGGGGGTGGTTGGTCCCCGTCCGCTGCACCATCATGGCGCAGCCGGTGTCGGTGGCGCGGCCGATGCCCGCGGCGTCCTTCTTCCCGGTGGTTTGCTGGCGGAGGTGGAAGTACCTGAGCCACGTCTCCCACGTGGGCCGGATGCCGAGGAAAGCCTCGCAGACCACGGCGTGGTAGGCGAGGAAGACGACGGCGTTGGGGGGCAGATGGTGCATCTGCAGGCCGAAGTGGTCGAGGAATTTCCTGAGGAAATCGGAGGCGGGCAGTCCGAAGCCGCGCTCGAAGTGCGACATGAAGACCACGCGCTCTCCCTCCCGCGGGGCTGGCATGATTTCGTCATCGGGCGCCCGGCACTCCACGCCGGGAGGAACCCTCCTGGTGGTCACGAGCCAGGCGCAGTCGGCGGTGGTGACGGAGGAACCGGCCCAGCCAGCTTTGGCCATTGTTGCGAGTAGAAAGGGTGGAAGAAATCGAAGGAGTTGGTCGGTGGATTGAGTCTGCGGCGGCGCGAAAACTTGCGCGGCGGCGGAGAGCTCGGTGGCGGAGAAGGGCAGGAGACGAAAGAAGAAAAGAGCAAGGGAAGGGGAAAAGGAAGTTACTGGCGGAGGTATTTATACCTCCTCCGCGAGTTTACCGTTACCGTCGTGGGAGTGGGATCGATCGTGGCGTGTGGTGGGTCCTGTGGCCGGCTAGAAACGCACACAAGCGCGGGTTGCGCGCGTAACGGCCGCAATTGATCCCACCACCGGATCGTGGCCTGTAATTGCGCTTGATGGGACATGACGGCCAGTGGGCCCATCGCGTGAAAACTGGGCACGTGGCACGTCGTGTCCTGGGCAACCAAACGACGAGGTCGTGGATGCTTGACACGTGTGCAGTTGCTGCGTGAAGGGCTGGATTGTGCTCTGCGCTGCAGAGGCTCGATCTGAGAAGTTTCTCTAAGTCTTTTTACTCGGGTGCAGAGTAGAAAGCAGCTGCTACTCGGAAGAGAAGAAACTCAAAGTATTTTTCAGAGAGCTACTCGGAGGTTCTACTCGGCTTCTTGATGATTCAAGGGCTACACGGCAAAGATTGGTTTTAAGCTGGCAGAGCCTAGTGAACAAGTTCGCAAGACTCTACCAGCTTCGGGGACTAATGTCGGGGGGTAACTCCCGAGTAGGGTAAATGCAAGTGATAAAGGCAAGGGTCAGAATGGAAGTTTGCCCGAGTAGCGTTCTACCCGGTAGTTGGCTACCCGGTCGAGTGCTACTCGGTCTTACGGAAGGAAGACCAGAAGAAAGAATCAATCAAGTTACGTCCGTGCGAGTAGAAGAGTTGGCCCGAGTAGAATTGGCGGGAACCTACTCGGGCAGAAAGTCAAAGGAGCCGTTCTGACACAGGATCCCGCGTATCCTGGGTCCGTACTTGGCACTATTCGAACAACTGTTCACATGGGACCGACTGACTGATAGTGACAGCATGGAAGCAGGCGGTCGCAGGATAAGGGGGCCCTACTCTGTGTTTGGCACAGTGATACCAGTCTGTCCCCCTAGTTTTGCCCAACGACTTTACAGAAGCAGCCAAGGTTAGCAACCAAAGCTGTCAGCGGGTACTCGGAGAAAGGACGGTGTGCACACTATGTCGACACTTGTCCGTATTTGGACGTATCCGGCTGGGCACCGTGTATATAAGGTGCCCCGCCGCCTCCTGCGCGAGGCACGCTCATTCATGCTCACTGATCGAACCCTAGAAACCCTAGAAACCCTAAGTTCTTGACCTAGTTCATCTCGGGAGGAAAGAGTGGCTACTCGGTAGCAAGATCATTTGTACTGTGGCTACTCGGAGAGACATCATAATACATAGAGAAAGGCAGGAGTAGGGGTTTTACCTCCTCACGAGGGCCCTGAACCTGGGTACATCGTGTTGTTTGCAGTGTGTGGATCTTACCTCACGCGGCTACTCGTCGCGTGATCCCTCCCCGAATACCTCCAGCGTCCATCGTTCCCACATCATTAGCCATCCTATGGCATCTGCCGTGACACCACCACGACACCCCACGTGAGTCCCTATTTGCCGGAATGTTGATTAATTTCTGTTCCGACAAATTTGGGTACTCCATTTGTGATATTTATAGCAAAGGTCATGCCGAAATTTTTCGTGAATTTTGGCATGATCTTTGCTAAAAATATCACAACTTAGAGTGTCCGAGAAATCTAGACTCATATGGGGTATACATCGTCTAAATTGCAGGATTTGTTGAACTAATTTCGGGTTTTCGCTCCTTAGTTAGATATGGTTCATAACGACGAGGTGGGTGGTTTTGGGACCGGACGTGGGGACGACGATGCGTGGCTTTCTATGCTTAGCGCCGGAGGAGGACACGTAGATCTGCAACCGGAGCTAGAGATGCAGGGCGATGATGCAGACGACAAGATGGACGAAACCTTTCGTCAGGAGCTAGAGCCGCGCACCGATACATCGGGCGGAGAAGGTGATCAAACCGGTAGTGGCACCGGGGATACCGCCTCCGGTAGCGAGGCGTCGCGTAAGAAGAAAGGCGGCACAACATGCTCGCCACCATCCGGCAAGAGTTCACGGAAGTGGACCCCAACAGCGGTGCTCCCGTCGAGCCGGAAAGTTACGCTAAGGGGTATGGAAACCAGATAGGTTGCATAGCTCGAGACTTTGGCAACGTTAATACGGGCCAGCTCAGAGATAAAGAAAACAATGCTATGGCCGCCCTGCTGATTTAGAAGCTGCACACGAGGTACAAGTTCGCGTATCCTTACGACAACCAGAACCTGAAGAAGAATCTGGTCAACTCATTAGCACTGGGAAAGTTCACCAAGGCGTGTACGACTTGGAGATCCAGTTTGCGGGAGATGATTGCGAAGGGTAAGGATTTCGATGAGATCCATAAGATGTGGCCCTCCATTTCTGAGGAAGACTTGGCCCAATTCAAGATCGACGAACTCAAACCGGAAAGGGTGGCGCTGAGTAAATAGGGAAAAGACCAGCGAAAAAAGAACATTGGCCTTCACAATCTCGGAAGCCGGGGTTACCTTGGGAAGCAGAAAGTCTGTGCTAAGGAGGATGCGAAGAGAGAAGGGCCGAACCCGTTTGAAAAGATCACCGACCCGCATGTGAGAAATTTTTTCAGAGCCCATTATAGGGAAGATCCCAAAAAGCCCGGCGATCTTGTGTTGAACGAGAAGCTCAAAATGCTCGAGAATAAATATCTCGAGGAAGAAGAAAAAGAACACCCATCTCACTCTGACGGGGGGTCCTCGGCGACGATGAACAAGGACCCGTATGACACCCCTTTTATTAGGGAGCTTAACGCGATGAAGGGAGTGCCCCTTGACAAGAAGCCGCATCGTGGCCATGTGCATGGCCTCGGAAAGGGTCATCGGCATGCGCACTACTACCCGGACACCAAGGAGAAGAGAAAGGAGCGGAACAAGGCCCCGGAGAAGACGGTCGACGAGATTGTGAACAAGAGGCTCAACGCGCTCCTCCCTACCATCTGTACGTCCGTCGCTTAGTCCTTAGCGCCATGGATCGAAGGTGGAGGACAAGGGCCGCTCCCCGAGATCAACATAGCCCAAATGGTGATGCCAGCGGCGTAGAACGTGGCCCCCGTCGTGGCGCGTGCTGCGCAGAACATGGCCCCCGTCGTGGCGCCTGCTGCGCAGAACGAGGCGGCCCCCAACCCTCAGCCGCAAGGTCGCAAAGATCCGTCGCCGCCCCGCCACGTCTCTTCAACGCCGCCGCCGACACATAGTGGTCCATCGCCCTTGTCCGAGCTCAACGCCCTCACGGTAATTCAGCGTCCACTTCTTAATTATATATTATGACTTGATTCATGACGGCCTCAGTCTCTAACGACGATCGCGCGATGTTTCGCAGGGCGACGTGCCGGGATGCACATTGCTCCTTCGTGTGAACGGCGAGTTAAAGGACGTGGCCCAAGGAAAAATCATAACACCTCTCAACCGCGTGTTCCACGGCGTTCGTATGCCCGAAGACGTGCTAAGGGTTACATTAAGTCGGGTGCTCCCTGGTTGTGGTGCTCTCGATCCTCCGAACCAACCCCCGCAGCCCACAGCGAGTTAAAGGTGGAGCAATGCTTGGTTTGCCAATTGACATGGCCAAAATCACTAATTCGTTTGGAAACTACTACTGTCAACACTCCAACATCGGTCCAGGGGTCGGGCCACCCGAGCCAACACAAGGATTTCTCACCCGAAAAGTCCGTGCAACACGACGGCGACGATGCTGAAGATGAGAACCCCAACGACTACCTCGTCGACGATCCTTACGAGGGGGACAGCCTGGATGATCTTGATCAACTTCTCTAGCCAGCGGAGGAAGCGGATAAATATCGATGCACAAAGCGTCTTTTCTCTTCTCAAGAACCGGCAGTCCCCGAGCAAGAAGTCTTCAGACAGGACGCCCTCAAAGAGGCGGTAGCGGATGTATTTCATCAGAATCAGCCTAAGAAGACGGTACGGAAAAGAACTAAGAAGAGTTATGCCGTTGCATCGATGAGCCAACCGGTGGAGGGGACCAAGTCTAAGCTGTAGACAGGACGAGTATTGGATAGGATACCCATACACGACTGGCATCAGATCCATGAGTTGGGCAAACCGATGCTTCCGCCGAGGTTGGCCTCCTTGCTGACAGGTGATATGCGTAGCATCCATGACGGTGTTCTATATATGGAGGGGACGCTTCTTAAAGAGAAAAATCCAATGCTGCCGGTTTTGGTCATAAAGGTGCCATCTACGGCGGGATTTGTCACCGAAGGCAACGCAAACAAGATCATCGTGAGATTTGACAACATTTTTCGGATGTTCCACATGAAATCCCTCCACTCGTCAATCGTCCGTCTGTATACGCTCAATTTGGCGCATCAACTATCCATAGAGAATGTCAAAAACATCGGGCTTGCAAACCCCTACTACATGCACGACATGTACTTGAACAACCCCAAGGGTAGGACAAAAGCGACAAAGTACCTCGAACAAGTGTTGCTCACTAATTATACACACAAGAGGATCACCCTCGTGCCTTACTTTCCCGAGTAAGTTATATTTCCCATCTTTACATTAGTTTGCGCATATACAATTTTTGAGGATTATATATATAGACTCCTGTTTTGCGCAGAAACAAATATGGCACCCTCATCATGCTCTACCCGAGAGACGCGCACGCAGTATATCTCGACTCCGGGAGTACGATGAAGGAGAAGAACTGCTCCCTCATCAAGTCTGTTCTCAATGATGCTATGGACGGCTACATCAGGGTGGAAGGATACTGCGACAGAATGAAACAAATTCAAGGAAAATATGTGTTTAGACACAAAACTGAGTTTCCCTGCCCCAAGAAGGCGCCAGGCAGCCATATGGAGGCATGGTGCCTCCTCCGACACATGACAAATATCGTGAAGGACCAACACAGTCTACAATACATGTCTGCTGTGGACAAATAGTCTCGGAGCATCGTCGAATGGTCTAATGTTGAATTCAGGCAAAACTTTGGTCGCCTCCAGCGCAAAATCTGCTCCATCATCTATAGGGATGTAGTAACCAAAGACTCGGTCTTCCACTGGAACCTGTCGTGGAATAATCACGGCAGACGTTACCGGGGGTAACTTATCTTGGGGCAAGACGACACAGGCGTTTGGGAGAGGGTTTAGCTCAGAGGAAAACATGATGATAATCGATCTGGAAGCCGGCAATCAAGTCGCCGAGTCTCCGATCGTAAGATAACAACTCAACTCTCGAATTACACTGGATACTCGATATTAGGCGATATTGCTAGGACTTGGATCTCTCTCAACTAGACCTAGGGGTCGGTTTATAAAGCACCCGTACCCCCCCAGCTTGCCCTCCAAGGCACACCCTGAATCCTACCCGGACACCGCGTACAAACCCTAACTTTCCTTACCGCAACCCACAATCCGGGTTACGAGGCCTACAAACTTTGGGCCTTCCAGACGTTTCTTTATCCTTAGCCGGATCCTGCGCTGTGTCCTTTGGGCCGGGTTACACCTTGGAGTTGGCCTACCGGGTTATTATCCCTCCATCAGTAGTCCCCAGAATAGCTTGGGCTTCACGGATCCTTCCTTGAAGCACTGGCTATTCCCTGCAAAAATATCAAACGTACAAGTGTATGGAGGCCGGGTTAAGGTGCTTTGAGATAGCTAGGCCTAACTCCATGGTGGCCATATAGTAACCCGGCCTTTCTCTAGATGCTTTGCTTAACTTTCCGGGTCTAAGCCTTGATAAAAATGCCAAAACTCTATACTTTACTCGATAATTAATCCTGATACCACGGAGAGGATCCCTTTCTCTTTTCCGTCCGGATATCTCGCTCAGCATGTGAAGCATATCTCGTAAAATCCGCGTGGATAGCCATTACCCCAAATCTTCCGGATTCCGTCCGTTGGGATAGGTTTATCCGCCCACACCTTATAAATAGAGCCCAGAGGGTAACTTGGACTCCCACATATCACTCCAATCTTTCATTGGCTCCCTCATTCCCTGCGCCCCGCAACACCTCGAGAATCCCGAGCACGCCACCGTAACAAGGCCGCCGCCGGCTACATTCAACCCTGAATCGCTCCGCGCCGCCGCCGAACTCCGCCACCGCGCCTTCGTTCCGCTCATCAAGAGCTGCAAGGGGGGATCTAAATCACGACACCGGCCGCCGCCAGGCCACATTCCAATTCCTTCCAGTAAGTATTCGTCAATCTAGCCCCGCGATTTTTTGATTTAATCTAGATTGGATCTGGGTCAATCCGCAGACCATGTTTCCTGTCACACCGAATTAGATGGTTTAAATGCTCGCCAACTCCTTCAACAACCTGTTGGATGATCACACACCACCCTCCTATCGTATTAATCATCAATTTCCCCGTAGAATCGTTCGCAAGTTTTCCAATCTAGATCCATTTCATCCAAATTTCCGCGCATATCATTAACACCCGGAAAATCCTCCTTTTCCGGCTATTTTGCTTGCAGTAGACACATGGGCAACCATCCGTCTTCCCCAAACTCATTTCAATATGTAAGTGACCAATAATTTCCATAGTTGTACTTGATACCCGGATAATTCGCAACCTTCAATCCGTGGCACAATACCCGGATAGTTCTTAGTTTTCACACCTTCTTGATACCCCAAGTATATACTCGGATATCCCAATATTTCCGAGTCTCATTCCCTGTATCTTTTTTCCTGGTGTTTCGCAGGTTGATCCCGTGGCTCCTAAGAGGCAAGGAAAGCAGCCGGCTCAGGCGAAGACAACCTTGACCATATCCGCCAACTGGGGGAGATCCACAGCTACGAAGGCCAAGCTAGAAGGGCTGGCCGAGTTGGGAGTTCTTCCTTCCCAGAAGGACATCCACTGGAGGGCGCCGGCTGACGAGACCCGGCCCACACCCGCTGACAACGAGGTAATCTGCTTCGTAGAACACGTGACCCGGGGATTCCATCCTCCGGGTCACCCTTTCTTTCGGGAAGTCCTTAACCATTATGGCCTCCGGGTGTTCGATATAGGGCCTAACTCTATATTGAACATAACCCACTTCATCGTCCTTTGCGAGTCCTATTTGTGCATTCCGCAAAATTTGACTCTTTTCATAGAACTTTTCCAATGCAAACCGTGCCGCGAAAGCGGTGACGGGGCGCTCTTGACTTGCGGCGGGGTTTCCATCCAGCGCCGCAAGAATTCCCCTATGCCGACCCTTAACTTAAACTCTCACGTTAAGCATTGGCAACTCTCCTTTTTCTACTGCCGAGACACCTCCCTACCCAGCGAGAGAAGATTGCCGGGTTACTCGGAGGGTCTCCTAGATATCTCCGAGTCTTTCAATGCCTTTGCCCCTGAGTCGGACAGGGAGGCCATCCAGCCTTTGCTGGCTAGGCTAGCTATTTTCTCGGCCCAAGGCCTTCTTGGGCTCAACTTGCTGAAGACGTGGGTCGATTTCCGGATCCAGCCCAACTCTACCCGTACCAAGTTGATGTGCGAGTATTCGGGGCACACCACAGACGTGCTCCGATACTCCACCAAGAACTTTGCGACCGGTGATACCAACAAAACCATCAAGAGTTTCTTGACGGAAAAATTGGAAGTGATAAAGAACATTACCGGGTTACCTCCATTCACTCGGGAAAACCCGGCTCCAGCGGTAAGATCCGATTCTCATAACCTTTTTCCACACTTTGACCTGATGCAACTTCCAATTCTTACTTTCATCTTTCTGATTTTAGGCTGATGATCCCTTCTGGAGAGTTGAAACCTCCCCCCCTCCAGAGACCCGGAAGAAGAGGACGAGCCGGCTGATGATGATGAAGGTACTTATCCAAATCTCATGTTATCTTTTACTTGCATTATTTTCCTACCATTTACCTTTTTCCCACTGATACATACTCGATTTTCAGGGCTGGAAGACGAAGAAGAAAAGGAAGAGGAAGACCCGGAGGCCACTGAATCCGATCAGGAGGCCACAGTCGGGGCCAAGAGGAAGGCCAGAGGAGTGGTTGCAAAGGTTCCTTTTTCCTTTATGTCTTCTGAGCCTTACTCCTTCGATACCATGCGTGAACTTAATCAACAATTGTCACACTCATCATTCTTGAAGGATCCTCTCCCGGCTAAGCGCAGGGTGACCCGGAGTTCCCCGGGCGAGGATCCCCTTAACCCGGGTATCTCCACTTCACCTGCTCACCGGGCCAGCACTCCTCCACCTCAGCCCTCCAAATCTCCTCAGCGCCACCCATCTCCTAACCACCAACTCGCTGGGCAATTCCGGGTGCCGCTATCGGTGCCTTTGGCGACTTCATCCGCCTCCAGCAGCGAACTCCCGCCGAATTACGCTGTGAACACCGGGTAAGTTCCCATCGCTCGATATCCTGTTATACCTGGTAACTTTTATCCTATATCGCTAACCACTTTTTCCTCTTTCCTATTAGCGCCCAAGTTACCACTAGTGACCCGGAAATCACAGAAGCAGAAAAGCAGGGGGCGGAGGAGCGGACTATTAACACGGATGCTGCAGTTGATGATGAAGCTGAAGACGGCCAAGAACAAGACCCCTTCAATGACCCGGCTCAACAGGAAACCGTGTCTCCAAAATCCTCTGAAGAAGTGGACGAAGATATTGAGATCTTGGAGACGAAGACAGGCTCTCCTAACCCGGATACTCAGACGGTCCGGGTTTCGACCCCAAGAACCGGGAAAGTTCCCCAGCCGGAAGACCAATCTGCCGGCCCTTCTAGGGTTCGTCCTGAGGATATGACGTTCGCCCAAATGCTTGATGCCCTCTACACCTTGAAGGCCGATGAAGAGAATATTCTAGATGCTTTGATAACAAAGCACAAGGTAAGTCCGAGTAATACCACTTGTATCCTTATAGTCCCCAAGTTCCAAGTGAATTACTGGTTTAATTTGCTTGGAACTTCATAATAGATCCGACTGACCCTTCCTTGTGTTTCCGCCTAGGATTTTGTTGCGCAATCTGAGAAGAAGTTGGCGAAGGCTGCCAAACACATTGAGAAGGAGACAGCCCTTCGCGAAGCAGCTGAAGCTGAAGCTCGTAGGAGCGGAAAAATCACAAGGAAGTATAGGAAAAGGGCTCACTTGGCTGAGGACAGGCTAACAACACTTTTTGTGCAGATTGCCGATACCTACCGCGCAGCAACTGGTATGATCTTTGAACTTTGGCAATTAAGACCCGGATTTTACTTTGGATGAATAGCCGGATCTCCTTGTTCATTACTTTTCTTACTTTCAGCAGGTCCGGATGATGCGATCCCTGAAGAAGATGATACTGCCAAGCTGAAGCTCATTAAAGATACTGTCCGGCAGCTCAGTGCCGGAGTTGGATGGATTCTCGATGAACTACGACTGCCGGTTGTTGGACCTGGTAACATGAAAAAGTTGCTGGAAGTCTACTCCACCATTCCTGAGTGGATTTGGCATTGGAAGCGCTCATCCTGTCGGTTTGGAGTAACCCGGGGTCTTGCGCTGGCTAAAGCTTATTTCCCTAAGCTAGAGCCGGCCAAGCTGATGGGCGGGTTTCCATAATTCAATCAAGACGGGTCCAAGTTCTCACCAAGGAATTTCAAAGCCATTCAGAAAGAAGTTCGTCACCCGGCTAGTGTGATCGCCGACAGTTTGGAGATCGATTCTATTCTTCCTGCATATGATGCTAGTGACAAGGTTATTAAGGCAGATCGCCCCAAGCCATACGATATGCTTGCCCGATGGAAGGAAGAAGCTGCCAATATTAGGGAGGAAGCTGCAAAGAAGAAGGCTGAAGCTGACTCTGCACCCGCTACCTCTACACCCATCGTCCCTCCACCTGCGCGAGCCGGCATTGCTGCTGACCCGGGTGCTGCTGCTACCACAAGTGATGGCAAAGGCAAGGCGAAGATGGACGCCGCGGCTTAGAATGCCGAGTAATACTTGCCACTTCTCATGCGTCAGTCGGCCTGATGTGCCGTTTAAACAATTATTTTTGAATGGTGCGCCTGTGCACCTTTGATACTCTTTGTCGAAATTTTGTAATGCATTCTAAGTTCCCGATACACCTTGTGCCTCTTCTGGCTTTTAAGTTAATCTACTTTTGAGCCCATGTGATCTTGATATCCGACTTTCTTTACTCTTGATATCCGACTTTCTTTATTCTCGATATCCAACTTTCTTTATTCTCGATACCCAACTTTCTTTATTCTTGATATCCGACTTTCTTTATTGTTGATATTCGACTTATTTTATTGTTCCTTTTGTGAGACTCGGTTTCCGGGTTTCATGGGTGTTGACAAGCGGGCTTGCTTCTAAGTCCCCAAGTCCCCAAGACTCGGATGCTTGGATTTTTTGAACCTTAACAACTAAGCAATTTTTTCTCTCTTAAGATCCCGAGTCCCCAGGACCCGGATTTCCGAGTCTAGGATACGTGATCTTTCAAGGAAAACGGATTGTTTGCTGCTAAGTCCATGAAAAACCCCGAGCTGTTTCACACAGGATCTGAAGTTATGCTTAATAATCGTTGAGTTTCCGGCTATTAGCCTTGTACTCTGCATAACTTGTGGTTTAGATGACCCTTTTGACTATCTTGTACTGTAAGCCGGCTTTCGCATGGATACCATGTTGTTACATCTATACGAAAACAGGGTCAGGCAAGTCCCATTGGGCTTCATGGCTGACTGTAATCGTAAGCGAACAAATCATGCCACTTTATTGCGAGTCACATCGAGCTTAAGTAAGAATAGTCAAGAAAATTTGGCTCCTTCGTCCGGTTATAAGATTGCAGCCGTACTCGTTTGCAAGTAATCGGCCCTTATAACTCATAGGCATCATGGCCGGGTCTTTGAGTTTGCAACTGTGCTATTCAAGCAATCAGCCCCCAAGACCTAAATATATGCATCATACTGAGAGTATAGAACATGATAATAATCACCTCTTTTCTTGATAATCACCTCTTTACTTGATATAAAACAATTAGGTCAGCAAGCCGCCTCATTAAAAACCCGTCCAGTCCCCAAGGGTACCCTGGATAGGAAAAGAGTACGTCTGAAACCTGCTTCCTGTTACATCGTTCAATTCCACGTGCCAACATAATTTTTGCTAAGTATAATATGGACGTAGCTGAGCCACGTTCCATGGTCTGTCTCTTTCTTGCATAGATGAAGTGGTATGAGCAGTATCATTAACTGTGGCCGACTCTTCCCTTGCATCTATCAAGTAATATGACCCATTATGCAAATTCCGGCTTATGATAAACGGTCCTTCCCATGGTGGTGATAACTAGTGTTTTCCTTCGTTCGACTGTACCAGGCGCAGAACCAGGTCTCCTTCCTGGAAGACCCGGGTTTTCACGCGCCGGCTATGATACCTCCGTAAATCCTGCTGATATATGGCTGGTCTTTCCAGGGATTGTTCCCTTTGTTCTTCTAACATATCCACGGTGTCCTGCTGGGTCTTTTCGTTCTCCACTTCGACGTAAGCTGATACTCGTGGTGAATCATGAATAATATCACTCGGTAGCACTGCCTCCGCGCCATAGACCATGAAGAAGGGCGTCATCTGAGTAGATCTGTTAGGTGTAGTATTGATACCCCAAACCACGGCAGGAAGCTCTTCGACCCACGCACCAGTAGCCCTGACACAGGGAACTCGTAGTCGTGGTTTTAATCCGCGAAGCAATTCTTGATTTGCCCTCTCCACTTGTCCATTGGCCTGTGGATGAGCCACTTATGCTACATCAAGCCGGATTCCATTGTTTTGACAGAACTTTTCCATCTCACCAAGGGACATGTTGGTTCCGTTGTAGGTAATTATGCTGTGAGGATACCCGAACCGGTAGATAATTCTTTTCAGAAACTTGACTGCTGTAGCTGCTTCACAGTTGGTAACTGGCATGACCTCTACCCACTTGGTAAACTTATCAATAGCCAGTCTTTTTGAAAGGTGACATATGAAAGGGGCCAACCATGTCCATACCCCATACAGCGAACGGCCAAGTTAACGGGATGGTCCGTAATTCCATAGCCGGCACGTGGGTTTGGCGAGCGTACCTTTGACATCCGTCACACCTTGCTACTAATCGTTCCGCATCTGCTAGAGCCGTGAGCCAGAAAAATCCGTGTCGATAAGCTTTGGCCACAAGGGATCTTGTAGACGCATGATTCCCACAATCACCTTCATGGATTTCCTTGAGAATCTGTCGGCCTTCTTCTGGTGCTACGCATCGCAAATAGACTCCCGTGGCACTTCTCTTGTATAACTCCCATTAATGATAGAATATCCCTTTGCTCGCCGCAAAATTTGCCTTGCTAACACCTCCTGCTGTGAAAACTCGCCTCGTGATAGGTAGGCCAAAAACGGTTCTGTCCACTCGGGAATAGCGCGTATAGTGGCCACGAGCTCCATATCCGGGTCTTTACTTGCCAGTTCCTCCTCAGACTCGGTTTTAACTGATGGTCGCCATAATTCGTCCAGGAAAACGTTAGGTGGAACCGGCTCTCTGCGCGAGCCGAGTCTAGAAAGGGCGTCTGCTGCCTCATTCTTTCTCCTGTCTATATGCTCCACCTCGTACCCGGAAAAACATCCTGCAACCCTATCGACCTCCCTACGGTATGCTGTCATAGTTGCGTCCTTTCTGTCCCAAGTTCCTGATACCTGCTGCACCACAAGGTCCGAATCTCCAAAGCATCGTATCCTCTTAATATTCATTTCCTTGGCTACCTTTAAGCCGTGCAATAGGGCCTCATACTCGGCCACGTTGTTGGAACAGTCAAAGTGAATCTGTAGTACGTAACTCAATTTGTCTCCTTTGGGTGATGTTAGCACCACTCCAGCTCCTGACCCCTCGTATTGCTTTGATCCACCGAAGTGCATGATCCATGACTCGGAATTTGGAACTATGGTAGTCATGCCTGTGTGTGTCCAATCATTAACAAAATCGATCAAAGCCTGAGATTTGATTGCTGACCTGGGCTCGTAGCTGATGTGATAATCCCCCATCTCTATCGCCCATTTGGCTATTCTTCCGGTTGCATCCGAGTTTCTGATGATATCCGACATTGGTATTGAGCTAACTACTGTTATAGGGTGTTCCTGGAAGTATGGCTTCAGTTTCCGGCTGGCCATGAAGACCCCGAAAACCAGCTTTTGCCAATGCGGATAACGCTGCTTTGCCTCTGATAATACTTCACTAACATAATAAACCGGCCTCTGGACTGGATAACCTTTCCCATCCTCTTTACGCTCCACAACCACTACTGCACTGACGGCTCGGGGGCCAGCTGCCACGTATAGCAACATAGGCTCTTTAGGACCCGGGGCCGCTAGTACTGGTGCTTCAGATAACTGCTTCTTTAGTGCCTCGAACGCCTCATCCGCCTCCTGATCCCATACGAATTTGTCGGACTTCCTCAAGAGCCGGTACAGTGGTATGGCCTTTTCTCCGAGTATGGATATAAATCGGCTCAAGGCTGCTACGCAGCCCGTGAGCTTTTGAACGTGCTTCAAATTTTCCGGATTTTTCAGATTTTGGATAGCTTTGATTTTATCCGGGTTTGCTTCCATTCCTCTCTCGGAGACGATAAAGCGGAGTAATTTCCCGGCTGGAACTCCAAACACGCACTTTGTCGGGTTAAGCTTCATCTGATACCTTCTTAAGTTCTTTAACGTTTCCTTTAGATCATCGATAAATGTTTCTGCCTTCCTGGTCTTGACAACGACATCATCCACATAAGCATGGACATTGCGTCCAATTTGGTCCTCGAAGCACTTCTGAATACACCGTTGATAAGTTGCGCCAGCGTTCTTCAATCCAAACGTCATGGTTTTGTAACAAAAGGCCCCAAAAGGGGTTATAAATGATGTTTTCTCCCAATCCTCCCTCTTGAGCTTAATTTGATGGTACCCGGAATATGCGTCCAGAAAGCATAGCAGGTCACTCCCGGCTACCGCATCTATGATCTGGTCTATCCTTGGTAGTGCGATCGGATCCTTTGGGCAATGCTTGTTGAGACTCATGAAATCAATGCACATCCTCCACTCATTGGTCTTTTTCATCACTAGAACCGGATTTGCTAACCAATCCGGGTGAAATACTTCCATGATAAAGACGGCTGTCAATAGCCGAGCAATTTCTTCACCTATAGCTTTCCTTCTTTCCTCATTCATCTTCCTCAAGCCCTGCTTCACAGGCCTGGACTTGGGATCTACGTGCAAACTGTGCTCTGCCAATTCTGTAGGGATACCCGGCATGTCGCTAGGTGTCTAGGCGAATACGTCCGCATTTGAACGAATAAACTCCACAAGTGCCTTCTCCTGCTCTCTTCCCAAGTTAGACCCTATAGTAAATTGCTTAGTGGAATCACCTTCAACAAAATCTATCTTCTTGGTATCCTGTGCTGCCTTGAATTTTGCTCTTTCGTCCTCAGTATTCGGCCTTTTCAGTGCTGTTCTATCATCCGGATCTACTTGAGACCGGTAATACTTGAGTTCTTCTTTTCTGCAAGCTTGTTCGGCCATCACTGAATCTCCTTCGTCGCACTCGGCCGCTACATCCCGGCTTCCATGTATGGTGATGGTCTGCTTAGGACCCGGAATCTTTAGCTGCAAATACACATAACACGGCCTAGCCATGAATTTAGCATAGGCCGGTCTTCCGAACAGCGCGTGAGAAGGACTGCGCAATTTGACCACCTCGAACGTGAGCCACTCAACTCGATAATTATCCGTTGATTCTCCGAAAGCAACCTCCAATGTGATCTTTCCCTCGGGGCACGCTGAGTGACCCGGCACAATCCCATGAAAAACTGTTGAACTTTTCTGTAGCTGGGACTCTTTGAGACTCATGCGTAAGAAGGTTTCCCAATATAAGATATTAATGCTACTTCCACCGTCCATTAGGACCCTTTTCAACTCGTAACCATTGACTTGCGGTGCAACTACCAATGCCAAGACTCCTGGGCGCTCTATTCTTTCCGGGTGATCTCTTCTGCTCCACGTTACCTCTTGTTCCGCCCATCTCAGGTATCCCGGAACGGCCGAGGAAACCGAGTTTACCGCTTGCTTTAGTGTCTCTTTGTCCCTGCTAGAAGTTCCTGTAGTATGCACATGATATTGTCCTTTTAAATCAGACGTACGTACCATACCGATGAAGATGTTGATCTGGCCGATCGTCACAGTAGATCCGGATTCGAGGTGATCCGACTCTGGCCCCCAGCCGGAATCGTCCACCATCTGCTCTCCTTCGTGGTCGACGTAGATCTCGCCGATGACGAAATTCTCCATGTTCTTCCGAGCTTCTCCCGTGATGTAAACACCTTTGGACGCAGGCCCCATGGTGGGCGCCAACTGTCGTGGGATAATCACGGCAGATGTTACCGGGGGTAACTTATCTTGGGGCAAGACGACACAGGCGTTTGGGAGAGGCTTTAGCTCAGAGGAAAACATGATGATAATCGATCTGGTAGCCGGCAATCAAGTCGCCGAGTCTCCGATCGTAAGATAACAACTCAACTCTCGAATTACACTGGATACTCGATATTAGGCGATATTGCTAGGACTTGGATCTCTCTCAACTAGACCTAGGGGTCGGTTTATAAAGCACCCGTACCCCCCCAGCTTGCCCTCCAAGGCACACCCTGAATCCTACCCGGACACCGCGTACAAACCCTAACTTTCCTTACCGCAACCCACAATCCGGGTTACGAGGCCTACAAACTTTGGGCCTTCCAGACGTTTCTTTATCCTTAGCCGGATCCTGCGTTGTGTCCTTTGGGCCGGGTTACACCTTGGAGTTTGCCTACCGGGTTATTATCCCTCCATCAGAACCCCCCACCATCTAACGATGAGTTGCGCTGATGTGTACTGGAGCATGATGACGAGAGACCGTTCAACTCGTTAGAAGGTGTTCTTCCGTTCCCTCCGGTGAAGAAACAGAAGATCACAACAACAACAAAGAAGAAATGATTGACGATATGTATTCGGTTCAGTACGAATTGCTCCTAATAAGAACTTGTGATTTCCTTTGCCGGTCTAATGCTTTTATCTTGGTCTACAGAGAGATGAAGAAGTGGACGGCGCGCTGGCCCTAGCGAAAGATCGCAAGCGCAGGCGGAAGCTAAAGCGGAGGCGGACCACATATATAGTCTTGTTTGCGATTGATCTCTATATCACGCGTATGTTGTATGGATGTCATACTTTTGTAATCGTTAAACTAATTAGATGGCTATATTTTGGGTTTAAAATCTTCCGACATAAACGTGTTATTGAGATCAATGTGTATTCATATTTATGAGAAGGATGCTATTTCGTTATCGACGTGTTAATTTCGTTATCGATGGATCTCGGTTTGTGTATTGCATATATACATACATGCATATGTATCTAAGAGTGATTTCTATGTGTGAACTTTATAAATTACATAAATTGAATGTATTTGCACATGTATAGTATAATACCAGAATATACAATCTGTTATACGAAAAAAAAATACAAACATGGGAGACTTACCGCTTGCGAACCACGTAGCTACCGCTCGCGAATAGTACCGCCGGCTACCGCGCGCTGTACCGCTGGCGAACAAGGCTTTGTTCGCCAGCGGTAACATATACTACCGCTGGCGAAGCGCTGTTCGCCAGCGGTAAGCTGCTACCACTGGCGAGGTAGCGCTGTCGAACAGGGCTTCGCTAGCGGTAGGCCATATCTGTTCGTCACTGGTAGGGGTTTTCCTACTAGTGGGAACTTGACTATGGACCCTCCTTTAAGGTCCCTTTGTTCCGGTGCAAACGGTTCAACCTAACAGGAGGTGGCGTAAAGGTGGACGAGCAATACAGAATGACAATGGTGGATTTCAACAATCTTGGTTACCTTGACGAACCATTCGTCCTAGCCAAATATGTCGCTCAGGTGTTCTATTTGAAGGACATGAGTAGCAAACCGAGTAAACGGAAAGATAAGAAAACGATCACTACATCATGCGATAATCCAAAGCGCCACATTGTTCTTTCAGGGAAAAGAAACATCGTGGGAGTGGACAACAAGACAGACATGTCAGAAGATTATAATATGTTTGGTGAAATTCTGCCCTTCAAAGTGAACACTGACCCAAGCATTAAGTTAAATGATGAGGATGCTCCATGGATACGGCACAATCGTAAGCAAGCAGGGACACAAGGGAAGAATTGATGTGTAATAATTTGTTGTACCAAACTTTGTTGAATGGATCATGTGAATTAGATTATCTCTGATGTGTTTTGGGGCTTCCTTGGGCCCACCCTAGCACAACCAAGCAAAGACTCGCACATTGCTACCCACTCGAGATACCACTGATGATACGTGAAATTTGAACTACAACCACTGATCTGAAGGGCATGCCTATAGGCCTAGGAGTACATTTTGGAATGTTGGAGTGATTTAGTCATACTCCCGCCTAGGCGTATAATATGCATACTCGTGGTCTTCATAGTCGCCGCCGTTGTACTCGTAGTCGTCGCCTTCTAAGTTGCCGCCGTCGTCGTCGCTGCTGTCGTCGGGTGGCGATCGTGGCTCGAACTGAGGGTAGCGCAGTCGGGGGATATCGCCGGCCCTGATGTAGTCCATGACGCTCTGTAGAGTCCGACCGTACCACCATAGCCGATGACCGGCCTCGTGAAAGTTCTAAGGAGGCAGACCGTCCTCCTCATACCTGGCGAGCGCTTTCTCACGCCGATTGATGAAGAAGGCGTCCCAAGTATGCTGGTTATCGGGATGCCAACTGGGATTCCTCCGCTGCTCCGGCGTGAGCTCGTGGTAGTAGTGGTTCGTGATGGCCGCCTGACGCGCCACACCTTGAGGAAGAGGAGGTACCAGCACTCCTCCGGCGCTCAGCATCCAACCGGCAGGAACGCTGTAGCCGGGCGGGCAGGGGTAGTTCGAGGCGGAAAGTGCTTTCGCCTGGATAAAGGTTAGAGTGGGTACGGTAGAAGCCATGAGAGAGTGGTGAGTTTATATGTGTTTATGCCAATGGTGTGGCATCGCATACATATATATAGTGAGAAGAAAACATATCCCTTTAGTCCCGGCCTGTTTTACCAACCGGGACGAAATGGTTTGGGTTTCGTTGGGAAACGGATCGTCCATTTAGTCCCGGCCTGTTTTACCAACCGGGAGGAAATGGTCAGGGTCTCGTTTGGACCAATCAGAAATAATCATATGGATCGTGTGTTTCTTTCAAGCGCTTGTGAGTCCTTGGATCAGGGGTGTGTTTCGTTCGAGCTGTTGTGAGCCGTTCGATCAGGGCTACGGTGTGTTTCTTTCGAGCGGTTGTGAGCCGTTGGATCAGGGTGTGTCTTAACCGTTGGATCAAAACCCTAGCATAATACTTTGTGAGCCAGAGGACCCTATATATAGCCCACCTTCATACACCGGTCAGTTCATCGACCGATTGCAAAACATCCGGATTCGCCATCATACGTCCTGCCGTGCATTTGGTATGCATATATGCACCCAGTAGCCACGGTAGGGCTGTATGCGATTGTTTTGTTCTATATCCCCCTCTAAGGTTTGATACATCATTCAGTTCATCGAACGAATACAAATCATCCAGATTCGCAATCATTCGTCCGACCGTTCTTTTGATATGCATATATATATGCACTCAATAGCCACGGTCGAGGAGTATGATGGCGATACCGATTGTTTTCTTCTACATCCCCCTTGAACTTTTGACAAAAGGTTTGATATATCATTCAGTTCATCGATCGAATACAAATCACCCGGATTCGCCATCATACGTACGACCGTTCTTTTGATATGCATATATGCACCCGGGAAATGACGGAAAAAATGGGTTTTTAAAATGAATTAGTTTTATTTTTCTGATTTTTTTGTTATATTATTTGTATTTTTAAGATTTTAAAATGAATTAGTTTTATTTTTCTGAGTTTTTTGATATATTATTTGTATTTTTAAGATTTTCAAATGAATTAGTTTTATTTTTCTAATTTTATTGATATATTATTTGTATTTTAAGATTTTCAAATGAATTAGTTTTATTTTTCTGAATTTTTTGATATATTATTTTTATTTTTAGGATTTTAAAATAAATTAGTTTTATTTTTTGAATATTTTGATATACTATTTGTATTTTAAAGATTTTAAAATGAATTAGTTTTATTTTTCTGAATTTTTTGATATATTATTTATATTTTTAAGATTTTAAAATGAATTAGTTTTATTTTTCTGAATTTTTTGATATATAATTTGTATTTTTAAGATTTTAAAATGAATTAGTTTTAGTTTTTTGAATTTTTTGATATATTATTTGTATTTTAAGATTTTAAAATGAATTAGTTTATTTTTTTGATTTTTTGATATATTATTTGTAATTTTGAGATTTTAAAACGAAAAGTATTTGAAAAAGTACCTTTAGTCGCGGTTGGTGACACGAACCGCGACTAAAGGCTCTTTCCGCGCGGGAATAGGGACGCCGCGAAAAAACCTTTAGTCGCGGTTCGGGACACCAACCGCGACTAAAGGGGTGCCCGATATATTCTCTCTGCCCCGAAAATCTTCTAAGGACCAAACGCTACCCCGAAATCTTCTAAGGACCAGGAGGCTCCCCGCAGAGGCAGAGAGAGGAGGACCCTACCGGCGGCCGGCCCGCGCCCTTCTCCCACCTCTCGGCTGCGGCGCTGCTCCGCCCCCGCCCTGCTCTTCACAGCGCCGCCCTCGTCTCCGGTAGGTTCCCCCGCGCTGCTCCACGAACCAATGGCGGCAACCCTCTGCCGGCTCCGGTGAACTCCGGGCATACCACGAATCGATTCCTTCCACGGGAAGATAGAGGAGAGGAGGACGGCGACCACGTGGTGAGGACGACGGCGACCACGCGGTGAGGAAACAGAGGAAGAAGAAAGAGAGGAAAAAGAAACCGGAGTGATGGGGCCCACCCGTCAGCGAGCGAGAGAGAGAGATAGCAGAGAGAGAGAAGGAGAGCGCTCGGGGTCGTGGGGCCCATCCGTCAGCGAGCGAGACAGAGAGAGCAGAGAGAGAGAAAGGAACTTGAGCAGTTTCGGTTTATAGATTCATAAATCCATAACTAATTCATAAATTCTCCGATTTGAGTGATTCAAATTTCTATACATTTAGGAACTTGAGCAGTTTATGTTTATATAAAAAGTTCAACATGCTTCTGCAATAATGTTTGCACTAAATAATTAAATGCAGAAAAGGGAACTAAAAATGGAAAGTTGCAAAATTCACAACTTGAATTCTGTTAACTCAAATTGAGCAAACTTGAGCTCTAAACTTTTGATTTAACAAAATATACACAATGGTATTTTATTTGGGAATAATTGTATAAATTTGACCAAAAAAACATCAATTTTCTGTTCTGGTCATAAAAGAAAAGGAAAAAGAAAATGGCATAACTAATTAAATAATTATCCAAAAATTATGTTTAATACCTCAAAATGTTCAGTGAAACATTTGGCACATGGTTTCAACCTTATACATGCAGTTTGACATCTAAAGTATTTCTGTTTTTGTTGTTTTCCAAAAATGGCTGAAATGAAAGCAAAAATTAATAGTTCTTAATCATTGTTTCCTTCATCCAAAAATTATGGAAACTATACCAAATTGAAAAACACTTAAAGTAACCTAAGAGAACATAATTTTCATGCATGTTGACAAATTAATTAGGTATTGGTAGTAACAATTAGTATGACACTAAGATAAATATGAGTTTAGGGTTTAAATACTAAATATAAAGTTTTAATTCAACTGTCGCTGCTCCTCCTCTATGTCCCCTTAATCTGATTTTTTAATTCCTTTATACTTAATTAATTTTTACTACATGCAGGAGTGACATATGGCGGACGATAGAGCCGAGCCGCTTAGGGATCCGGAGGCTGAACGTTATTTAATGGGCATCATAAACAACGAGATTCCTTATGTGCCGGGCTGAGAAGATGAGCAAGAAGAGGATGTAGTCTCTTCTTTTCTGAACCTTGACGGTGGAACATACATTGTCGATGATCAAGAAGGTGAAGGAACGTACATTGTCGAAGGAGATCAACCGTCAACAAACGACGATCTCGCATTGAAAGTAGCAACAACCTCCGGCGAGGTATATATATACATTAAGCCTCTTGTGATACAAACTTAGTGAAATGTGAATAAATATGTATTAACGCGCGCGACTCTCTTTCTTTTTTGAGCCCTCGGCCGGATCGAGTACGACAAAGCGTGGCAAATCCAAGGCGATGAAACAAGGAGAAACATATACCATCGAATTAGATGGTGAAACCGGCAAGCCCCTACATCACACCACAAAGGTTATCAACCAATGCGGAGTCGTTGTTAGAGACAACGTCCCGATCACCGTCCAGAAATGGAAGGAGCCAAAGAAGGCACGTCTTGGTTTCAGTTTTGTCGACAAGAGAACGAAAAAGGATTGCTGGAGAAAGCTTATGGAACATTTCATTCTACCTCCGGAATACAACAAAGTCGATGAACTCGGTAACGAGGTTCCGGGTGGATGTGAGAGGAGGAGGCTAGTCAAAGAGTTCGCTCTTCAGAAGATGGCCGAAGCATTTCGGAACTTCAAGAAAAATTTAACCCGTGACTATGTCAAGAAGGGCAAGACTCCGGATTTCAATGGACAACATGAGAGACTGAAAGATGATTGGCCAGAATTTGTGAGGCAAAAGAAATCGGAGCATTACAAGGAAATATCAAAAAAAAATAAGGTTAATGCGGATAAGAAACAGTACCATCATATTATGGGGCCAGGAGGATACCGCCTTTCGGCGCCTAAGTGGGAGAAGATGGAGGAGGGCCTAAGGGTGCGAGGAATCCCTCTAGGTACAGAGGGATGGGACTCAAGGGCCAAAAGCTGGTGCTACGGGCATGGGGGATCGCTAGACCCGGAGACAGGGGTGTGTGTTCACCGGAAGAAAAAGTTTGCTCCCACCCAATCCCTTATTGACACAATGACCCAAGCTCAACAGGGCTTGATCAAGTTCAACAGAGAGAAAGACGCACTGACAACAGCCCTCGGGAATGATGAACACGGAGGACATGTACGAGGCAAAGGCAGAATTCCGTGGAAAGTAGGGTTTTCCCAGGACAATGACCCGTACTGTTACAGAAGCCGTAAGAGAGACGGACCGGGATGCAGATCTTTTGGCGAAGTTTGCATCGGAACTCCATGAGTTGAAGCAAACCGTGCATGGACTAGGAAAAGAAAGATCGGCTGGAGGGCCGCATGAAGATCATGAAGCGGATCTCGGAAGCCAGCTGCGGAGAAGCAGCGTGGCTTCCACGGATGCCCCGCCTGCAGGTGCTAATGCACCAACGATCGAGATTCGTGCACCGGAGCCTCACTACCCCGTGGATGATGTAAAGGAGATGAAGGAATGTGATCTGCATTATCCCGTGGGGAACGTTTCCACGAATGTAGCTACCGGCAGTGCTTTACCCTGTACACCTAGAGCACTCCACCACAACAACCCCATTGCATATGGCTATGCTCGTGTCATGGTGGAAGACATAGTCCAAGAGTTTTAGGACCTGGAGATTGACAAAGCTACACCCGAAGGGGAGAGAAGACTTGGAGATGTCAAGCGCCAGATCATTCTATGGAAAAAGAAGTACATAGTATTTCCAGGCGAGGCGCCAAGGCTAAGAAGTCCACCCCCCTCCGATGGTGGTGGTGGTGGTGGTGGCGGCGGCGGTGGTGATGGTGGCGGTTCACCTACACCTCCTTCACGCCATTCGACGTCGTCCCCCGATCCACAACCTCCGGCGGGTAAGCAGCCGCCGCCCCCAATCCTCCTCTGGCGGGTACGACGCCCCCCAATCCTCCTCAGGCGGGTACGACGCCCCCCAATCCACTTTCGGCAAAGAAGTAGAAGCAGGCGGACAGCAAGGAAACCCGCTCCTGGACTATTAACCCGAACCCATATGTACCTAAGACCGCAACGGTACCGGAGCCATCACTGAAGCCTCTCCTCCCAAGGCCTTGAGAACTTAGTGAAGCTGAAACCAAATTGGTCGCGTCTGCTCATTATGAGAAATGGAAGGCGGATACGAAGGCGATAAAAGAGCCTGAGACCAAGCAAGTATTCACTGAGAAGCAAAAGAAGTGGGCTAAGGATTTTTTGACGACACCGTCCCAAGCCGAGCTGAATATGCCTGACGACTATGGACGTTAACTTCGTAGGCAAGCAGAAATATTGAAGGAGAAGAAAGAAGAAAGTAAAAAAAAAAGCGGGAAACAAGTTGACCAGCTCGTGATGCAGAATAAACAATCGACCCCCCCGCTCATAGTGAAAGCCGGTCCGGAAGAGGACCCCAAGATCATAGCAGCTGCGGCAGCACTTGGATTGACTGTAGCGAGTGCCATGAACCAAGCGTCTGAGATGGGTTTGACTCTTCGTGCCTCGTTAGATCTTGAGAATTTGCCAGTAAGTGAGATAGCATTACAATATGTGCGGAATGGACCTCTCGTCGAGCCTGCGCAGGAAAAGAGTCTAGCACCACAAATACGAAATCTGCTACGTTGGTACAAGAATTTCATAACATGGGCTGGCAAAGAATATATTTATGCGGATGTTACAGAAGAGCATCACACCAAACGGTACTCTGTAGAAGTTCATATGAGTGAATTGTTCCAGCTGTTCAATCTGCGCGAGCTCGACAAATCTATGCTGAGTTGCTACGTTCTGTAAGTGATTTATTTCTACCTCATCTCGTTCTTCATTTCCTCCACTATATATATATATATATATATATATATATATATGTATATATATATGTATATATATATATATGTATATATATATATGTATATATATATATGTATATATATATATGTATATATATATATGTATATATTGTTGCGTACGCTATTATGCATATTGAAGATTTGGGAATGCAAAATAAGTCATCAATGATGTTGGGTTCATTGACCCACATATCGTTAATGGATATGTGTTACAAAATCACCTCGAAGACGTGGAGAAAGACTTGTACAAGTTTCTTAGAAAGCATCAACTCAAAAGTCATATTCTATTTTCTTACCATTTTGGATGAGTGTTTCTCTCTTGTCCTCGTTCTCTTTTGTTTACTCCATGTATGGTATGTCTAATCGATGAGTTATGCATGACTGTGCATGTAACTTGTCCGCAGGTTTCCACTGGATTCTGCTAAATATTGAACTTCACACCTCCAGAGTTCTAATCATGGACTCTATAGATTCGGATTCAAAACGTTGGGCCGACATGAGAAAAATGCTGCAAAAGTAATTATTTTCAATCATTTGCGCTCTATATCGATCGGTCTCTTTCGTTGATTTCCTAATATCAAGTAACTAATAACTCCCTTGTTCATTTAATTTTCTTTGCCCTGTAGGGTTTGGAGACGGTTCTCAGGAGAAATTGTCGGTGAATTCAAACATTAGCTAGAATTTAGAAGGTTAGTTAATGTGGATAAGCAGCCACCGGGGACCAATCTATGTGGATACTATGTTTGTGAGAACATCCGGAGACACACCTCTGAGCGGAAGGCGTCGGATAGCGTGCGGAAGTCGACGGATAACTTGCGGAGGAAGCTTAGTCCAGAAGCTCGCTTTCGACCAATTCAAGAGGAATTAGCAGGGTTTTTCATGAGAGAAGTCATCAATCCTAAAGGAGAACACTATACCGAGGACGAAGAAAATTATATGCATACCCGAGATTGAAACTTGTTCGAAGTTGTATATGGTCATCCATCCTAATTGTGTATGGAAACTTGTTCGAAGTTGTATATGGTCACCCGAGATTGAATATATATTATATATTCCTCTTGAATTCTTCTTGTTTGAAATTTCATATGCATGTATATAGTAACGTAGAATATGTGTGCTGAAACTTCATCAAAATTAAAATAAAACACAAAATAAAATATAAAAGAAATAAAACACTACAAATTAAAAAGAAATCAGGTTTAGGGGGGGCTAAAACCCTAAACCTGCGGAGGAGGCCTTTAGTCCCGGTTAGCCACGAGAAACGGGACTAAAGGTCCTCCGCCCCGACGGACTCCTGACGCCCACATGGACGGGCCTTTAGTCGCGGTTCGTAAGTGGCGCGACTAAAGGGGGGGCTTTAGTCGCGCATATTTTGTCCCGGTTGCACAGCCGGGATTAATGGCCTTTGCGAACCGGGACTAAAGGGCTATTTTCTACCAGTGTACATTACGAGTAGGGATTACAATTCGGATTTTTTTTCCAGTTAAAGTCAGGTTGTAACTCGTATTTTTGGTCGTTACATTACATGTAGGGGTTACAATTCGGATTTTTGTTCAGTTAAAGCCCGGTTATAACTCGTATTTTTGGTCCATTTACAGCTCAGACTCTGATTTATCGTAAGCTATTTTTTGTGTTCGATTCTCTCCTTTTTAGTTCACCATATATATATTTTCTTGTAATACTAACTCTGTAAGCTAGTTGCAAGATTTTGTGCAAGGTACGTGAGCCTATGGCTGGCCCAAGCATGTACGTGGGGTGGGGTGGGGTGAACGTGGACGCTAAACCAGCTTGTGTCTATTTCCCTCAACCATCAATCACCACCCAGCAAGTGAGCGGAGGCAAGTCTGGAAAGCGCGCAGCCACGACGTGGAGGCGACGTCAGATAAGCAATAGATAGACCGGATTCTTTTAGAAAACATATCAGCCTAGAACTTAAAGGGAAAAAGATACGGAAAAGAGCACAGCGGCACTCGTTAGACATCTGTTGCGCTATGCCAGCGGCTCTCATGTAGAAGATTAAGGACCAGAGTAAGAACTACATCCTAGCTGTGCTAAAAGATTGTCTGAGATTATGGGGAACAAAATTTTTGTGCCACTTTTTTTCTGTTTACCGTCTTAGGCCATGTTTACTTCTACTATATCAATATAACATATAAAGGGTAAATCTTTTGCTTCTTACCTTAAAAAAAGGAAATTTTTCTTCGCACCGGAGATGTCCGAGCGATGCTGCCCGGCTAGAAGCCATGCATCCATCTATCAGACGAGAGGTAGCCAGCACTTGTGTGTGCATGGCAAATTAAGTTGCTAATGCCTAGCTCGCTTGTACTCTCTCCGTTAGAAAAAAAGTCTCAAACATGTCTAAATTTGTACCCTCTCCATTCAACAATAGATGACTTCTATTTGTTTATATATGTACTAGTAAAAAATGCGCGTGCGTTGCGACAGAAGAAAAAAGTAAGAAAGTACAAATTTGACCCAAAGTCTATCGACGATATCTAATTTTTTTAATGTTATAGATCATTGATCTTTGCTGTTAATTAAGCAATGGACAATTATTTAGGGAACATTGATATACTTTACATTCCTATATGTTTGCTGCTAGTTAAGCATTAATATTTGTGTCTCCTAATTTCCTTTTTGTCGCGAAAATAAAATGGATAAGCATATCCATTGTTGATCTCTATTAGACGCTGAATTTTGTCATAAGAGATGCCCAAAAGAACAATAAAAGAAAGAAAAAAGAAACTAATGCCAGAAGCGTCAGATCGACGAACACGATGATGTCCCGCAACCGTTGCGCCCACCGGATAAATCCACCACACTCCGCTGCCTTCGACGTGCCGTGTATCCAGCAAAACCCCCACGAAGGACTGCGACGACGATGACGCTGCTGCCCGGACTGATACTAAGACCACAACGGTACCGGAGTCATCACTGAAGCCTCTCCTCCCAAGGCCTTTGGAACCTAGTGAAGCTGAAACCAAATTGGCCGCGTCTGCTCATTATGAGAAATGGAAGGCGGATACGAAGGCGATAAAAGAGCCTGAGACCAAGCAAGTATTCAGTGAGAAGCAAAAGAAGTGGGCTAAGGATTTTTTGACGACACCGTCCCAACCCGAGCTGAATATGCCTGACGACTATGGACGTGAACTTCATAGGCAAGCAGAAATATTGAAGGAGGAGAAAGAAGAAAGTAAAAAAAGCGGGAAACAAGTTGACCAGCTCGTGATGCAGAATAAACAATCGATCCCCCCGCTCATAGTGAAAGTCGGTCCGGAAGAGAATCCCAAGATCATAGCAGCTGCGGTAGCACTTGGATTGACTGTAGCGAGTGCCATGAAACAAGCGTCCGAGATGGGTTTGACTCTTCGTGCCTCGTTAGACCTTGAGGATGTGTCAGTAAGTGAGATAGCATTACAATATGTGCGGAATGGGCCTCTCGTCGAGCCTGCGCAGGAAAAGAGTCTAACACAAGAAATGCGAAATGACCTACGTTGGTACAAGAATTTCATAACATAGGCCGGCAAAGAATATGTTTATGCGGATGTTACAGAGGAGCATCACACCAAACGGTACTCTGTAGAAATTCATATGAGTGAATTGTTCCAGCTGTTCAATCTGCGCGAGCTCGACAAATCTATGCTGAGTTGCTACGTTCTGTAAGTGATTTATTTCTACCTCATCTCGTTCTTCATTTCCAGCACTATATATATAGATTGTCCTAACTATATTGTTGCGTACGCTATTATGCATATTGAAGATTTGGGAATGCGAAATAAGACATCTATGATGTTGGGTTCATTGACCCACATATCGTTAATGGATATGTGTTACAAAATCACCCCAAAGACGTGGAGAAAGACTTGTACAAGTTTCTTAGAAAGCATCAACTCAAAAGTCATATTCTATTTCCTTACCATTTTGGGTGAGTGTTTCTCTCTTGTGCTCATTCTCTTTTGTTTACTACATGCATGGTATGTCTAATCGATGAGTTATGCATGACTATGCATCTAACGTGTCCGTATGTTCCACTGGATTCTGCTAAATATTGAACTTCACACCTCCAGAGTTCTAATCATGGACTCTATGGATTCGGATTCAAAGCGTTGGGCCAACATGAGAAAAATGCTGCAAAAGTAATTATTTTCAATCATTTGCGCTATATATGGATCGGTCTCTTTCGTTGATTTCGTAATATCAAGTAACTAATAACTCTCTTGTTCATTTAATTTTATTTGCCCTCTAGGGTTTGGAGACGGTTCTCACAAAAAATTGTCGGTGAATTCAAACATGAGCTAGAATTTAGAAGGTTAGTTAATGTGGATAAGCAGCCACCGGGGACCAATTATTGTGGATACTATGTTTGTGAGAACATCCGGAGACACACCTACCTCTGAGCGGAAGGCGTCGGATAGCGTGCGGAAGTCGACGGATAACTTGCGGAGGAAGCTTAGTCTAGAAGCTCGCTTCCGACCAATTCATGAGGAATTAGCAGGATTTTTCATGAGGGAAGTCATCAATCCTAAAGGAGAACACTATACCGAGGACGAAGAAAATTATATGCATACCCGAGATTGAAACTTGTTCGAAGTTGTATATGGTCATCTATCCTAATTGTGTATGGAAACTTTTTCAAAGTTGTATATGGTCACCCGAGATTGAATATATATTATATATTCCTCTTGAATTCTTCTTGTTTGAAATTTCATATGCATGTATATAGTAGCGTAGAATATGTGTGCTGAAACTTCATCAAAATTAAAATAAAACACAAAATAAAATATAATAGAAATAAAACACTACAAATTAAAAAGAAACCTAATTTAGGGGGGCTAAAACCCTAAACCTGCGGAGGAGGCCTTTAGTCCCGGTTAGCCACGAGAACCGGGACTAAAGGTCCTCCGCCCCGACGGATTCCTGGCGCCCACGTGGAAGGGCCTTTAGTCGCGGTTCGTAAGAGGCGCGACTAGGGGGGGGGGGGTGTGGAGTGATTTAGTCGCGCATATTTTGTCCCGGTTGCACGGCCGGGATTAATGTCCTTTGTGAACCGGGACTAAAGGCCTATTTTCTACCAATGTACATTACGAGTAGGGATTATAATTCGGATTTTTTTCCAGTTAAAGTCAGTTTGTATATCGTATTTTTGGTCGTTACATTACATGTAGGGGTTACAATTCGGATTTTTGTTCAGTTAAAGCCCGGTTATAACTTGTATTTTTGGTCCATTTACAGCTCAGACTCTGATTTATCGTAAGCTATTTTTTGTGTTCGATTCTCTCCTTTTTAGTTCACCTTATATTTTTTCTTGTAATACTAACTCTGTAAGCTAGTTGCAAGATTTTGTGCAAGGTACATGAGCCTGTGGCTGGCCCAAGCATGTACGTGGGGTGGGTGGGGTGAACGTGGACGCTAGACCAGCTTGTATCTATTTCCCTCAACCATCAATCACCACCCAGCAAGTGAGCGGAGGCAGAAATATCGATCGTTTTCTTAATAGTATTGAGTGGGAGCAGAAATATCCTCTGGTTACGGTGCATGCCCTGACTCGCACGGGGTCGGATCACACACCACTGCTCTTGGACTCTGGTATTCAACCTCATGTGGGAAATAAGAGTCAATTCTCTTTTGAAGTTTCTTGGATACGCCAAGAAGGTTTTTATGAGTTAGTGTGCAAGGAATGGAGGTCAGTTAATTATGGGCAAAATCCGTTAGACGGGTGGCAAAATAAAATAAGACATCTGAGACAATTTTTACGGGGATGGGCGAAAAATCAGAGTGGGGAATATAGGAAACTAAAAGATAAATTAACAACCCTTATAGATATGCTAGATATTAAGGCGGAATCGACTCCTTTGACAGTGGCCGAACGGGCTGCAAAAAAGGAGGCCGATGACCACTTACGAAAGTTGAAACGGGATGAGGAATCCAAATGGGCGCAGCGGGCAAAAGTGAAACATATACAAGAAGGCGGGAATAATACGAAATATTTCCACCTGATTGCAAACGGGAAACATAGGAAGAAAAGGATTTTCCAATTGGAGCAGGATGAGGGAACGATTATAGGTGAGATCAACCTTAGAACTTTTATCTCGGAATACTATAAGAAATTATTCGGGGCACCGGCGCCGAGTAATGTTTCTTTAGTAGAGGAGAAGACCGAGGATATGTCTCACATCTCCCATGAGGAAAATTGTATTCTTACATCTCCTTTTACGGACAAGGAGGTGTTCGAAGCAATATCTCAGATGGAGCATAATAAGGCCCCAGGCCCGGATGGATTCCCTGCGGAGTTCTATCAGAGATTTTGGGAGGTGATTAAGGACGATTTAATGGCTATGTTTGCTCAGCTTTATGATGGGGATTTACCATTATTTAAATTAAACTTTGGGGTTATCACGCTACTTCCAAAGAAGGAGGATGCGAGTCGTATTGAGCAATATAGACCCATTTGTTTACTTAATGTTAGTTTTAAAATCTTCACCAAGGTTGGTACCAATAGGGTAACTTCTATTGCGAGTAAAGTTATCCGACCAACTCAATCAGCGTTTCTACCCGGTAGAAATATACTGGAAGGAGTTGTGGTACTACATGAAACTATTCATGAGATGAAAAGGAAAAAATTTAGACGGGGTTTTGTTTAAAATTGATTTTGAGAAAGCTTATGATAAGGTGAATTGGTCTTTCCTACAGCAAGTGTTGAGAATGAAAGGTTTTTCACCTAAGTGGTGTGATTGGATTGCTCGTTTTGTTCAAGGGGGAAGCGTCGGGATTAAAGTTAATGATGACATCGGTCATTATTTTCAAACGCTAAAAGGACTGAGACGGGGTGACCCGTTATCACCTATTCTCTTCAATCTTATAGCGGATATGTTGTCTATCCTTACAGATCGAGCTAAAGAGGATGGTCAAGTTGGAGGATTGATACATCACCTTGTCGAAGGAGGGGTGTCCATACTACAATATGCCGACGATACGATTATATTTATGGAACATGATGTACAAAAGGCATTGAACATGAAACTCATACTTGCGATGTTTGAGCTTCTGTCCGGTCTTAAAATTAATTTCCATAAGAGCGAGATTTTTTGTTTTGGTAAAGAGAAAGAGGCCCAAGATGATTACCGTAATATCTTTGGCTGCGAGATAGGAACGCTCCCTTTCAAATACCTAGGAATACCAATTCACCATAGAAAACTTCTTAATAAAGAGTGGAAACCAATTGAGGATAGGTTTGACACGAAACTCAGTTCTTGGATAGGGAAATTGTTATCTTATGGGGATCGCCTCGTGCTGATAAACTCTGTCTTATCAAGTCTACCTATGTTCTTACTATCCTTCTTTGAAATACCAGTGGGTGTTAGGAAACGTTTATATTTCTATCGTTCAAGATTCTTTTGGCAAAGCGATGTCAAAAGGAGGAAATACCGCCTTACAAAATGTAATATTGTTTGCCGTCCCAAAGATCAAGGGGGCTTAGGAATAGAGGTCTTACAAATTAAGAACATGTGTTTGTTGAGTAAGTGGTTTTACAAACTATTGACTGAGGAGGGGGTGTGGCAAGAGCTACTCGCTAATAAATACCTAGGAGATAAAACGTTATCTCAGGTAGAGAGTAAACCTTCTGATTCACCCTTCTGGAAAGGTTTAGTGAGAGTTAAAAATGAATTCTTTTCACGGGGCAAATTCTCTTTAGGTAACGGTCAGCAGGTGCGCTTTTGGGAAGATACATGGTTAGAAGATAAACCGTTATCACAATCCTATCCATCGTTATATAACATCGCTTCTTATAGACACGTTACGGTTGCGGAGGTGCTAGCCTATAATCCTCTAGACGTTCGGTTTCGAAGGAATTTGGTTGTTACAGGAGGGACCGTTGGTTGCATTTGGTTGAAAGGTTGATGGGGGTGTCCTTAACTAATCTTTCAGATGTGTTCCGTTGGAATCTCACAATGGATGGGGTTTTTACGGTTTAATCTTATTATGCTGACTTGATGCATGGATCCACAAGATTTTTACGAAAATATTTGTGGAAGCTAAAGGTGCCATTAAAGATTAAGATCTTTCTATGGTTTCTTAACAGGAAAGTTATGCTCACTAAAGACAATTTGATAAAGAGGAATTGGCATGGTTGTAAAAAATATGTTTTTTGCGATACAGATGAGTCTGTCGAACACTTATTTATAACATGCCCGTTTGCCCGTGATATTTGGCGTCTTATACACTTTACTTATAGCATTTATCCACCTATTAGCAATGCAAATATGTTTGGTAATTGGTTAAATGGTATTGATAGGAAAACAAAAGCACGAATACGAATTGGTGCGGCTGCTTTCCCGTGGGCAATTTGGAATTGCCGCAATGATTTGGTTTTTAACAAACAAAAAAATATTCACTTTTTGCAGGTTGTAAACAAGGCGGTTTATTCTATCCAGATGTGGGCATTTCTTCTCCCCCTGGATCAGCGAGGACTTATGGATTCCGGCTGTGCTCGACTGATGGCGGTCGTTCGGGCTATTTACAGCCAGGCTGGGTGGCTTAATTCTAGGCGAATTAATGTGTAGTTCGTCTATGTTTCGGTGGCTTGTCTTTGTGGCCACGCTTTCGGACCCGTGATTGTAATAAATTACATACTCTGGATGATTCTTTTTATTTAATAAAAAACCGGCTGTGTGCATCATTTTGATGCAGAGGCCGAGGCCCCGGCTCCCATTTCAAAAAAATGTGAGCGGAGGCAAGTTTGGAAAGCGCGCAGCCACGACGTGGAGGTGACGTCAGCTAAGCCATAGATAGACCAGATTCTTTTAGAAAATAGACTAGCCTAGAAATCATTTTTCTTAAAGGGAGAAAGATACGGAAGAGAGCACAGCGGCACTCGTTAGACATCTGTTGCGCTATGCCAGCGGCTCTCATGTAGAAGATTAAGGACCAGAGCAAGAACTACATCCTAGCTGTGCTAAAAGATTGTCTGAGATTATGGGGAACAAAAATTTTGTGTCACTTTTTTTCTGTTTACCGGCTTAGGCCATGTTTTCTTCTACTATATCAATATAAAATATAAACGGTAAATCTTTTGCTTTTTACCTAAAAAAAAGGAATTTTTTCTTTGCACCGGAGTTGTCCGAGCGATGCTGCTCGGCTAGAAGCCATGCATCCATCTATCAGACGAGAGGTAGCCAGCACTTGTGTGTGCATGGAAAATTAAGTTGCTAATGCCTAGCTCGCTTGTACTCTCTCCGTTAAAAAAAAAGTCTCAACCATGTCTAAATTTGTACTCTCTCCATTAACCAACAGATGACTTCTATTTGTTTATATATGTACTAGCAAAAAAATGCCCGTGCGTTGCGACGGAAGAAAAAAAAAGTACAAATTTGACCCAAAGTCTATCGACGATATCTAATTTTTTTTAATGTTATAGATCATTGATCTTTGCTGTTAATTAAGCAATGGACAATTATTTAGGGAAAATTGATATACTTTACATTCCTATATGTTTGCTGCTAGATAAGCATGAATGTTTGTGTCTCCTAATTTCCTTTTTTGTCGCGAAAATAAAATGGATAAGCATATCCATTGTTGGTCTCTATTAGACGCTGAATTTTGTCATAAGAGATGCCCAAAAGAACAATAAAAGAAAGAAAAAAGAAAGTAATGCTAGAAGCGTCAGATCGACGAACACGATGATGTCCCGCAACCGTTGCGCCCACCGGATAAATCCACCACACTCCGCTGCCTTTGACGTGCCGTGTATCCAGCAAAACCCCCACGAAGGACTGCGACGACGACGCTGCTGCTGCCCGGACTGATACTAAGACCACAACGGTACCGGAGCCATCACTGAAGCCTCTCCTCCCAAGGCCTTGGGAACTTAGTGAACCTGAAACCAAATTGGCCGCGTCTGCTCATTATGAGAAATGGAAGGTGGATACGAACGCGATAAAAGAGCCTGGGACCAATCAAGTATTCACTGAGAAGCAAAAGAAGTGGGCTAAGGATTTTTTGACGACACCGTCCCAAGCCGAGCTGAATATGCCTGACGACTATGGACGTGAAGTTCGTAGGCAAGCATAAATATTGAAGGAGGAGAAAGAATAAAGTAAAAAAAGCGGGAAACAAGTTAATCAGCTCGTGATGCAGAATAAACAATCGATTCCCCCCTAATAGTGAAAGTCGGTCCGGAAGAGAACCCCAAGATCATAGCAGTTGCGGCAGCACTTGGATTGACTGTAGCGAGTTCCATGAAACAAGCGTCCGAGATGGGTTTGACTCTTCGTGCATCGTTAGACCTTGAGGATGTGCCAGTAAGTGAGATAGCATTACAATATGTGCGGAATGGGCCTCTCGTTGAGCCTGCGCAGGAAACAGTCTAACACCAGAAATGCGAAATCTGCTACGTTGGTACAAGAATTTCATAACATGGGCCGACAAAGATTATGTTTATGCGGATGTTACAGAGGAGCATCACACCAAACGGTACTCTGTAGAAATTCATATGAGTGAATTGTTCCAGCTGTTCAATCTGCGCGAGCTCGACAAATCTATGCTGAGTTGCTACATTCTGTAAGTGATTTATTTCTACCTCATCTCGTTCTTCATTTTCTGCACTATATGAAAATGACTCAGTACTCTTAGGTGTACGTACTCCCACGTGCAAATATACCACATAAATGAATCGTTTATACCTCTTTCTAATTTTCAATATACTCTATTATTTAATACTAGATACCCCAAAGTGATTTTTGTGAAAAAAAAATATTTGGTTCTACATGTTTTATATTATTGGTACATATACTGCTTTTATGTACATACAAATGGTATATTGAAAAAACCGAGGACTCCGGAGATATTTTTTCTACACAAATTGTATTAAGGTATCTTAGAATAATTAATGAGGTATATGAAAAATAATAAAGAGGTATAATACCTGTGCATGTGTGGTATATTGAGTATGAGAGTACGTACACCCAGGAGTCATATATATATATATATATATATATATATATATATATATATTGTTGCGTACGCTATTATGCATATTGAAGATTTGAGAATGCAAAATAAGACATCAATGATGTTGGGTTCATTGACCCACATATCGTTAATGGATATGTGTTACAAATCACCCCGAAGACGTGGAGAAAGACTTGTACAAGTTTCTTAGAAAGCATCAACTCAAAAGTCATATTCTATTTCCTTACCATTTTGGGTGAGTGTTTCTCTCTTGTGCCCATTCTCTTTTGTTTACTCCATGCATGGTATGTCTAATCGATGAGTTATGCATGACTGTGTATGTAACGTGTCCGCATGTTCCACTGGATTCTGCTAAATATTGAACTTCACACCTCTAGAGTTCGAATCATGGACTCTATGGATTCGGATTCAAAGCGTTTGGCCGACATGAGAAAAATGCTGCAAAAGTAATTATTTTCAATCATTTGCGCTCTATATCGATCGGTCTCTTTCGTTGATTTCCTAATATCAAGTAACTAATAACTCCCTTGTTCATTTAATTTTCTTTGCCCTGTAGGGTTTGGAGACGGCTCTCAGAAGAAATTGTCGGTGAATTCAAACATGAGCTAGAATTTAGAAGGTTAGTTAATGTGGATAAGAAGCCACCGGGGACCAATCTATGTGGATACTATGTTTGTGCCAACATCCGGAGACACACCTCTGAGCGGAAGGCGTCGGATAGCGTGCGGAAGTCGACGGATAACTTGCGGAGGAATCTTAGTCCAGAAGCTTGCTTCCGACCAATTCAAGAGGAATTAGAAGGATTTTTAATGAGGGAAGTCATCAATCCTAAAGGAGAACACTATACCGAGGACGAAGAAAATTATAGCATACCCGAGATTGAAACTTGTTCAAAGTTGTATACGGTAATCTATCCTAATTGTGTATGGAAACTTGTTCGAAGTTGTATATGGTCACCCGAGATTGAATATATATTATATATTCCTCTTGAATTCTTCTTGTTTGAAATTTCATATGCATGTATATAGTAGCGTAGAATATGTGTGCTGAAACTATATCAAAATTAAAATAAAATATAATAGAAATAAAACACTACAAATTAAAAAGAAACCAGGTTTAGGGGGGCTAAAACCCTGAACCTGCAGAGGAGGCCTTTAGTCCCGGTTAGCCACGAGAACCGGGACTAAAGGTCATCCGCCCCGACGGATTCCTTGCGCCCACGTGGACGGGCCTTTAGTCGCGGTTCGTAAGAGGCGCGACTAAAGGGGGGGGGGGGGGGGGGGTGGAGGGCTTTAGTCGCACATATTTTGTCCCGGTTGCACGGCCGGGATTAATGGCCTTTGCGAACCGGGACTAAAGACCTATTTTCTACCAGTGTACATTACGAGTAGGGATTACAATTCGGATTTTTTTCTAGTTAAAGTCAGTTTGTATATCATATTTTTGGTCGTTACATTACATGTAGGGGTTATAATTCGGATTTTTGTTCAGTTAAAGCCCGGTTATAACTCGTATTTTTGGTTCATTTACAGCTCAGACTCTGATTTATCGTAAGCTATTTTTTGTGTTCGATTCTCTCCTTTTTAGTTCACCTTATATTTTCTTGTAATACTAACTGTAAGCTAGTTGCAAGATTTTATGCAAGGTACGTGAGCCTGTGGCTGGCCCAAGCATGTACGTGGGTAGGGATGGCACCCGCAGGGTATAGGTAAGGGTGGAGCCACCCCATACCCTTACCCGTCTTCCCTGATCTTACCCGCCACCCGTACCCATACCCTTGACGGGTATAACTTTTTCCCATACCCGTCACCCGACAGAGCATAAGGGTACCTGCGGTTAAATAAGACCCGTGTTTGTAGCATAACATGTTGAGTTTAAAATTGTCATAGATTGCAATGTTTTTGACAATTAGCGCATTTAAAAAACCAACACATTGTACAACAGAACCTGCGCATAACCAACATACAGTCGCAAAACAAGCAAACATAGTCATACACTTTTACACTCTAAGGTCACAATTGATACCTATATGTACTCTCGGTGGACAATTTTTTCATGGTCAGGTGGGTTGTTCGGCTTAGGTAGGTGCATTAAGGCCAAAATATTAGTATGTATCGTTATGTATCACTGTTATTATATTTTTTAGAGAAAGTATCGTTGTTATATGTGAGAAGCTAATTGTTATAAATTAAGATGGGTACATGGGTATAAGGGTATGGGTCACTCGAACCCATACCCTTACCCACTCTACCCGATGGGTACGAGATTTTCTCACTTTCATACCCATGGGTATTATTTTTTCTCATACCCTTCCCCTCATAGGGTTTTTACCCGCAGGGTATGCGGGTCATGGGTACCCATTGCCATCCCTATATATACGTGGGGTGGGGTGGGGTGAACATGGACGCTAGACCAGCTTGTGTCTATTTCCCTCAACCATCAATCACCACCCAGCAAGTGAGTGGAGGCAAGTCTGGAAAGCGCGCAGCCACGACGTGGAGGTGACGTCAGCTAAGCCATAGATAGACCAGATTCTTTTAGAAAACAGACCAGCCTAGAAATCATTTTTCTTAAAGGGAGAAAGATACGAAAGAGAGCACAGCGGCACTCGTTAGACATCTGTTGCGCTATGCCAGCGGCTCTCATGTAGAAGATTAAGGACCGAAGCAAGAACTACATCCTACCTGTGCTAAAAGATTGTCTGAGAGATTATGGGGAACAAAATTTTTGTGCCACTTTTTTTCTGTTTACCGGCTTAGGCCATGTTTGCTTCTACTATATAAATATAAAATATAAACGGTAAATCTTTTGCTTTGTTACCTTAAAAAAAGGAATTTTTTCTTCGCACCGGAGATGTCCGAGCGATGCTGCCCGGCTAGAAGCCATGCATCCATCTATCAGACGAGAGGTAGCCAGCACTTGTGTGTGCATGACTTTCTCCATTCAACAATAGATGACTTCTGTTTGTTTATATATGTACTAGCAAAAAATGCCCGTGCGTTGCGACGGAAAAAAAAATAAGAAAGTACAAATTTGACCCAAAGTCTATCGACGATATCTAATTTTTTTTAATGTTATAGATCGTTGATCTTTGCTGTTAATTAAGCAATGGACAATTATTTAGGGAAAATTGATATATTTTACATGCCGATATGTTTGCTGCTAGTTAAGCATGAATGTTTGTGTGTCCTAATTTCCTTTTTTGTCGCGAAAATAAAATGGATAAGCATATCCATTGTTGATCGCTATTATACGCTGAATTTTCTCATAAGAGATGCCCAAAAGAACAATAAAAGAAAGAAAAAAGATACTAATGCCAAAAGCGTCAGATCGACGAACACGATGATGTCCCGCAACCGTTGCGCCCACCGGATAAATCCACCACACTCCGCTGCCTTCGACGGCCGTGTATCCAGCAAAACCTCCACGAAGGACTGCGACGATGACGACGCTGCTGCCCGGACTGATACTAGGATTTCTCCCGGTACACGAAGGGGAGTGACCGAGGGGGACATCCGACGCCCTTCAAGAAGGATGGCTGCGCCCGCAAGCATCGTCGTGCCGGTGCCGGCAAACACCAACAAGGATTTGTCGTGGCCCCAACGTACCACCAACCCAGGCACATCCCCGGCTCCACCAAACTCGCTACCCACCAACATGCGCCACCACCGTCTTAGGACCGTCATCGCCTTCTCACTGTGGCACGAAAAGCGAGGTAGGCCGGACCGAGGGAAGACATCGACAACAAAGGATCGACAGTTCCATCACCACGTGGAAGGGATCGACCTCCACCGCCGTAAGGAAGTAGCAGTCCGGACGCAGTAGCAGGCGCACACGAGGCAGCAAGCCTGGCCTGGCCCAAAACGGGCCCGTGAAGCTCCCGCCGCCGCGCAGCAGACGACGTGGGAACGTCTCCGCCAACCTCATCGCGAACCTCGACTCTGTCCAGCCGGAGACGCCGAAGGTGAGCCCGAGGCCAGCCTGCCCGGACCCAGATCGGGGCATCTAGGGCGCCGCCAGCCAAGCACCACTATGCAGACGCCTCCGCCGCCAAGGGGCGGCCCTTGCGCTCCGCCACCACCCGTCCACCTTTGGAAAGCCTCGGGCCGAAATGCACCGCCGCCAGAACCGCCGCCCGACCAGGGGGCCGCGCCGGGAGGGTCGCGCCCGCCGCCACCGGCCCTGCACGACACCGTGCGGGCAGAACCCGGCAGCGCCCGCCGGCGGCGGGGCCGAGAGGGAGGGGGGGTGGGGCCTAGGCGCGCGCCGGCCGGAGGGTCTCGCCTCGCTGGGGAGGCGACGCGGGGGTCACTTGAGGCAAAATGCCCAATGCATAACCGTCTCAGCCCTGTACACCGGAGGTGGCAACCAAATGGTAATGCAGTTTAAGTAAAATTGCCTGTAGCGTCTGAATCCAGAAAAATGTACCGTATTATCTTATATAGGGTGAAGTCATATATGTGAAACCGGAACAAATGGAACCAGCGATTTACTAACAAATATTCCTTGAATCTAGTAGCAAATACGTAGCAAATACGTAGCAGATACGTGCATATGCATCTCCACATAAAACGACCAAGCGAGAGGCTAATGAGGCCATAAAAATGGGATCAGTTTCATTGCATGAAGTAAAACGAAATCGGGACGGGATTGACTGGTTGATGAGGCGCGACTGCTGATTCATGCGATGTGAAGCAACATTTTCTACCGCCGGAGTAGTACCGTGTTGAACCAAGCCAGAAGCGGACGCAGCTCGCAACCGAAATTGGAGGCAGCGCAGAGCTTTAACCAGAACGGCTTCCAAATCATTCATGATCAGCTCCCGTTCTTGCTCTGCACCTCAACCAGTGGGTACGAACTGAGCTCCAGAATCACGACAGGGAAGCCTATGGCGAGCTTGTAGATGGCGATCTCGCCAAGCACCTGCATAGGACACGACCGGATGCCAGTGAGACTGGAAAGCGCGCACCCGCCATCGTCGAGTTGGAGCAGCGAAACAATCATGGCATGTGGTGCGCATGTAGGACGCCGGCTTCACCGCGCTAAATGTCCATGCTCCCCAAGGAGTCGGGCAAAGGGCCACGGCCATGTGCACTACCGTCCCGGGAGGGGCAGCGCCGGCCGGAGCGTCACTTGTCTGGCGGGGCGGCCAATCTGCAAATTGTGGCGCGCTCTCCTCCGGTCTAGGCTGTGTCCGCAGGCTCCGCGGGCCGCCGTAGCACGATTCGAGCGCGGACCCGCCACCACCACGGGGCTCATCGACCCCGAGCAAGCTCTTCGCTATGCTAGGCGCTAGACATAGATGTCGACCCACGTTGCAGGACACCGGCCTTCTACCCTCTCTCAAGAACGGCCCGCCAGCCATGGCATCGTCCGACTCCGGCAGCTGCTCACCGCCATGAACTCCGATGACCCATCAGTCCCTTTCTCCTCTAGTGGACAACACCTCCGCCGCGGGCATGGATAGAGACGGGGCTTGGTGGGAAGGAAAGTGGGGATCCGTGCGGGAGACGCTTAGGCAGCGGATGCGCCGCCGGAGGGAGGCGCTCGAGCAGGGGTTTCCGTCCTCGCGTCGATGGGAGTGCAGATCAATCGAGAGGTCAGAAGAGGCGGTAGCGATACAGGGGAGGAGGGGATTTCTGGATGGATAGGTTTTTTTATTTTCCTACGAACCGTTCCTTTGACTCAGCGGTGGCAGATTCAGTAATTATGTTCAAAACAAGGGGTAAAATCGTCCAACAAATTAGACCCGAAGAAACTTTCATCTCTTTTTTATTACTTGGTAAAAGATGTATGTGGACATATTTTAGTCTACATATATCTATTAGACAAAAACATGTTTATTAGATACGTATAAATTTGGACAAAATTGAGACATCCTTTTTGGTACATGCATATGGTAGATTGCTGCTTGATTGCTCGTAAGTCATAGTGGCCCGTCGCCATTCCTAGCGCACAACGTGCCTCGTGGACCGACCCGTCCGGATACCGCCTAGCGTACAGCTTATTGTCACCGTTGGCCAGAAGCCGGCTGATTTGACATCGCTTGCTTGCGATCCTCGTACATATCGCCTTCCCAAGTTGTAATCCAATCGGAGATGATCGAGGCGAAACAACTTTGTTGTGTGATTCAAACAACTTCACAATAATGATAAGCAATTTTTGTGTGCGATGTAGTAAATTCACAACGGCAGTAAGAAATTTTGGTATGTGATGATACAACTTCACAATGGCGGTAAACAAATTTGCTATGCGATGATGCAACTTTACAACGGCGGTGAGCAATTTCGGTGTGCGATGAGACAACTTCACAATGGCGGTAAGCAAGTTTTGTGTGCGATGAGGCAACTTTATAACTGTTGTAACTTGTAAGCAACTTTCGTGTGCCATGACTCAACTTCACAACGTCGGTAATCAACTTTGGTATACGATGCGATAACTTCATCCGAGGCGAAACAATTTTGGTGTGCTTTGAGGGAATTTCATAACAGTGGAAGCAAATTTGGTGTGCGACGTGGCAAGTTAAAACAATGGTAGGCAACTTTGGTGCGTGTTGAGGCAATTTAACAACATCTGTAGACAACTTTGGTATATGATAACGCAATTTAACAATAACGGTAGATAATTTTGATGTATGATGATGAAACTTAACAACAATGTATAGGCAACTTTCGTGCATGTTGAGTCAATTTCATAACAGTGTTAGGCAACTTTGATGTGCGTTAAGACAACTTAATAACAACGGTAAGCAATTTTGTCGTGCGATTAGAAAATTTCACAACAACAACAGTAAGAAGATACATAAGAACTAAAAAAATATCATTGATACGAGAGGAATCAACTTTCGTATGGATTGAAGCAACATCACAACAGTTATAGCGGTGTGTAGCGAGACAACTTCACAATAACAGAAGCACCACTTATATACGCGTAAACAACCCGATTTCGCGTCAGGCGTCGTCCTTATCTGGACGGTACGAGCCGCAGCGCATGCTAGCACGGAAGTTCGGGTGCGCACGAAATCCTCACTTCAAAAGAAGGGCACACAGCTTTCTGGTTCTTCAATTTTAAAATTCCGAAACTAATACCCGAAGATGAATCGACTTTTGCGACGGCACACCGCTTGGACAAAGAAAATTGTAATGTCTCGGTTCCTGATGCTTCCTACTCCCAAGGCATCTAAGTAAGTCTGAACGGCAATGCAAAATAACTGTGAGATACTATCTTACGTGTGCAACTATGTGGAGATGTATATTCTGATCGAAACCTATATTCTGAGTTTAGCCTTGCACTGCTCACGTAGGCAAACTCATTTCTTTTATTTCATTTTTTGGCGAGGAGACAAAGTGGTTTGTCTGTATATGCTTTAACCCGCTCCCATGTTTTCTTCTCGCTTAAATAAGAACAGTAATAAATTATTCGATAGGGTGCCAACAAGCATGGGAAAGTTGCTTTAATTACGTGCATTATTTACTACACCTGACACTCGTGGCGTGCCTCCCCCGTTACTGAAGTAAGATAGGGTTTTATCTTGACTAGTACACCTGCATGTGCAATGCACGATCCCTACAATTTACTTGCAAAATATTACAATTCAACGTCCCTGGTGCTATTTACTTGCAATATATTACAATTCAACGATCCCTCGTGCTAGTGGCTTATGTACAATTTGGTAAATCTCTTTATCTGTTTCTTGTCTTTTGGTATAAAATTTGTATTTGGTTTATCTTAGCGTTGTCCCTACAAAAAATGGTATTCAATTTGATGTGTGTTTGAGGATTCTTTTTTAAAACAATAGCTAAAATTGCACATATTATGGCATGTACCTTCATGAAAATCCAATTCGATCTTCAAATGTGTAAGACGAACAATGCACCTATTTAAAAAATTGCCATTTTAGAAAACATGTTTAAAATTAGGTACCCGTATTTTGCTAGAGCTACCATACAAGCTATGGTCTGCTAACTTAACGATATGCAACATGGATCACTTATAACTTTTAACCTATCGTGAAACAGTTTTGCTAAAGGTGGTGGATTTTTCTTTCAGATTTCTTGTTGATTGCAAACCCCTCTTTCTTCCAGAAGCATAATCATGCATTCACCAAAATAAAAACTATATCAACTGTATAAGCTTGAGAGTCAGAATTCCCATAAATCCATGCAGCATGGACGTGTGATGCTTGTTTTGACTTACATAATTACAACTACAAGTACTAATAGAAGAAAATTTTATAGAACACAAAATCAGCATTATGATTGCAAAACATATTATGATTATCATGACCAAAAGTTGAAAACACACAATCCAGCATAATAATAGAAAATGGCACCTAACCTCACAAGCATGTACCATGGAAGACGTGTGGCATGGAGCACCCTGACTACACGGTGAGGTCACTCTCAAGCAGCTTGAACCTAAAGGGTACTCCTGCCTAGCAACCTGGATGTCAACCTTCCTTCTCCTTCGCTAGCCCATCACCCTCTATGTCGCCATTGTGGATGGAGAGGCTTGATCTTACATGCACGGAAAAGGTTCTGGCATCCATGAATTGTAAGCTTTCTTACAATGATTAGTAAAAACGGCTATGTGCTTGCCTCCAACCATGATGGAGACCGCCAGACTACAGCAAACTGCAGAATAGTCACTCTAAAACAACAACAAAAAGTTCAAACTGCCGACAATGACAAAGGCAAGACCAAATGACATTCAAGTATAAAATTGGAAGGAGGGGGGGGGGGGGGGGGGGGGGACTTGAGGAAATAACAAGTTCAGTCTGTTAAGAGCACATAAATTAGTAAAACACATGACGTACATTACAAACTAATAAAATCACACTCGTAGGTTGCAACGAAAAGTGACATGTTACGGTATATAAAGGTGCGACTAACATGTGTTCCCCTCACTCTTATGCCCCAACACAAGTTTTACCGGGTGGTCATTTAGAGCAGTCTCGTCCTAGGCATCAAAGATGTTGGACATGTGATCTGTGAGTGCATGAGGAAAGTAAGTCACAGGCCTGATAGCTACTACATGCTGTACCAAAAAAAATTTGTTATCGTGAAATTATATACAAATACATGGTGTCACCCTGGAAGTACAGAAACAATGTCTTCCTAGCTGAAACAATCCAACTCTTATAGATTGAAACCATAGAAGGTTGAGCAAACACACAAAGTATTTCCACCTTTTTTCAAGGCTCGCTTCTAGCAGATACTCTTGAACAATTTTTCATAGTACTAATTAAGAAAAACAGAGGCTGGCCTGAAATCATAAGAGGAAAAAGAGAACCGACCCCTGTGTAGCCAGTTTCCCCCCACACTCCGCCTGCGCCGCTGCTAGTGGAAACTACCAGGCCACGGACGGCGGCGGGGCCTCCTCACGCGCGCGGCTTCCCTCCTGCTTGGGATCTTGGTGGGGGTGGGCTCAGCCTTGGTGTGTCCGGTGGCGTCCTCTCCGGGCCTCCATCTCCTATTCGTCTCCTATCTCGCAAGATGCGCAGCGCCCTCTCGACCCGCTTCGTTCGAACGGGGCGGCGGCGCCGACTGGCTTCCTTGCTCGGCGCGATGGGGTGGGGTGGAGGCCCGCCTCCTGCTTCCTTGGTGGTCTGCCGGCGTGGTGTGGAGTTCAGAAGATTATGTGACATCTTGCTTTGGCAAATTTTAGTACCGGATCCACATCCCTCCAGCACGTAACACACAAGTAAGAAAAGATTAATATTATAGTAGGGTTGAGAGCGGATCATGTGAATCGAACCTCCGTTGATGCGATAATGTGATATTTGGAGAAAACGCATCAGGACTTCTTAGAGCAGCGCGTGAACCAGAAGAAATGTTGGATGCGGCGCACTGCGAGCGGGTACGGAGCATCGTGTTCATGGACACCAAAGGCGGCGGCGGCAGCAGCATCGAAGGAGGTTCGCAGGCTGTACGTGGGGAGCACGGACACCGGCGGCGCGCTGCGATGGAGACGGGAGAAGAGGATGCGTGGATGGGTATCTTCGTCATCCGAGGCAAGGCACCGTGTCAGTGGAGATGGTAGGTATGAAAGGAGCAGATTTTGCGGAATAGATCACGGGGATCATCGCTATGCCGTAATTAATGGGAGGGACGGCGGGGCGGAGACTGCGTTTAGGCGGAACTCTTCGTCCGCTCTCTAGCAGAGTTTTCGTCCGCCCCTGTAAATCGCTAACCGTACTCTTCGGTGGGGCTAGATTTTATAGTTACCGTTAAATATAATCAAGTGTGGCTGATCGTGTGGTTGGAATTCGTCCTTACTGTTCTCTGTATATGTTTTGGGGTGTACCTAGGGAAGAATATGTTTGCTCTTTTAGTAGTAGTAGAGACTAGTGGAAACTACCAGGCCACAGACGGCGGCGGGGCCTCCTCACGCGCGCGGCTTCCCTCCTGCTTGGGATCTTGGTGGGGGTGGGCTCAGCCTTGGTGTGTCCGGTGGCGTCCTCTCCGAGCCTCCATCTCCTATTCGTCTCCTATCTCGCAAGATGCGCAGCGCCCTCTCGACCCGCTTCGTTCGGACGGGGCGGCGGCGCCGACTGGCTTCCTTGCTTGGCGCGATGGGGTGGGGTGGAGGCCCGCCTCCTGCTTCCTTGGTGGTCTGCCGGCGTGGTGTGGAGTTCAGAAGATTATGTGACATCTTGCTTTGGCAAATTTTAGTACCGATCCACATCCCTCAAGCATGTAACACACAAGTAAGAAAAGATTAATATTATAGTAGGGTTGAGAGCGGATCATGTGAATCGAACCTCCGTTGATGCGATAATGTGATATTTGGAGAAAGCGCATCAGGACTTCTTAGAGCAGCACAAGAACCAGAAGAAATGTTGGAGGCGGCACACTGCGAGCGGGTACGGAGCAGCGTGTCCATGGACACCAAAGGCAGCGGCGGCAGCAGCATCGAAGGAGGTTCGCATGCTGTAGGTGGGGAGCACGGACACCGGCGGCGCGCTGCGGTGGAGACGGGAGAAGAGAATGCGTGGATGGGTATCTTCGTCATCCGAGGCAAGGCACCGTATCAGTGGAGATGGTAGGTATGAAAGGAGCAGATTTTGCGGAATAGATCAGGGGATCATCGCTAGGCCGTAATTAATGGGAGGGACGGCGGGGTGGAGACTGCGTTTAGGCGGAACTCTTCGTCCGCTCTCTAGCAGAGTTTTCGTCCGCCCCTGTAAATCGCTAACTGTACTCTTCTGTGGGGCTAGATTTTATGGTTACCGTCAAATCTAATCAAGTGTGGCTGATCGTGTGGTTGCAATTCGTCCTTACTGTTCTCCGTATATGTTTTGGGGTGTACCTAGGGAAGAATATGTTTGCTCTTTTAATAGTAGTAGAGACTAGACAGACAGACGCGCTTCGCCGCGCCGGTCTGCATGGCGTTCTTGCTTCGTGCGTGCACCTCAGTCCCCAGAATACATAGAGGGTGGTTCGGAAAAGTAGTGATAGGCAAGGTAAATAAGATATTCAAAGATATCCTCAGAGGAAACATTAAGAGATTCTGAACTTTTTTGCCGGAAAACAAATACATCACGTGCTGGTATAGAAAGTGAATCCTGTAGCTAGGCAGAAGAATCATCGGAAAGATGCTGGACTTGTATTTCATAGGGGGGAAATATCTTTACTATTAATTGGCAGTTCGACGTACGTTGGTACGTCGACCCCAGACCATCGCTCCCTCTTCGTTCGCTCGCTCGATCGCCCGCACGTCCTCCTGTTTAGCCCATCGACAATGCCCGTTGGCCCGGCCCGGCAAGACAACTGGGTCAAACAAAAGAGCTCCAGGCTGCTCATCTTTCTCTCCGGTGGTAATGCCCTAGGATGGTCGCCGCCCCCAGAGGACCTCGTGCCACCCCCGATTGCCGCCGGCCTCTAGCACTTGGCGTTGCTCTCAGCTCTCTCAAAGGCGGTCGAATCTCGAGCGAAGGAGAGGGATTGGTGGACGGAACTTCGGCGATGGACGCGGTTAGACTTCGCTCCTTCCTTCTGTCGACGCCACCACTTCCCTTGCCACCGCCGCCCCTCCGTTCTCCCGGTAACAACCGCATTGGGGACCCGTCTTCTCGCCCCACGGTTTGCGCCGGTGGTGGCCGCGCCGCTGTCTGTCTCAGGATTGGCATCAGGGGCCACATGTCCAGCCTAACCCGAAACAGTTAACACTCGACCCTGATGACATGCTCTTTTCCATATTCAAGATTTAGATTTTTTACCGTTTCTCTGATTTGGTTGTTGATGTTGTCGTGATCATGTTTGGGGTTGCAGAGCTGTCAGCTGACCATCATCCAGACGAACCCAAGGCAGTTTCCCACATCCTGCATGTGAGTTTTTTCAACTCTTCTCTCCATTTTCGTTTGCTATATCTATGCTTTCGAGACCAGCCGACTGAATTGAGAATTAAACAACTTCTCCCCTCGTGAATGCTACAATCTTAATTTCTGGTTGACAGCCCCAAATTAGTCATTTTTGGTATTACCTTAGATTAATCTTATACATTAGTCCGAATCCCTATAGAGACACTCATACTTTTTCAGCATGATGTTTATTAGTATATTTTTGTTACTAACTGCCACGTCTCCTCTCCACTCTCTTGAGGTGGATCACATGATTATGCTGCCAGGACTGATTCAGTTATTTTTACCTCATCTATCAATTATGCCTGTTTATATTTTTTAGGGTATCTACTTTCCTTACTTGCAAGCTCACCAATTTTATCTCGATGGTCAGGGCCATGATGTGTACCTTTCTTTCGCAGTACTACAGGATGGTAAGATATTAAAGTTTAGAATATGGTACTTGGCGGAGACTTTTGACTTATTTCGTGTAGTAATTGTTGTCACGAGACATGTCATGTTTCTTCTCTTATATTTGGGTCAAATCAGTTATGCGCTTGCTATTTTGAAGATTGTAGGTTATGATGTACTAAACATCGATAGCAAGATGGAAGGTATGCATTGAGCTTTGGTCTCCATGGTACTTAGGCCGTTAGATTTCAAAATTTTATTTCCGTTAAGTTTTAGATTTCCTATGATTTACCTCCTTGTAATATACCAAACGGTCTGCTCTTCACTACTAACATTATTTGCTTGGTCAATTTGCTATTGCAGGTGGAATTTCTGTTATTGCTTCTGGGACATGTATTTTCGCTTCCCACGAAGACTATGGCTTTGAAGCGTTTATGTTTCAAGTTTCGCAGAAATACTGTCTATCATCATATTGCCGGTATTATTTTTGGTACAGTGTTACAACTAATTGATGGTTTTAATTTTCCACTTGTTTGTTAGTAAGATATGTACATTCAGAATAATTCAAAAGGTAATTTTTAGATTGCACATTCTGATTTAGATGTGTTATTTTTAATCTGTTTGGAAAAATAATTTTCAGATGCTTTGAGTTAAAGGTCCTAGCATTCAGCATATCAATGCTTTTTTAGTTATCTAAGCTTGCCCTGATTGCTGAAAGGTTTTTGATTTGATCTTCCACTCTCATATATCTCCGGGAAATCTTCTTTTGCTTTCTCAAGCAAACAATGCCACATCTGACCATAAGTCCTACCTCAATAGATATGTTTGTAGGCAACTTGACATAGTTGAACTATCATTTACATTTCATGTCACGTGCCACTGTGGCTGTCTAAATTTTGAAATCGTGAGCACTTGGAAACGTGACGGTCATGGGCTGTCTTTGGTGAATGCAGTGATTGATTGCCATCGCTTGGGAGTTGGGGAGACTGACCAGAGCACGAAAGATAGGTAAGAGTTTTTGTGGTCTCTGATGATGATTTCACACGAGGACCGTTTCATGTATTTATGCTCAGTTTATGTGACAAAAATACTACTAAACTACACAAACTATCTTTTCTTCAATTGTTATAATTTAGTTTAGGAAGTGACATAGTGGCGGTGAGTTGACATACAAAGGGCATGCCCAACAAGACAACAAATGGGGTTAAAAATTCCCATTATATCGAGCCAAATACTCCCTCCGTCCCAAATAGCGGTGGCCGAGGCGGTAGAGATCTGCGGCAGATCGGCTACGGCGGCCGCCGGATGTGGAGGTAAAGCGGCGGACCCTTCATCACCACAGGGCAATCGCCACTTCTCCGCCTCTCCTCTGTTGTCCTCATCGCCCTCAAGTCTCAAGACGAACCAGCGAGATGGTGTTTGTTGTTTCTCCTTGCTTCATGTGCGTTGTTTCTCCTTGCTCTTTCATTAATGGTCTCGCTAAGTTTTGGAGAACACCTGCATCTATCTAGACCATACCTTACACTTTTTTTTTGTTTATTATCATAGTACCATCGCAAAGAGGTAGATATTACATTATTACCCCACATGTCTGTGACTCATTGGATGGTATTACACAGTTTCTTGGTATCGGAGAAGGCGGAGGCACACAATAGCATTGAAGCAGACAATAGAGTTGAGTGATACGCCATTGGCTTGTCTCCAGAGAGATGTCAAAACCATCAGAAAGGCTTGATCAATGAGCAGATTTTATTATGCATCTCTCTACTCTTGGTATCTCCGGTCTATGATATTACAGAAAATGAATTCTTGTCCTTTTCGCTTTTAGTGGTGCCATTAATTTGCAGTTTGTTGTCTTGGATACAAAGCACATGGCATGTTTCAGATTTCACTTGCTATAAAATACAGTGTTCCACAAAAGGCTGCACTTCAGATTTGTTCTTCTATCTTCCTGTTCATACTTCAGTAGTGTGTTATAGGTTCACTTGCATTCTCTTGCTTAACCACTATTTTAATATATCGAATGAAGCCAGTTCAACTCCCCTAGGATATTCTGGTTGAACGGCATCAAGTTTTCTGTTATTAATTTTACAAGTATGCTAAATGTATCAGTCGACAGTATACATTTATATCAAAATATATTGACAAGAAGCCTTATTGTTACTAAAGTTTATGCCCATCAAGCTATAACTTCAGATGTGACCATTCAACATTGCATGGAGTTAATATTTTACAAATTCTTTAACAAGAACAAATAATGGCATATAGCTGGTGCAGGCCTTGCCACGATAAGATAAATGCATTGTCATCTAATGTTCTCCTGTCCGGTTGTGAAATATGCATTGGGAGAGATTCAATGTTTTCTTTGTTTGAATTGTGTATGAAATAAACTTATCGCATGTGTAATAATTAGTTAGCATCAACATCTAAACATAAGAGTCAAATTTTGCTTGTTCATATGTCGCTATGACATGGCCATGTTGAATGCTCATAATAACCCGTGCTATGGGGGCATATTTCATACTAATCACCTAGCTTTGATATACACAATTTATCTGCTATTGTATTGGTAGCTGGTCTAAACTGCAGCATGAACTAGAACAAGTGGCTCTTCAGAAAAGGGTCCAAAAGTCTCGACTTGGGCTGTAGGGCTGTTTCATAGAGGTTGAAGTTGAGCTCCAAGGACATTGTGCATCCAAGAGTGATGTTTCGGAGATTTTTCCAAATCTTGCTATTTCACCTTCAGCTTGAGCGTCTCTCTGGAAGGTAGGCTATGGTTATGACCTATAGAAAGTTAGGGTGGTGTTTTCGTTCTCCAGAGTAAACTTAATTTCCCCTTGCTCAAAATAGTGATGACGTTTGTGGCATTTCATTTAAGATATAAATATGACTTTGGTTGTGTGCCATATGTTAAGGGAAAAAGAAGGTTTTGCTAGGTTATTAAAAAAAATTGTAGCCCCTAGCCGTTTTTTATTTTTATGTGATTGTCTGTTCCATTGTAGCTATCTATTGTTATTTTTCTTATCAAATTGGGGAATATATCTGATTTATAACTTGTTGACAATGTTTGCCAAGGAACTAATTGAACATTGACCAATATGTTTTTTAATCTTTAGTGAACTACATTTATTGTCGCAAAACCCAACAATTCCTCCGGTCTCTAGGGGACAATAGAATGAACTGGGGTCGACATCACCATTGCGCCATGTCCTCTAATTGTAGTGCTAAGGTGATGTACCGAAAATATAGTTTAATCGGAACAAAGAAAACAATGATACCGGGTATGTCAATGCTTCGATCTTGCCTGAGGGTAGAGAGAGAGAGAGGAAGATCTTAAACTAAAGTTATCGATTGAGAACACAAGGGTGTGCATGTGAGGCTCGGAAGATGAATATGTTGGAGCGTTCCAATAATGTAATTCTAAATATTCTTGAAATATACTTCAACCAGAACCTCGATGTTATAGTTATGTGGCTTTCTTATAAACACGAATGCTAACATGTATTGTATACGACGATATATGCGTCAACAATAAATAAAGAAGCCGTGGCAACGCACGGGCATTCAACTAGTGGAGTTTAACTACTCGGTTTGCACCAAACATATATCCTTAAATATAGTCCGACACATTGTACTTCAATATATTACCAATTAGCGGGCGCCACTACAGTTTTAGCCAGCATAATAGCACAATTAGGACACGTAGCAACGATGTCACAGTTACACAGAAATTCAGCACAACAATAGGATTCCGAAAACATTAAGTGGAATTTCTACTAGGGATCAAAAGTAAGATATGATTCAGTCCAGAGAGGACATCGCTCCAAGCAGGAATATTTCCCACCACCTTCTCTATCCACCAATAACTAAGATTGAAACAGAGACCTTCCGTGGCAACACTGCCCAAACTGAATACGGTGCAATCGAGAAAGTCACTGAGGAGGCGCTGCTATTCTTGGCTATCCAATGTCATATTAAGATTGAAGATCTCAATCACAGCTGAAATGGTCCGGGCTGGGAGAACGACACAGAAAAATTGTTCAGCCATCCCTCCTCGCAAGGTGCTCAAATAGTTCTACAGAGCAGCATGGAATATTAGAACTGCCACTCCTGGAACAAAGCCATGTTATACACACAACTAAAACCATAACATGACCTATAGTAGCAGAAATGATCATCCGCTCGCTTTAGAAAATAATTATATCACAACCAAAGGATAAATAGAGCATGTGTTTGCAGCTTATCAAATAACCGCACTAAAATTACCAACATAGACAGAACATGAAGCGGTTCCGCTGGTCAATAGCCAAGTTTCAAAAGGTTTGACATTAGTTAAGGGCTTATGAATGGGGCTGTGGACGGTAAGAACTCCTAGTAGGCAAAAATATAGAGCAGGCTTTTCAGAAACATATATATTAATACAGCCTAGGCTTACCATAGGTATTATTTTGATATTTTCGAGTCTCAAAAGAAGGTCTTTGTTTTCCTTTTTTTTTGGTAGCAGACTTATTTGTAATGGAACATGAATGGGCAACCAAGCAGTGAGTACTTTATGAGCTAAGTTACAGAAAGATAAAACATAAAGCATTACAATGCTAGCTACATTCACTTATTTTAATTCTATATGAATTGCATAACCTCCTCGTCAAGAAGATTTTTTAGCAATAATAGCATGTAAAATATATGAACATTTTGGAAAACAAATATAGCTGATACCCTCTTAGAAATGAGATTCCTTATTTTATGTGAAAACCATACCTAGGATTACATGATAGAGAAATTACGGGTTAGAAATCATGTGTATACATAAGTGGTTATGAAATTACATTAGCATCTCAACGCAAAGTATGAGAAAGGATAAGTTAACCATACATAACAGAAAAATAGTCAACGTTTGAAATACATGGATATTACTCAAAAAGAAAGTTCGAGGGGATAATTAAGACATGTGCAGATCTTCATAGTGATAACAATTACGATTCCTAGTATTACTACATGATACTTGATCTAAATGAATAGGTATAGTAATAGATGCTTTGATAATCAAAATTGGTATGCTTCATTTATACAACAGCAATTTCTTTTATATCATTCTTAGATCTATAAAACCACGGTTCTCAATACATATAGGACATTTTCCAAATCGTATGCTTAACAGAAATGCGAACACGGGTCAGTAATTACATTCGGGATGTGAGCAGCCATCACAACGTCCATTGTCGTAGTACAAAACCATGTAAACACCTATTACATAGGAAGTAATTTCAAGCCTGTCAATGTTTGAGAATTCTTATAAACTAAACATAATGATAAATCCCAACTATAAAGAAATAAGGGCAGAAAACTGCAAACGGGAAATAAGATCATGAACAGAGAGGGAAAAGCAAGCAGCTGAACAAATTAATAGAGCAATTATTCATGCAATGTTTTGTCAACTAAAGAAATTATTTTGTTCCAGCAAGCAGTCATGGGAGCATATATATAAATAAAATAAATACAGTAGAAAGTCCCAGTGATAGCGGCATCTGCAGCAGAGTCACCAAGAAAATCTAATAGAAAGGCCCACCGATAACGATCTTAATTAACATTGGTAGAAGAGATGTTTTTTAATCAAACTGTAGTAGCGGCTTACTATCTGAAACCAGAAAAACTATGCAGGCATCTGTTGTTGCCCACAACATGGTGAGCTTTTATAAAAGAGAGACAATTAAACGGGAGATTATTAATAATCAAAAACTACTCCTAAACTTGACATGGTGATAAAGTGATAACAATAAATCCTTTTTTACCGACAATGTTGGATCTGTAATACTTATAAAGATTGGGGGGAATATCAAACTTCCAAGTAATTTACTTTGGAATTTAACCAAAAAAACCTGCCGTGTGCAACCAGTATCCATGGCATGCACATTATTATCATGTTTCCATTCTTTGCGTAAGCTTCCAATAAGATGGTGCATTCGACCAAGGGGAATTTTCACCATCAACATGAAAATTCCATCACGGTGTACTTATTTGAACTGCAAGGACTGACCAGGCTATGGAGATATGTGACCACAACGATGATAAGGAGATAATTTATACCTTACTTACATTTAGCGACCGCATGCTGCTTCAGGTATCCCAAACTTCTCAAGTATGAGACCCAGCTTTGATCTATCGGGGATTTTAATCGGATAACAATGTTTCGTGGCATCATGTGCATCCACTACCAAATTCCGCGCGATCCGGAACGTTTTGAGCGGTACGTTTTGATAACGTCGAGCGTTTCCGCCGCGAATGGCTTGAAAGTGGAGTTTGCTATCAACGTATTGGTTTGGTATGTCGCAGACTGGTTTTGCTCGACTTTTTGCTAGTTTTACGTCGCGGATTTTCGTCTCCGGCCCAGTAGCCCACTAAGAGCCCAGTTGCCTTCGACAAAACTTGCCTAGTCATCTAGAACGTCGCGAATTTTTCTAGGGGCCACACATCCTGCCCTGTTTGACTGCTTTGTCTGGCTACGACCATGCCCTTGGCGTATGCCCCCACCTTCAGGTCGTGTGCACCGTGGGACCCAATTTAGCCGTTGGTACCGTGGGACCCAATTTAGCTGTTGACAAAACTGAACGTACCAATTAAATAACTCGACCTCACCACAGCAAAGCCACTGCCGTCAATCCTCCACCGCCGCTGCCGTAAATCCTCCGCCGTTACCACACCCCTGCCGCTGACGAGGGCACGCATCTAAATTTCCCTCTCCTCTTTCTCCCTTGGCGATTCTAGGGTTCTTCCCTGTCTCCCCTGTCTCACATGGCACGCAGGGAAAGCATGGCCGCTAGCGGCGAGAGTTCATGCTCGTCGCACGAAGGGGGGTTTCCTCCTCGTCGCCGCACACCTATCCCATACACTCCGGTGGCCTTGGACAACTCAAATGAAACAAAATGTCTGTGCGGTTTGAATATGGCCATGTGCATTTCTTGGACCGACCATAATCCAGGCCGGAGATTCCTCAAATGCCAAAGTCGCTTGGTAAAGATTCATGCTTTAGTTTCAGTTTGGTTGCAAGATTTTGCTTTTCGTTAAATTTTATCTTATTTTGGTTGCAGAACTATGGCATTCCTTAAGGTTGTGGAAAGTTCTCATGGCATGACCCGGAATGGACAGAATTCCAGGAACAGGTGGTTCTTCAACTGCGTAATGCAGTGTTTAGAGAGAAGGGCGAGAATAGCATATTGCAGGAAGAGATAAGCGCACTGAGGTAGAGGCTAGATCAGGTGCTGCGGCAAGGGGTACACAAAGAAGGTGCTGATGAATCTGCTGGAAAACCTGCTCATGAAGGCAAGATTCAAGATTGTGGCCACAATCTATTGTTGATTTGGGTTTTTTTCAGTTTTATTTGCAATGTCTCTTGGCATGATGATGTCTGGCAGTTGAGTAATGGCATATTAGCAATGTAAGGAAGATAATTGGGTAATGGTAGCACTTGAGTAATATCATGTCCGCGGTCAATTTTATGAGCACTTGTATGTACTCTATTTTTAATGCTATGGTTTTGACATATACGAGACAAATAGCTAAAAATCACGCACACACACACACACACACACACACACACGCGCACACACGCACACACGCACACACGCACGCACGCACGCACGCCCGCACGCCCGCACGCGCGCACGCACGCACGCACACCCGCACACGCACACACGCGCACGCACGCACGCACACACACACACACACACACACACGCACGCACGCACGCACGCACGCACGCACGCACGCACGCACGCACGCACGCACACGCACGCACGCACACGCACGCACGCACACACACACACGCACACACACACACACACACACACACACACACACACACACACACACACACACACACAAAAAATTCAAAGAAAATGCAAGAATGCACTTAAGTTCAACACAAGCATACACACACGCATGCGCATCAGTTCCACACAAGCATGCAAGCAGGCATGCACAACAGTTCAACACACAGCATGCAAACATGCATGCGCATCAGTTCAACAAAAGCATGCACACAAAGCATGCAAAATCAGTTCGACACAAGCTTTCCCACAGGCATGCAACACTAGTCTGCATCGTTATCATCTGCGGGCAGTGCACCCGGATCACTGTCATACTCCGCATATGTGTCGTTTACTTCATCCTCACTGACTTCTAATTCAGCGTCACCATCTTGTACTTCACCTTCCTTATGTTGCACAGACACTTTTTTCCGATATTTGATAATAGCCCAAATCTCATCTACTGAGAGGATATGGGGAGCCATGTCAGTGTGTCCCAGAGTAGCCGGAGGTGGAGGATGGGATATCGGGTCATCAGGAATATCCTCATTCTCAGAGACTTCGTCATCTTGATGTGCTAGAATACTAGGCCTATCCTCCTCATCATTGTCCTTCTCATGTTCGTACACATCAATGGTCCTCCTATGCTCAAATTTTTGGACTATTCGGCAGTGTTGTTCCCCTACATTGTCTGGCATATAAAACACTTTCTGTGCCTGGGTTGACAGGATATACTTATCATCCTCGTACCACAAATTGGAAATGTTGATGCTCCTGAACAGTTTATTATACTTTTCTAGTTTAAACCTGCGCATGCCCAGACCTGCTTAAAGACGATACCAGTAACAGCTATCGAATCTGCATATCAACAAATCCCTCGGATGAACCCATAGGGTTTCGATTAGGAGAACATGTAGGCGCTGGTGACAATCATCGGCTAGATAGGGGGCACGATTTACCCAGGTTCGGGGCCCTCGTAGAGGTAAAACCCTTACTCATGCCTCTGTCGATCTGTATTAACAAGTAGATCGGTTACAATGAGGGGTTGCTTAAGTCGAGAGTACGATCTCGATCTCAAGGCTTGGTCGTGCGGTATTGCTTGGTCCTCCCCCCCGGTGGTTCTCCTGGCTTTATATAGATAGCCAGGTCTCAAACCGTGCCCGGGGGGGCTTCTCCGGGTCTTGACGAGGTGGTAGTTTTTGTCGAAGATGTGATCCGGGGTTTCCGCCCCCCGGATCACCCTTTCTTCCGTGAGCTCCTGGACCACTACAAGCTCCGGGTATTCGACATCGGCCCTAACTCCATGCTTAATATCACTCACTTCATAGTTTTGTGCGAATCGTATTTGTGCGTTCCTCCAAATTTAGCTATTTTCCTCGAACTCTTCCAATGCAAGCCGTGCCGAGAAAGCGGCGACGGGGCCCTCCTAGTCTGTGGAGGGGTCTCGATCCAGAGGCGGAAAAATTCCCTCATGCCGACTCTGAGCCTCCACATGCACGTAAAACATCAGCAAAAAACTTACTTCTATTGCCAGGACACTTCCTCACCCGGCGAAAAGCCATTGACGGGTTTCCCCGACGATATCCTCAATCTTTCCGATAGTCTCAATTCCTTTGCTCCCGAAGCCGAGAGGCAGGCTCTCCAGCCCCTCCTCCATAAATTAGTCGTACTGTCGGCCCAAGGTCTTCTTGGGCTCAATCTAATCAAAACCTGGGTAAATTACAAGATCCAACCCAACAGTATCCGGCCTAAACTCATGTGCGGCTATTCTGGGCACGTCACCGATTCTCTTCGTTACTCGGAGAAGAATTACCCGGCCTCGGACGCGAACAAGATCATGGAAAATTTCTTGGCCGAGAAGCTGGAGGTGATCTGGAACATAGCCGGTCTGGACCCCTTCACACGTGATAACCCGGCTCCAGCATTAAGAACCGGTTATCACCCCTTTATCCGACTAATGTTTTCTTTCGCACAATCACTAACTTTTGGCACTGTGTTTCTCTCTCAGGAGGGCGATGCTTTCTGGAAGATAGTTACCCCTCCTCCTTCCGAAAACTCGGAAGAGGACGAGGAGTCGGTTGATTCCGATGAAGGGAAAACCCGAGTCTCACTCATTTCCTTTTCTGTTAACTTATTTCGACCAACTTTTTCCCTTTTCCGACAATATGCTTTGCTTACCAGGGCTAAAGGATAAGGAGGATACTTAGTCGGACGAGAGCGAGGCTGAGCCGGAGATTGAGGTTGGAGCAAAGAGGAAGACCCGGGGAGTTGTGTTCAAGGTGCCTTACTCCTCCATTGCTACCAAACCATATTCGTACGCTAATATGTGCGAACTTAACCAACTCTTAACCAATTCATCGTACTTGAAGGAACCCGTCCCGATCAAACGTAGGGTAACCCGGAACTCTCAGGGTGACGATCCTGTTCACCCGGGCATCCCCTCATCCCCCGCTCGTCGAGCCGGTATTCCCCAAACTCGTTCTTCCCATTCTACCCAAAGATATCCTTCTCCAAATCATCCATTAGCCGGACAAATTAGGGTCTCACTTTCCGACTCTTTGTCAGCTTGTTCCGGGTCTAGCAACGATCTTCCGCCAGATTTCGTTGTGAACACCAGGTAAGTTACTTTTCTTGCTACTCGATACACTTGCTTTTTCCATATCTTTCATTCATCATATACTAATTGTTCCTTTCTCTTTCTCAGGGCCAAGGTCACAATCAGCGACCTGGAGGACATGGATGTGGATAACCCGGCTATGGAAGATCCGGAAGATGCTGTGAAGACCGCGGCTGGCGGTGTAGAAGAAGAAGAGGACCTGCTGAAAGACTCGACCAAGCAGGAGGCCGAGTTTCCCATGCCCACGTACACACCCGGGGATGAGGATGCCGAGATCCTGGGAACGCAGAGGGGTGACCCCACTCCTAATACCTAGGCAATCCGGATATCCCCCCGCCCCCCAAGCAGGAAAGGACCCCACCTCCGGGTAATCAGAACCCCAGCTCCTCCAGGCCGAAACTCGGCGATCTCACCTATGAAGGAATGCTAGATGAGCTCTTCGCCCTGAAGACCAACGAGAGGGATATCCTTGAAGCCATGGCCGCTGAGCACGAGGTAATTTTAATCAATGTTTACTTGTGTATTCATCTAGTCCCCAAGTTCCGAGTTAACCATGCTAAGTTTACTCGGTACTTCCATAACTGTATAACTTTTCATACCCAGCTTTATCTTTCATCCGACTGGCTTTTCCTTTTCCTTTTTTCACAGGCACACGTGACCCGGTCTGAGGAGGTGTCGGCCAAAACCAACCAGCTCCTCCAGGCCGAGACAAAGTTGCGTGAAGAGCTGGAAATTGAGGTGAAGAATCTTGACAAGGACGTAAAAAGTATAAGAAAAGGTATCAAACTGCTGACGATGCGCTGAAGAAAATTTCAGCCCAGATTGCCGATACTTATCGCTGTCTACTTGGTAAAAATTTCTAACTTACTGGCTATAACCCGTATTTCTCATTCCGCAAGATTTATAACCCGGATCTTATTGCTTTAACTTTGCTGTTACTCTACAGGTCCGGGTGAGGAGGCCCCAGATGAAGATGATGTTGAGAAGTTGAAGACACTGAAGGCCTTAATCCGGCAATTTACTGTCGGCACCATGTGGACTTTGGAGGCTCTGAAGTGACCGGGTGAGGGTTACTGTAGTTTGAACGATATGCTTGACGCAAGTTCCACCATCCTCGCCTGGATCGACCACTGGAAGCGTTCAGCGTGCCGGATTGGAGTAACCCGCGGGCTTGCTCTGGCCAAGGCCTATTTTCCTAGTCTTGGCTCGTGGGCGGGTTTCCCGAGTTCAACAACGACGGCTCCAAGGTCACTGGTAAGGATTACAAGACCATTCATGCTCAGGTGCGTCACCCGGCCAGCTTGATAGCCGACAAACTGGATGTAAGCAAGATCACTCCACCCTATGATGCTAATGACAAGCCGGTTCCATCGGATCTCCCTAAGCCCTTTGACATGCTGGCCCGGTACAAGGAGGAAGCTGCCAAGAAGAAAGCTGAGGCCGATACTGTGCCTTCCTCCTCTACTCCGGTTGTCCCTCCTCCAGCCCGTGCCGATACTGCCGCTAACCCGGATATGGGAGCTGGGAGGACCACCGACGAGCAAGTCAAAGACCCGGCCGCCAAGTACAATGTCGATGACTCGGCCAAGGATGCCGAGTAAAGTTTCACTTTTTATCGCCTCAAACACTTATTCGGCCAATGGGCATTTTGTAATATGCCTAATACAATTATTCTTTTTAATAGTGCCCCTGTGCACTTTTCGATACAATTTCCTCGGTTTGTAATACGTTAAAATTTTTAATAGCTTTTGGTGGCCCTTCTGGCCCCTCATCTTGATATGTTATTTCCTAGTTTTGAACTTTGTTGCTGCTTTCCTGATTTTTGCTCTTTTTCCTTCTGTGAGACTTGGTTTCCGGGTCTCGGGGTTTTTGACCAAGTGGACTTTATTTCTTAAGTCCCCAAGTCCCAAAGACTCGGATTTTCGGGTTTTTAAGCTTTAATAGATACACAATTTGTTGCTTTTCTTAAATTCCCAAGTCCCCAATGCCCGAATCTCCGAGTCTAGGGATTTGTAGCTTTCAAAAAAGCAAATTGTTGTTGCTAAGGCCCAAAACACAGAGTTGATCACATAGGTTTGAAGTTATGCTTAATATATTGTGAGTTTCCGGCTGTTAACCTTGTACTCTGCAAAACTTGTGGTTTGGATGACCCTTTTGATTCTTTTTGTTGTAAGCCGGCTTTCGCGTGGATATTCAATGCTGCTATAACTGTAAAAACAGGGTCAGGTGTCGAGACATCGTAGTAGTTTTCATAGACGGGGGTGCCATGAGACTACGGTAGAGACGTGGGGTAACGGAACAGCGTAGTAACACAGAACACGGGATTTTACCCAGGTTCGGTACGTCGCGACAGTACGGCGTACCTACTCCTGCACTTCTCACTATAAGGGACTAAAGCCCGTAAATCTGGGTTACAGTGTGAGGGAATAGATCTAGCTTATTCGGCGAGGATGAGCTTCTCGGCGAATAGCGTAGAGCTTAGAGCGAACTTAGATTGAACCTATTGAATCTATCCTCTGTCCGGCTTTATATAATAGCCGGACTAGGGCTTACAGATTAGGAAACCTAGAAGACTACGTTTATCTTGTAACTTGGAAAGTAAGGAATCCGTCTTCTCCTCCAAGCCAGATCACGTGGGCCGTGATCCGGGTTCTTCTAGAATCCGGCTTCTGCGCGTCGGACTACTGGGCCGCCCAATGGACCTAAGCCCACTACCTTGTAGGCCACCCTGGTAGTCCGGCTCTTTGTCTACCATCTTCTATACCCCTATTCAGTATATATCCGACAGTAGCCCCCAGGAAGGATCAAAACTCTGATTCTCCGTCTTTCGTCTAATGCATTTGTCCGGGAAATCTTGATTCAGCAGTCTTGATTCTTTCTTCTTTCCTTTTGAAGGAGATGGTAACATGAAACTCGGAACTCTGAAAATCCGGCTTTTCTTCTCGCGATCCTTCGCGGAAAAGGAACTTCTGACGTCAGTGCTCTAATCACGCTGACGTAGGCGGCGCTTGGTTTCACACGGGAAACCCTGCAACGTATCTCTGACAGATTCTCACGGGAAACGAGGAGATAGCCATCATTCCTCTGTCGTTCCGTTTCCCGGATTTTCCGATGGTTGACACGCGTCAAACATCCAACGTTCGAAAGAGCCGTTGGCACGTATCTAGAGGATTTCCGGCTATAAATAGCCGCCCTCGACCCCATCGGCAATCTTCTTCACTCCCTCACTGCCTTCACCATTGGTGCGAACGCGAGCTCGAGAGCGAGAACGATCCCTTGCCCCGACGAGCCCTTCCCACGCCGGAGCGCACCAACATCACCGCGAGAGATGGCATCCCCGCAGTCATCGCCGGCCCGCGCCTCCATCGACGAGCTCTTGGGCGATCTAGATCCCCAACTTGGGTCGCCCAAGCCCGCCGGCGGCGAGCCGGAAAAGAATACGGCGTCTGCGGCGGGCGGAGGAAACGCTTCCGCCGCCGCGGATGTTGCGGGACCAAGCACCGCATCGACCCCGCCGTTCGCTCCTGAAACGGCGGAGGAAAAAGCAGAGCTCCTCGACGAGCAACTGGCCGCCGCGAAGGCCGCCACCGCCGCCGCCGCCGGAGGAGACGAAGAAGAGGAAACTGCAGGCAACTGGAGTGCCTGCAGTATTCCTCCGGCTCTTCTTCCCAACTTGGAGAAGGAGGGCCTGGTTCTGAAAAAGAAATGGCGGGTCCCGGAGGAGGAGACTGAACCCGCGCCGCAAGAGGGCGAAAGGGTGCTTCTTACCTCCCACCTTCTAAGAGGTATGGGACTCCCACCTTCTTCTTTCTTCCTCCAAGTTCTATCCCACTACAACATCCAACCGCATAATCTCCCTCCCAATTCTATTCTGTACATGGCCGGCTTTCAGGCCTTGTTCGAGGGTTACCTAGGAATAGAGCCTAGGTTAGATTTCTGGATGTATTGCTTTGGGGTCAAGCGTAACTCTTCGGAGGGCGCACTCCCAACTTGTGGGACCATTTCCTTTACTCTTCGGAGATTCCGAGAGGATTGGTTCCCCAAGATTAAGACTTCAGAGTCCGTCAAATTTTGGACGGGCTCTTTCTTCTATCATCCCGACGTGCCTTTTCCTAAAAAAGCCGTCGGGGTTCCACCTTTTATGAACTCCGCTGCCGTTCCCCAGGATAACTGGGGGACAGAAGCCGTCCAAAATCTGCCGCCTGATCTGCTAAGGATCAAGAAGCGCATCGCCAAGCTCACCTCCTCAACGCCACCTTTGACCGGTATGGACACGGTCATCTGCTGGCTGAATAGGCGAATTCAGCCGTTGGCGAACCGTGAAGGCCGCCTTCTGTGCGAATACACGGGGACCAAAGATCCTATGCGGACAACCGACAAGGAATGGGCCCCGAAAGAGCTTAAACGGCGCGTTAATCAATTGGTCGCATCTCGCGACCAATACACGGAGAGTCGGCCAATGTACACGGCCAACAACCCCGCTCCCAAGGTAAATTTTCCGTCATTTGGGTACAACCTCAATTCTTGGATAATCTACTTCTTGGTTCTGATTAATTCTTCCGACAGCTTGCGGATCTTTCAGACTCGGAGTTAGCCTCCGAGGCTGAGCTGGATGCGCTGCGCTCCGCTGCTGCCGGTGGTCGCAAGCGCAAGAAGATAGTTTCCTCGGAGGAAATTATCGATCTTGACGGCGTCCCCGTCGCCACGTCCAGGTTAGTTCCTCTGGGTTTTTCTTTTTATGGGAGATTTTTTCGTCCATCTTCGGTGTTTTAACTTTACCCGGATTTCTTGTTTTTAGCCTGCCACCTTCCCACCTAAAGCCTAGGAAGCTGAAGAAACACAAAGTTACTTCAAGCCGGGGCAGCCAACCTTCTCCCGCCGTCGCCCCGGACACGCCGCGGACAACGGCGGAAGAGCCTACTGCAGCCCCCACCACCACGCCCTCAGAGCCCAGCCAGCCCGTTGTGTCCGAGATGGACACGAGGGAAAGGGCGGCCCCAGAGGTGGGAACGTTTTCTCGGACTTTCGACGAGGAAATTCCCACCTTCGACAAGGACTTCAAGGTTATCACTGACGGCTTGGACGCAGCCGGGAGTCGTTTTGCAGAATATGCAAAGGGATTCCAAGAAAACTTGGCAGGTTTGCAGCGCCTGAGCCAGGTATATAACTCTAGCCCCCAAGCATTAAAGAAAATGCCTGTTTTTTGCTTTGATGTTTTTCTTATAACCCTACTTTTCCTTGCTATGTTTCAGCAAACTTCTGAGGCCATAAACCTGGAAGTTTTCAGGAAGCTCACCGTCAAGAACAAAGAAGTTCGAAGCCTTCTTTCTATTCTTGATGAGAGGGAAACAGAGCTGGCGTCATCTCAGCTCGCATTGGCGGAAACGAAAGGTAACTTTTTCGTTTTGAACTTTCCGACTTATGTTTTTGTCTGATTTTTTCTCGAGTAGATTTACTTAACTCGGATTTTCCTTTGCTTTCCAGCTGCGTTAGCTCAGGCTAAGCAAGCAGCGGAAGATTCTGGCAACGCCGAAATTCTCCGCAATGAGAATATTGAGCTTCACAAAAATCTTGTGAAAGCTCAAGAAGAACTGGAAGCCAGCAACCTGGCTCTTGGAATGGCTAATTCCAAGGCTTCCGAGCAGGCGGAGAAGGACAAGTCCACCATCCGGGATTTGACCGAAGCTTTGAATCTTCGTTTGGAAGAAGTTTCCGAGATCGATAAGCTTATCGGTAAATTTCTTACCCTTTTCTCATCCTTCCATGTTTTGCTTTCTCTGCCTAAGCCTTTTGGATGTTTTTATTGGATCAAACAGGAGACACCCCAGATGGAGCTCGGGTTGCAGGCATCCGAGCTTTCAGGGAAACATGGACTTCGATTAAGGCTGCTGGGACGCAGCTCATCGAGAAGTTCCTTCCCGAAAAAGCTGGGGAATACTCGGAGGTTGAAAAACTTCCGGGTGCCATCATGGAGGTGGTGGAGTCGAAGGAATCCCTTCTCCGCTCCGCTGCACGGGGTGGTGCGCGCATGGCTCTAGGCCTTATGCGCATGCACTACCCAAGTGCCAAATCCTGGCGTGTGGCCACCGGTGTCCCTCAGGGATACACGGATGCGCAACGAACCACCATTTTTGGTGAAGTTATGGGCCACGCCACCCAGATTGCCGCCATGGTGAACGTTTCCGTCAATTATCCAGAAGAGGAGGCTCCTCCAATCCCCGACGAAGAAAGCAGCGAGGAGGAGTCTGATTCTTGAAAGTTCCCTGGAACCTGGACGGAAAAAATAGACAAATAGGAGCATTACCGTTCTTTTATTTGTAATCAAAAAATGTAATGCTTCTTTTGTATGAATGAGAATTATGTCTTTTGCAGTTTAAGTTATTAAATTCGTTGCAAGTTTTTGGTTTTATCATTCCTTTATCTTCTAAGTTCTCTGGTGTGTATGCTTTAACTGTCCTTAGTGTTTGAAATGACTCAAATAGCAATATGAATCGTTATGCCGAGTAACTGGGGACGAACCAAGCAGTTTTGAAACTCGGAAACATGAATCATGCTAAAGGCATTTTTACTAACTAGTTCCAGTAACCCAGCAAACGCACAATCAGATAAGACTTAGAGAAAGAAGGAAAGTTTTAAGTGAAACTTGGGCACGCATGCAATTCAAGTTTCCCTTAGCCGTTAAGAGGCTGAAAAATCATTCAGTTATGTAACGCCGAGTACGCAAGCACAATTCGGGTTAACGTTGAGAAATTTGTAAGATCATTGGGAAATAGCTGAGGCGGAAACACTTTTGCACTTATAAGAAATATGGATGACAGCATTCCGACAACTTTATTTCATGATCTCAAAGATGTTTACATAGAATTCAACTAAGTACAGAAAGGGACATAACTTGTAAGGCGCTTCCAAGCTTCTGTAATCCACTTGACTTTGTCGAATTTCTCCAGCAACTTGTAGATTTGTAGGGTTTTAGCCCCCAGCCGATTAATAGATCTTTTCACGGCTGTGGCATAACCCGGCAATTCTTGAACACCTTTTCCATGCGTAAGATTTGAAATGTCCGAGATTGCTTTGATCTTTTCCGAGTTTGTTTCTTTTCCTCTATGAGAAGTGATGAAACCCGGAAGTTTACCTGAGGAAACCCCGAATACGCACTTAGATGGATTCAACTTCATCTGGTAAGTGCGCAAGTTATCGAAAGTTTCTCGCAAATCCTCAAGGAGTGAATCTTTTTCCTTGGTTACGACAGCGATATCGTCCACATAAACATGGACATTTTTTCCAATCTGACTATGCAAACAACGTTGCATGCAACGCTGGTAGGTTGCACCTGCGTTCTTCAGGCCAAAAGGCATGGTTATGTAGTAATACGTCCCGTACGGGGTTATGAAGGAAGTCTTGATTTGATCTTCCTTTTTCATGCGTATTTGGTGGTACCCGGAGTATGCATCCAAAAAGCATAAAAGCTCGGAGCCTGCGGTGGCATCTATTATTTGATCGATTCGCGGCAGTGCGAACCTATCTTTCGGACATAACTTGTTCAATCCTGTGTAATCTATACACATTCTGAGGGCAGTTGTGTCTTTCTTCGGTACAAATACCGGATTTGCGGACCAGTCAGTATGGATTACCTCTTTGATGAAATCCGCTGCTAAAAGCCGGATAATTTCCTTGCCAATAGCCTTCCGTCTTCTTCCGTCAAATCGACGGAGACCTTGTTTGACGGGTTTTGATCCAGGAATAACCTTGAGTTGGTGCTCAGCAAGTTCCCTGGGTACACCTGGCATGTCAGCTGGACACCAGGCAAAAATATCCCAGTTCTCACGGAGGAACTTGATGAGCTCGCCTTCCTATTTGTCGGTCATCCCAGTCCCTACAACGACGAATTTTGTCGGATCATTGGGGTCTAGGATTACCTGTCTTGTATTCTCGGATGCCTTGAAGCTATCTGTTGGCATCCGAGTTTCTTTTCCTGCCGGCATTTCTTTCGGCGATACCTCCTTGGCTAACTCCTTTAGTTCTTCCTGTGCAATAACTCTTTGAGCGCACAGGGCGTTTTGCTTCTCCAACTCATTTGCCAGCTTAAAATCACCAGCAATGGTGATTACTCCTCCTTTGGGTCCTGGCATCTTCAGCTTGTTGTAGATATAGCATGATCTTGCCATGAATTTGGCGAAAGCCGGACGTCCGAGTATTGCGTGATACACACTTTCGAACGGCACAACTTCGAAGGATACCTTTTCCTGCCGGAAGTGATCTTTATCTCCGAAGGTGACTTCTAGGGAAATTTCTCCTAGGGATCTTGCTTGCCTGCCAGGAACTATGCCATGGAAGCGTATGTTGCTGTAGTTGAGCTGGGACTCGGAGATCTTCAAGTGCTTTAGCGTATCCAGGTACATTATATTAATGCTGGATCCTCCGTCCATCAGCACCCTTTTTAGCCTAATGTTTTGAACAATAGGGCTTACAACAAGAGCTTGTGTGCCGGGTTCCGGGATATTTCCAGGATGATCAGACTGATCCCAGATAATTGGAGTGTTGGAGTACTTCAAGAATTTCGGGGTTGCAGGGATGACTGCGTTTATTTCCCGAAGTGTTCTTTTGGCCACCTTTGCTGATGGAGTTGCTAAGAAAGTTAGCATTGCTTCTCCGTCAACTCTCGGAAATTTGGGCTCGCCTTTTCGCTGTTGTTCCTGGATTTTATCATCAGTGTCCGATTCACTGTCTTCTTTGTCAGCTTCTGGCTTTTGTTTGGCGGGCTTCCTCTTGGAACCCTTCCCCTTATTTCCGGATCCTGCATTGCCTTTCATATGCTTGTTTAGCCGGCATTGCGCATTTGTATGGGTAGGTTTGCCAAATTGGGAGTGGTGGACGCAGGGTTCCGACTTAATTCTTTCCCATTCTTCAGGAGTATAATTGATTGGATCCGGATTGCGGCCTTTCCACTTGTTTCCCTTTTCTCCTCCAAAGGCTAGGTTTACCTCTTTGGGTTTGGTTGTTGATTCCGGAGTTCCTTTTTTGTCAGAACGAGGGGTTTTCTTGGCAAGTATCAATGTATCAATATTGCCACCTCTTGCTCTGATGTCATCTTCGGCTGCAGCATGTTCGTTGGCGGTTGTAAGCATGGATCCGAGATCTCTGTGCTGCTTGGAACCAACCATGAACGGTACAAGTCCGGGTTTTAGGCCATTGACGAAAGCATGCATTGCTTGTACGTCAGTTACTCCAGAACAACTATTCTTCATTGCCGTCCATCTGGAGATGAAATCCACGTATGGTTCATCCTCAAATTGAGTGCAACGGTTCAGTTGGTTGATGCTGTTCGGGCGTTTGTACGTTCCCCGAAAATGCTGAGTGAATACTCTCGCCATATCATCCCAACTGTCGACAGTTCTTGAAGGTAATCCATTGATCCAATCTCTGGCTCCGTCTAGCAACATTAGGGGAAGAAACTTGACAGCTTCCAGGTCTGTCCCATTGTTGATCTGGACGGCTGTATAGTAGTCTGAGAGCCAGGTATCCGGGTTTGTACTGCCGGTATATTTTTGATAGGTTGGACCAACTTTGGCGAAGCCAGAATGCAGGGTTATTCTTCGTATCCTGTCAGTGAAACACTTAGGGCCGAAGTATAAATCATCCTTTTCTGCTCTATCAATATGTGCAGAATATCTTCCGGCTGAATGGACAGAAGGGGATCTGCTCCTTTCTTTTCCATTGTTGCGCGGACGCGCTTTTCCGGGGTTGTTTCTGTCCCTTCCGTTGTCACGCCCTTTTGGATTAGGCGGAGTTCTACTCCTGTGCCTTTCTTTGTCCTTGGGCGGTGTCCGAGATCTTTCACGTCTGTGAGGTGTATCATACCTTCCAGCTTTCTCGGCTGGGTTTCTCGGAGGTGGCATTATTTTGCCGTCATTCCGGTTTTTGTCTTCCCGATCATGTGGTTTATATCCATCTTTCGGGAGATGAGGTCCGGTCCTAGACGCTGCATCCCGGTTGTCGGGATTTTTCTTGTCTTTTCTCGGATCCTCTTTTTTGTTGTCTGAATCTCCGGGTCCTTCAGGTCCAGGTGCTCCAGCAGCGCAAGTAGCTGTTTTGCATAGGGCGGAATTATCATGCAGCCTCCCTAATCGCTCTTGACCCCGCTGTTGTTGTTGCAATGCTTTTCCTAAAAAAGCATACACCCCTTGAAGTTTTTCCCCGTTGGAGTACAGGTCATTATTGAGTATGGCGAACGCTGCTTCCGCGTTTTCTACTGCGGTTTTATATATTGGTTCGCCCCTGGCATCCTTGCCGTTTACCCGCATTTGCCAAGATGGGTTATGGAACCTTTCTTTTGGCGGCAGATCTTCCGGCCTTGCAATTCCGGGTAACCTTGTAGGTTTGATGGCAGATCTATTCTTTCTCTCGTACTCCTCTATTTCTTCCTTCATGATTTTGATGTCATGTTGGGTTTTTTGGAGGTGTTCTCGAGATCTGAGTAGACGCTGCTGTTGCCTTTGGAAAGCTTGCCTCCTGGCTTCCAGCATCTCAGGGGGCTCGCTTGGTCCTACAGGTGTTTGCAGTAGTTCTTGCTCTTCCTGTTCTGTCATTGGCAGAACAAGGGATTTCCTTTTTCTTCTCCGCAGGCTTTTCTCCGCTTACTTCTCCTATTTCCAGGTTTTCTTCAGCTGCGTATGCCAATTTTTTCTTCCGGAGTTTTTTAGCGGACTTGTGCCTTTTCTTGGAAGAGGGAGGATTTTTGACAGGCTCGCTTTCTGTCATCTCCTTGACATTAGGGAATACCGGAGAAGTTTCTCTGTCTTCTCTCTCTTCCTCTGGCGGAGGGGTTTTTGGGCTTTCCTGGCTGCCGGCATCCGTGGTTTCTGCAGGTTTTGCCATTAGCACTTCATGGAAGCCCTCTTGAAAAGATTTAACTTTTCTCTCGAAGGCATCTTCGTCTTCGTCTTCAGATTGGAAATCGTCCGATCCGGTGTCCGACTCCAATCTTGCCTCAATGGCGGCTAGCACAGACTCGGCTTCCGAGTTTTTCGTCGCGCTGGTGGATGTCGGATCTTCCGTCTGGGTGACGGGTAGTGGTTCTTCCGTCTCTGTGACGGGTGTGTTGTCTACCTCCTGCACGGGATTTCCATCTTCCGTGTTTTCGGCGACCTCAGATTGCACCATGCCGATAAAGTGTGAATCACCTTGTTGTCGGCGATCTGAGCAAAATCCGGCATCATAGTCGTCTTCGACTGGGTATAGGGCGGGTGGGATAAATTTGCTTCCACCGCAAAACCCCATTGCCTCTGCGGTTAATCCGATAAAGATGTTAGCAGATCCAATCGGAAGCACGCAGGCACTTACCAGGTGGTTTTGCGCCGGTATGTATGATCCGTTGTCGAGGAAGCGCCCGACGTCGTTGTCGAATTCCAAGCTTCCGACAGTGATTGATCTTCCGATTCCGCCGAGTATCCCAGATCGGAATTTTACGCCTGACGTCGTTTGCCCCACGGTGGGCGCCAACTGTCGAGACATCGTAGTAGTTTTCATAGACGGGGGTGCCATGAGACTACGGTAGAGACGTGGGGTAACGGAACAGCGTAGTAACACAGAACACGGGATTTTACCCAGGTTCGGTACGTCGCGACAGTACGGCGTACCTACTCCTGCACTTCTCACTATAAGGGACTAAAGCCCGTAAATCTGGGTTACAGTGTGAGGGAATAGATCTAGCTTATTCGGCGAGGATGAGCTTCTCGGCGAATAGCGTAGAGCTTAGAGCGAACTTAGATTGAACCTATTGAATCTATCCTCTGTCCGGCTTTATATAATAGCCGGACTAGGGCTTACAGATTAGGAAACCTAGAAGACTACGTTTATCTTGTAACTTGGAAAGTAAGGAATCCGTCTTCTCCTCCAAGCCAGATCACGTGGGCCGTGATCCGGGTTCTTCTAGAATCTGGCTTCTGCGCGTCGGACTACTGGGCCGCCCAATGGACCTAAGCCCACTACCTTGTAGGCCACCCTGGTAGTCCGGCTCTTTGTCTACCATCTTCTATACCCCTATTCAGTATATATCCGACATCAGGCAAGTCCTATTGGGCATCATGACTGATTGTGATTACACGCTAGCAAAGCACGCCACATTATTGCGAGTTGCATCAAGCTTGAACAAGAGAAATCAAGAAAACTTGGCTCTATTGTCAAGTTAGAAGATTGTAACCGTACTTATTGCAAGTAATCGGTCCTTATAACTTAATGGCATCGTGGCTGGGTCTTTGAGTTTGCAACTGTGCTATTCAAGCAATCAGCCCCCAAGACCTATATATGCAGTTTTTTAGGAAATATAAAACTAATGTACTACAAGCAAACAAATAATACTTATATGATAAAGTAAACAACAGAAAGTAAAAAACAGAAATATAAAAACTTAACAGAAAGAAACAAGAAAGAAACAATATCGTAGTTTAACCATCTCTTTATTGATATGAGAAAAGTTAGGTCAGCAAGCCGCCTCATTAAAAACCCTCCAGTCCCCTTAGGTACCATGGATAGGAAAAGAGTGCGTCTGAAACCTGCTGCCTGTTACATCGTGTAATTCAACTTATAAATCTAGTTTATTCTAGGTGTAGTAGGGACGTAGCTGAGACACGTTCCATGGTCTTTCTCTCTCTTGCATAGATGAAGTGGTATGAGTGGTGTCATTGACAGTATCCGATTCTTCCCTTGCATCCACCAAGTAATATGATCCATTGTGCAAATTCCGGCTTATGATGAACGGTCCTTCCCACGGTGGAGATAACTTGTGCTTTCCCTCTTTTGACTGTACCAAGCGCAATACCAGATCCCCTTCCTGGAAGACCCGGGTTTTGACTCGCCGACTGTGGTATCTCCTCAAATCCTGCTGATATATGGCTGATCTCTCCAAAGCTTGTTCTCTGTGTTCTTCTAGCATATCCACGGCATCCTGTCGGGTCTTCTCGTTCTCCACCTCAACGTAAGCCGACACGCGGGGCGAGTCATGAATAATATCACTCGGCAATACTGCCTCTGCACCATAAACCATGAAAAACGGGGCCATCTGAGTAGATCAGTTAGGTGTAGTGTTAATTCCCCAAACCACTGATGGTAACTCTTCAACCCATGCTCCAGCAGCTCTGATGCACGGGACTCGCAGCCATGGTTTTAACCCATGAAGTAACTCCTGATTTGCCCTTTCCACCTGTCCATTAGCTTGTGGATGGGCCACCGAGGCTATGTCAAGGCGGATGCCATTGTTTCCATAGAATTTTTCCATCTCACCTAAGTACATGTTGGTTCCATTGTCTGTTATTATAATGTGGGCGTATCCAAACCGGTAGATAATCCTTTTCAGGAACTTGACTGTTGTGACTGCCTCACAATTGGTGACTGTCATAACTTCAACCCACTTAGTAAACTTATCAATAGCTACCAAAAGATGAGTCTTTTTGCAAGGTGACATGTGGAAGGGACCCACCATATCCATACCCCAAACACCAAACGGCCAGGTTAGCGGGATTGTTCGCAACTCCATAGCCGACACATGGGTTTGGCGAGCGTATTTTTGACATCCATCGCGCCTTGCCACCAAGCGCTCCGCGTCTGCTAAGGCCGTGAGCCAGAAGAAACCGTGTCGATATGCTTTGGCCACAAGGGATCTTGTTGTGGCATGGTGCCCACAATCACCTTCGTGGATCTCCGTCAAAATCTGTCGGCCTTCTTCTGGTGCTACACAGCGCAAAAAGACTCCTGCTGCACTTCTTTTATACAACTCCCCATTGATAATAGAACAGCCTTTTGCTCGTCTCAGAACTTGCCTTGCTAAAACTTCCCGTGGTGGTAACTCGCCCCGTGATAGGTAGGCCAAAAAACGGCTCTGTCCACTCGGGAACAGCATATACTGTGGCCACGAGCTCCAAATCCGGGTCTTGGTTAGCCACTTCTTCCTCAGACTCGGATTTAACTGATGGCCTCCATAACTCGTCTAGGAAAACATTAGGTCGAACCGGCTCTCTGCGCGAGCCGAGTCTTGCGAGCGCATCTGCTGCCTCGTTCTTTCGCCAGTCGATATGTTCCACCTCATACCCAGAAAAACACCCGGCAACCCTATCCACCTCTCTGCGATATGCTGCAATTGTTGCATCTTTTCTATCCCAAGTTCCTGAGACCTATTGTACAACAAGATCCGAATCTCCATAGCACCGTATTCGCCTGATGTTCATCTCCTTTGCTACTCTCAACCCATGCAATAATGCCTCATACTCGGCCACGTTGTTGGAGCAATCGAAGTGAATTTGCAACACGTAGCTCAATTTATCTCCTTTGGGTGACGTAAGTACCACCCCAGCTCCTGATCCCTCGTACTGCTTAGAACCATCGAAGTGCATCACCCAAGACTCGGAACTTGGTACCATTGTGGGCATGCTTGTGTGAGTCCAATCATTGATAAAATCTACTAAAGCTTGAGATTTTATTGCAGACCTGGGCTCGTAGTTGATGTGATAATCTCCCATCTCAATGGCCCACTTGGCTATTCTACCTGTCGCGTCTGAATATCTGATAATGTCCGCCATTGGTATAGAGCTAACCACCGTTATGGGGTGTTCCTGAAAATATGGTTTCGACTTCCGGCTAGCCATGAAAACCCCGAAAACTAACTTTTGCCAATGTGGGTAACGGTGCTTTGCTTCCGATAGTACCTCGCTCACATAATAAACCGGCCTCTGTACCAGGTGATCCTTTCCGTCCTCTTTGCGCTCAACAACAACCACTGCGCTGACCGCCCGGGGCCCGGCCGCAACGTATAATAACATGGGATCTTTAGGACCCGGGGCTGCCAGAATCGGTGCCTCAGATAATTGCTTTTTTAGGGCTTTGAACGCTTCATCCGCCTCTTAGTCCCAAACGAATTTGTCAGTTTTCCCCAAGAGCCGGTATAAAGGTATAACCTTCTCTCCAAGCCTGGATATAAACCGGCTTAATGCTGCTACACGTCCTGTAAGTTTTTGAACATGCTTCAGGCTTTCCGGCTTTTTCAGACTCTGAATAGCTTTGATTTTGTCCGGGTTTGCCTCAATTCCTCTCTCGGAAACAATGAAACCGAGTAATTTTCCTTCTGGAACTCCAAATACACACTTTGTGGGGTTAAGCTTCATCTGGTATCTTCTCAAATTCCTGAATGTTTCCTTTAGGTCATCAATGAACGTTTCTTCCTTCCTTGTTTTGATCACCACATCATCAACATAGGCATGAACGTTGCATCCAATCTGATCCTCGAAACACTTCTGAATGCACCGTTGGTACGTTGCACCGGCGTTCTTTAGTCCAAAAGTCATGGTTTTGTAACAGAAAGCTCCAAATGGGGTTATAAACGATGTTTTCTCCCAATCTTTCTTCTTGAGCTTGATCTGGTGATACCCGAAATAAGCATCCAGGAAACATACTAGGTCACTTCCAGCCACTGAATCTATAATCAGATCTATCCTTGGAAGGGAAAACGGGTCCTTTGGGCAATGTTTGTTGAGACTCGTGTAATCTATGCACATCCTCCACTTGTTACTCTTTTTCATCACTAGAACCGGATTTGCCAACCAGTCCGGGTGAAAAACCTCCATGATAAAGCCGGCTGCAAGTAGCAGAGCTATCTCTGCTCCTACAACTTTTCTTCTCTCCTCATTCATTTTTCTCAGGCCCTGCTTCACGGGCCGAGACTTGGGATCAACATGCAAGCTGTTCTCAGCTAACTCGGTCGGGATACCCGGCATATCGCTAGGCGTCCAAGCAAAAACGTCTTGATTTGCACGAATGAACTCTACGAGTGCTTCTTCCTGCTTATTGTCTAGGTTAGATCCTATAGCAAATTTCTTGGAGGGATCACCTTCGACAAAAGCCACCATCTTGGTATTCTGTGCTGCTTTGAATTTTGCTCTCTCATCATCCGTATTCGGTCTCTTCAATGTTGTTCTATCATCCGGGTCTACTTGGGACCGGTAATACTTGAGCTCTTCCTTCCTGCAAGCTTGTTCTGCCATTGCCGCGTCTCCTTCGTCACACTTAGCTGCTATAACCCGGTTCCCATGTATAGTAATGGTTTGCTTGGGACCCGAGATTTTAAGCTGTAGGTATACGCACTGGTAGAAAATAGGCCTAGAGTCCCGGTTCGCTAGGCCCATTAATCCCGTCCGGGCAACCGGGACTAGCAATGCGCGACTAAAGGCCCCCCCCCCTATAGTCCCGCCACTTACGGACCGGGACTAAAGGCCCGTCCACGTGGGCGATAGGGGTACGTCGCGGCGGAGGACCTTTAGTCCCGGTTCTTGTGGTTAACCGGGACTGAAAACCTGCGCAGGTTTAGGGTTTTAGGCCCCCTAAACCTGTTTCCTTTTTAATTTGTTTTGTTTTAATTTCAGTACACATATACATGCATATATATATATATATATATATATATATATATATATATATATATATATATATATATATATATGAAATATCAAACAAGGAGAATTCAATAGGAATATATAATATATATTCAATATTGGGTGACCATATATACAACCTCGAACGAGTTTCCATATTACACAATTAAGATGGACGAGCATACACAAATTCGCACAAGTTTCAAAGTACTCAGGGCTTATACATGCGGATAATAGTCATCGTCGGTGGACGCATGGTACTCTCCTTTCTTATGGATGACATGCCTAAGGAAAAATCCTGCTATTTCCTCTTGAATTGGTCGGAAGCGAGCTTCTGGAGAAAGCGCCCTCCGCAAGTTATTGAGACCCTTCCGCGTCTCCTCGTCCTTCTTCCTCTCAGATATTTCTTTCCGTATGTTCTCACAGACATAGTATCCACATAGACCGGTCCCCGGTGGCTGCATATCCACACCTTTGACCACATTTCTAAATTGTAGCAGTTGTTTGAATTCACCAACATGTTCATCTGAGAGCCGTCTCCAAACTCTACAATGCAAATTAAATTAAATGAACAAGGGAGTTATTAGCTTAGAAAATGAACAAAAGAGACCGATCGATATAGAGCGCACATGATTGAAAAATAATTACCTTTGCATCATTCTTCTCATGTCGACCCAAAGATCTGTATTTGAATTCATAGAGTCAATGATCAAAACTAAGGACTTGTGAAGATCAATTTTTAGCAGAATTCAGTGGTACCTGCGGACACATTAGATGCACAGTCATGCATAATTTATCGATTAGACATACCATGCATGGAGTAAACAAAAGAGAATGGGAACATGAGAGAAACACTCACCCAAAATGGTAAGGAAATAGAATATATCTTTTGGATTCATGCTTTTTAAAAAATTTGTACAAGTCTTTCTCCACGTCTTGGGGATGACGTTCTAACATAGTTCCATTAATGATTTGTGGGTCAATGAACCCAACATCTTTGATGAGTCTTACTTTGCATTCCCAAATCTTCAATCTGCATAATAGCGTACGCAACAATATAGTAGGACAATATATATATATATATATATATATATAGTGTAGGCAATGAAGAACGAGATGAGGTAGAAATAAATCACTTACAGAACGTAGCAACTCAGGATAGATTTGTCGAGCTCACGCAGATTGAACAGCTGGAACAATTCACTCATCTCAACTGTTACAGAGTACTTTTTGGTGTGATGCTCCTCTGTATAATCCACATACACAAATTCTTTGTCGGTCCATGCTATGAAATCTTTGTACCAACGTAGCAGAGTTTGCATTAGTGGTGGTAGATCCTTTTCCTTCGCAGGCTCGACGAGAGGCCCTTTCTTCACATATTTTAATGCTACGTCAGCCATTGGCATATCGTCCATGTCTAAAAAGGCACGAAGAGACATACCGGCCTCGGACGCATTTTTCATGGCAGTAGCTACAGTCAATCCCAGTGCTGTCACAGCTTTTATGACCTCGGGGTCCTGTTCCGGAGCGGCTTTCACTATGAGCGGGGGATCGATTGTTTACTCTGCATCCCGAGCTGGGCAACTTGTTTCCCGCTTTTTATCATTTTTCCTTTTCCTTTCTCCTCCTCCAATATTCCTGCTTGCTTACGAAGTTCAATATCATAGTCTTTAGGCAAATTCTTCACGGATTGGGACACTGTCGACAAAAAATCCGTAGCCCAATAGTCTACAATCGGAGGGAATACTTCCTTGGGCTCAGGCTCCTTTAGCGCCTTCAGTTTGCCCTTCCATTTGGCAACGTCAGCCTTCACGACCAATTTGGTTTCAGCATCACTAAGTTCCCAAGGCCTTGGGGGGAGAGGCTTCAGTGATGGCTCCGGTACCCGTGTGGTCTTAGGTACATAAGGGTCCGGGTTAATAGACCAAGAGCGGGTTCCCTTGCTGGCCGCTTGCTTCTGTTTCTTCGCTGGAGGAGGAATGGGGGGCGACGTCTGCTTATCCTCCGGAGGAGGAATGGGGGGCGACGTCTGCTTATCCTCCGGAGGAGGAATGGGGGGCGACGACGTGTGCTTTTCCTCCGGAGGAGGAATAGTGGGAGACGTCTGCTTTTCCTTCGGAGGAGGAATGGACGGCGACGTCTGCTTAACCGCCGGAGGAGGAATCGTGGGCGACGGCTGCTTAAACGCCGAAGATTGTGGATCGGGGGACGACGTCGAATGGCGTGAAGGTGGCGTAGGTGAACCAGCACCACCACCACCACCACCACCAGCACCTGCACCATCGTAGGGGGGTGGACTTGTTAGCCTTGGCGTCTCGCCTGGAAACACTATGTACTTCTTTTTCCATAGAATGAACTGGCGCTTGACATCTCCAAGTCTTCTCTCCCCTTCGGCTGTAGCTATGTCAATCTCCAGGTCCTCAAACGCTTCGACTATGTCTTCCACCGTGACACGAGCATAGCCATATGGAATGGGGTTGTTGTGATGGAGTGCTCCAGGTGTACAGGGTAAAGCACTGCCGGTAGCCACCTTCATGGAAATGTTCCCCACGGGATAATGCAGATCACATTCTTTCATCTCCTTTACGTCATCCACGGGATAGTGAGGCTCCGGTGCACGACTCTCGATCATCGGTGCATTAGCACCTGCAGTCGGGGCCTCCGTGGAAGCCACGCTGCTTCTCCGCTGATACTGGCTTCCGAGATCCGTTGCATGTTCTTGATGCGGCCCTGCAGCCGACGCTTTTTCTTTCTCAAGTATTCCCGCCACGACCTTCTTCAGGTCACAAAATTCCATTGCAAGATTCGACAGTTGATCTGCAGTCCGGTCCGTACCTCTCCTACGGCTTCTGTAACAGTACGGGTCACCCTCGGAGGAAAACCCTACTTTCCACGGCAATCTGCCTTTGCCTCGTATATGTCCTCCGTGTTCAGGATTCCCGAGGGCATGGGTCAGTTGGTCTCTCTCTCTGTTGAACGTGATCTTGCCCTGTTGAGCATTGGTCATTGCGTCAACAAGGTCTTTTATGGGAGCAAACGTTTTCTGCCGGTGAACACACGCCCCTGTCTCCGGGTCTAGCGACCCCCCATGCCCGTACCACCACATTTTGGCTCTTTCGTCCCATTCCTCTGTACCTAGACGGATTCCTCTTGCCGTCAGGCCGTCCTCCATCGTCTGCCACTTAGGCGCCGAAACGCGGTATCCTCCTGGCCCCATAACATGATGGTACTTTTTCTTTTCCGCATTAGTCTTATTTTTTTCGACATTTCCTTGAAATGCTCCGATTTGTGTTGCGACACAAATTCCGTCCAATCATCTCTCAGTTTCTCATATTGTCCAGTGAAAATCGGAGTCTTGTCCTTGCTGACATATTCACGGACCAATTTTTTCTTGAAGTTCCGGAATGCTTCGGCCATCTTTTGAAGAGCGAACTCTTTGACTATCCTCCTCCTCTGACGTCCACCCGGAATATCCTCACCGAATTCATCTTTTTTGTTGTATTCCGGAGGTAGAATGAAATGTGCAATAAGCTTTCTAAACATAATCTTTTTCGTTCTCTTGTCGACAAAAGTGAAACCAATACGTGCTTTCTTTGGCTCCTTCCATTCCTGGACGGTGATCGGGACGGTGTCTCTAACAATGACTCCGCATTGGTTGATAAACTTTGTGGTGTGCTGTAGGGGCTTGCCGATTTCACTGACTGATTCGATGGTATATGTTTCTTCAGCTTTCATCGCCTTGGATTTGCCACGCTTTGTCATACTAGATCCGACTGAGGGCTAAAATAAGAAAGAGAGTCGCGCGCGTTAGTCTTTGCAATTGGACCGAGGGCTAAAATAAGACCGATGGCTAAAATATATACCTCACCGGAGGTGGTTGTTCTTTGCAATTGGAGATTGTCGTTTGTCGACGGTTGACCTCCGTCATCAATGTCCATTCCTTCATCTCCTTGATCATCGACAATGTCCGTTCCTTCATGTTCTTGATCGTCGATAATGTCCGTTCCTTCATGTTCTTGATCATCAAAGTTCAGATAAGAAGAGACTATATCCTCTTGTTGCTCATCTTCTGGGCCCGGCACATAAGGGATCGGGTTGGCTATCATGCCGTATAAGATACGTTCAGCCTCCAGATCCGTTAACGCCAAGTCTCTATTTTCCGCCATATGTCAATCCTGCAGACATGCATGTAGTAAAAATTAATTAAGTATATAGGAGACTTAGCAAATATTTGTCGTAGAAGGAGGGAAAACAGATTGGTAGGGTTTTGGGTGGAAGAACGATGACCACCGGAGGGGGAAAACCATACTTTACAGGTGTGTCCAAGATTAGTTTCTCAAATGACTTGGAGAACCCCATAGCTAGGTTGCATTTGCCTTCCTGTTCATTTTGGTATATTACACTTAATATTCTGAATTTATTGAATTAAAACTTATTTTCATTATTTTAATGAATTTAATACAAATTAAAATATGGTCTCATTTTGAACTTTGTCAAACATGAATGAAAATGATATAAACAGATAGCTTACATTTTTCTGAACATTTTGCATATTTTTCCAAAAAAAATTAAATTATAAATTAAAAGTTATTCAATTTAGAAGGTTATTTATATTCTGTAATTCCATATAAAGAGGGCCCACGTGTCACCAACAGTGGGCAGGTGACGTCGCCAACAGTGGGCAGGTGACGTCATCATGACGTCACCCCTGGCGTGGCCGGCGGTTGCAGATTTAGGATCTCCGATCGACGATTCCGGCCACGGGGGAGGCAACGGAGATGGGGACTAGGCCACTGTGCTGCTCGCCACGGGGGAGGGGACGGAGATGGGGACGAGGCCACGGCCACTGTGGTCTCGCCGGCGGCGAATCTGGCCGCGGGAGCGAGCGCGAGGGACGGCGACGGCGACGGCGAGGCGACGGCGTTGGTTCGGCGTTGGTTCTAGGGCGACGCCGTTGGTTCTAGTTCGATGGCGTTGGTTCTAGGGCGACGGCGACGGCCCGCGGGGAACCTACCGGCCGGAGAGACGGCGACGGGGCGGGGGCGGAGCAGGGTGGAGGCGGTGGAGAGAAGGGCATGACGAGGGCGACGGCGCGGCGACGGCGACGGCGATGGCGACGGCGACGGCGATCTGCGCGGGCGACGGCGACGGGGCAGAAGACGACTGGGCGCCGGCGCGAATGAAGACGAGGGTTTGGGGACTTAGAAAATTTTGGGGCAGAAAGGCATCGCACATATATAGGTCAAGCCTTTAGTCCCGGGTGGTGTCACGAACCGGGACTAAAGGTCCCCTGGGGTACCCTCCGCGGGCCTTTAGTCCCGGGTGGTGTCACGAACCGGGACTAAAGGTGAAAATTTTCGCTGCGTTTTCATTCCCGCGCAGAACGAGCCTTTAGTCCCGGTTCGTGACACCAACCGCGACTAAAGGTTGTTATTCGAATACTATTCTTTTTTCCAATCTTAAAAATACAAATAATATATCAGAAAATTCAGAAAAATAAAACTAATTCTTTTTCCAATCTTAAAAATACAAATAATATATCAGAAAATTCAGAAAAATAAAACTAATTCTTTTTCCAATCTTAAAAATTCCCATAGATAAAAAAGGCAGTACATAATGGCAAGAGTGGATCTAAACCTAAACGGAGAGCATAGATGCATGCATGATCTGATATCTGCTGCTAGTCATACTCCTGCCTAGGCCTACATGAGAAAATTCAGAGCCCAGGACTGGGCCTGAGGGTAGCGCAAGCGGGGGATATCGCCGGCCCTGATGTAGTCCCTGACGCTCTGTAGAGTCCGGCCGGACCACCATAGCCGACGACCGGCCTCGTGAAAGTTCCCAGGAGGCAGGCCGTCCTCCTCATACCTGGCGAGCGCCCTCTCACGCCGATTGATGAAGAAGGCATCCCAAGTATGTTGGTTATCGGGATGCCAACTGGGATCTCTCCGCTGCTCCGGCGTGAGCTCGTGGTAGTAATGGTTCGTGATGGCCGCCCGACGTGCCACACCTTGAGGAAGAGGAGGGACCGGCACTCCTCCGGCGCTCAGCATCCAACCGGCGGGAACACTGTAGCCGGGCGGGCAGGGGTAGTTCGAGGCGGAAAGTGCCTCCGCCTGGATGAATGTTAGAGTGGGTACGGTAGAAGCCATGAGAGAGTGGTGAGTTTGTATGTGTTTATGCCAATGGTGTGGCAATGCATACATATATATACTAAGAAGAAAACATCCTTTTAGTCCCGGTTGGTGTCCCCAACCGGGACTAAATGGTTAGGGTTTCATTGGGAAACGGATCATCCCTTTAGTCCCGGTTGGTGTCACCAACCGGGACTACATGGGAATTAGGGTTTCGTTTCGACCAATCAGATAGAATCACACGGATCGTGTGTTTCTTTCAACCGCTTGTGATTCGTTGGATCCGGGGTGTGTTTCTTTCCCGCTGTTGTGAGCCGTTGAATGAGATGTTTCTTCACCGATGGGTCAAAACCCTAGCTCAACACTCTGTACCGATGGGTATAAACTGCCGCGCCTCGAGCGCTTCTTCTCCATCCCTCTGCACCGTCGCGCTTCCACCATGCCTCCGAGGAGGAACAACACCACCGGCTTCCGCGGCGTCCGAGCACGGCAGAACGGAATGTTCAGCGCAGATATCCGCTGGGGGGACGACCGCATCCCCCTCGGCACCTTTGCGACGGCGGGGGAGGCAGCCCGCGCCTGGGACGCGGCGGCCTGGCGCCTCAACCGCCCGCGGTCGCTAATGAACTTCAACGACTGCCACACCGTCTGGGAAGCGGAGGCCAGGGCGCCGAAGCCGCAGATCATCACTGCCGCCGACCACCTCCACCTCCGCCACCGCGCGTTTCAGGGCCTAGTCGACGCCAGGGAAGACCGCGTCGTCCGCGAGTATTACCGGAACAACCCGGGGGAGAAGAGCGCCGACGAGGAGCTCTGGCAGACCCGCGCGGGTCAGCGGGCGGAGCGCCGCCTCGAACGCCACCTCGCGTTAGATGCCGGTCGGGAGGCCAGGACGATGGCGCTGCAAGAGCTTCGTCGGGCCGACCGCGCCGGCGAAGTCTGGGCCTCCGACGATCCGAGGTGGGGGCCTATCTCGGACATACCATCATGCACCTCCGACGACGACGAGGAGGTCACGGACGAGTTCGGCGACGATGATGACCCGGAGGAGGTCACCGACGAGTTCCCCGACGATGACGGCGAGGAGTAGTGTTCGTCTGTTTTCTCTTTTTAATAAAAGAATTTGCATTCCGGCGACACTGCGGCGCGCTAGCGCGTCTGTTTTCTGTTTTTAGTAAAAGTTTGGTACAATAAATTAATTAGAGATAATATAATTCAAAATGATCCATTAAACATGATCCATTCAACAAAGTTTGGTACAATAAATTATTACACATCAATTCTTCCCTTGTGTCCCCGCTTTCTTACGATTTGGACGTATCCATGGAGCATCCTCATCATTTAACTTAATGCTTGGGTCAGAGTTCACTTTGAAGGGCGGAATTTCACCAAACATATTATAATCTTCTGACATGTCTGTCTTGTCCTCCACTCCCACGATGTTTCTTTTCCCTGAAAGAACAATGTGACGCTTTGGATCATCGCATGATGCACTGATCGTTTTCTTATCTTTCCGTTTCCTCGGTTTGCTACTCATGTCCTTCAAATAGAAAACCTGAGCGACATCTTTGGCTAGGACGAATGGTTCGTCTAGGTAACCAAGATTGTTGAAATCCACCATTGTCATTCCGTATTGCTCGTCCACCTTTACCCCACCTCCTGTTAGCTTGAACCATTTGCACCGGAACAAAGGGACCTTAAAATAGGGTCCATAGTCAAGTTCCCATATCTCCTCTATGTAACCATAATATGTGACCTTTTGCCCAATCTCGGTTGCTGCATCAAAGCGGACACCACTGTTTTGGTTGGTGCTCTTTTTATCTTGGGAGATCGTGTAAAATGTATTCCCATTAATCTCGTACCCTTGGAAAGTCGTTATAGTCGAAGATGGTGTCTTGGCCAACATGTACAGCTAATCTCCAACATCATTGTCATTCATTAAATGTTTTCGCAACCAACTGCCGAAAGTCTCCATGTGGGCCTTTCTAATCCATGATTCAGTCTTCCCCGGGTTGTTCGAGCGTAAAATATTCTTGTGTTGCTCGAAATACGGAGCCACCAAGCTCGAATTTTGCAGAACTGTGTAGTGTGCTTCAGTCATAGAATGACCGTCCATACATATCGTTGATTTCCTTCCGATCGTGCCTTTTCCACTTAGTCTCCCCTCGTGCCGCGATTGAGGAATATCAATCGGCTTAAGGTCAGGAACATAGTCAATACAGAACTCAATTACCTCCTCATTTCCATAGCCCTTTACGATGCTTCCTTCTGGCCTAGCACGGTTACGAACATATTTCTTTAATACTCCCATAAACCTCTCGAAGGGGAAAATATTGTGTAGAAATACAGGACCGAGAATGGAAATCTCTTCGACTAGGTGGACCAGGAGGTGCGTCATAATATTGAAGAAGGATGGTGGAAACAGCAACTCAAAACTGACAAGACATTGGACCACATCGTTTTGTAACCGTGGTAGATCTTCTGATTGAGGAATGCACATAGCTTCACAATGGCTACTCGAACATTTTCCTGTAGGAGGCCCCTCAAAGCAATCGGAAGCAATTGCGTCATAATCACGTGGCAGTCGTGAGACTTCAGGTTTTGGAACTTTTTGTCCGCAATGTTTATTATTCCCTTTATATTCGACGAGAAGCCAGACGGGACCTTTATACTGCTCAGGCATTCAAAAAAAATGACCTTCTCTTCTTTCGTAAGAGCGTAGCTGGCACGACCTTGAAACCATTCCGGATGCCGGTCATCTGGGTCTTTCAAAAGTTGTTGATCCTGCCGTGCTTCCTTTGTATCATTTGTCTTCCCATACACGCCCAAGAAGCTTAGCAGGTTCACGCAAACATTCTTCGTAACATGCATCACGTCGATTGCAGAGCGGACATCTAGGACTTTCCAATACTGTAGCTCCCAAAATATCGATTTCTTTTTCCACATGGGTACGTGCCCGTCAACTCCCTGCGGAACTGATTGTCCGCCAAGACCCTTTCCAAAGATGACTTTCAAATCCTTGACCATATCAAATATCTCAGCTCCAGTACGTTCCGCAGGCTTCGGCCGGTGATCTGCCTTGCCGTTGAAATGCTTGCCTTTATTTCTTACGTTATGATTTCGGGGAAGAAATCGACGATGACCCAGGTACATGTTCTTCCTACAGTTATCCAAAAATACACTTTCAGTCTCATGTAAGCAGTGCGTGCATGCTTTGTATCCCTTATTTGACTGCCCAGAAAGGTTACTGAGAGCAGGCCAATCGTTGATGGTTACAAAAAGCAACGCTCGTAGGTTAAATTCCTCTTCTTTGTGCTCATCCCACACAGGTACACCAGGTTTGCCCCACAATTGTAAAATTTCATCAACTAATGGCCTTAGGTACACATCGGTGTCGTTGCCGGGTTGCTTCGGACCTTGGATGAGCACTGGCATCATAATGAACTTCCGCTTCATGCACAACCAAGGAGGAAGGTTGTAGATGCATAGAGTCACGGGCCAGGTGCTATGGCTGGAGCTCTGCTCGCCAAAAGGATTCATGCCATCAGTACTTAGACCAAATCTTATGTTCCTTGCGTCAGCTGCAAAATCTTTGAACTCTCTGTCGATCTTTCTCCATTGCGTTCCATCAGCGGGGTGTCTCAACTCCCCGTCGGACTTACGGTCCTCTTTGTGCCATCGCAACAACTTGGCATGATCTTTGTTCCTGAACAGGCGTTTCAACCGAGGTATTATAGGAGCATACCACATCACCTTGACGGGAACCCTCTTCCTGGGTTTCTCGCCCTCAACATCGTCACCAGGGTCATCGCCTCTGATCTTATAACGCAATGCAGTGCATACAGGGCATTCATTCAAATCCTCGTATGCACCGCGGTAGAGGACACAGTCGTTAATGCATGCATGTATCTTCAGAATCTCTAAACCTAGAGGGCACACAACCTTCTTTGCTTCGTACGTACTGGTGGGCAACTCATTATTCTTCGGAAACATATTCTTCAACATTTTCAGCAAATTTTCAAATGATGAGTCAGCTACACCTTCCCGTGCCTTCCATTTCAGTAAATCCAGTGTGCTGCCCAGCTTTTTCAGACTATTGTCGCATCCTGGGTACAGTGACTTTGTGTGATCCTCTAACATGCGATCCAAATTCTCCCTCTCCTTGTCAGTTTCACAGCGTCTCCGTGCATCAGCAATGGTCCGACCAAGATCATCAGCGGGCTCATCATGTGCCTCTTCTTCACCTTCACCAAACCCTTCCCCACCTTCAGCATCATCCTCCATGAAAGTATCACCGAAAAGGTCATGATAGTTGAAATCGATATCATCCTCTTCTTCATCTTCTTCCATTCTAACCCCTCTTTCTCCATGCTTGGTCCAACAATTATAGCTTGGCATGAAACCTTGCCGAAGCAGGTGCATGTGAACGACTCTTGAGGAGGAGTGACCCTTCTCATTCTTACATTCAGCACATGGACAGATAATAAAACCTCGCTTCTTGTTCGCATTTGCCACAACGAGGAAATCTTTCAAACCCGTAGTGAACTCGCCGGAGAGTCGGTTACCGTACATCCATTGCCGATTCATCTGCATTATTATTATATAAAGTATATAATTAACCATCATGCATCTGTTAAACTAACTAGCTAGCTGGAAATAATACAAATCATGAAAGGTTCAAGTTGCTAACCGCGATCACGGAGGTAAAATAAATGAAAATGCTCAAGTGTGTTTCATGCTATCGGGCATTTCATCGAACACCTTGTGTGCATAATAGGAACCAAAAGCATACCCACCACCCCTTGTGAATATTGTGAGCAAATGTGGCTAAGTGCAGTGAGCTGAGTCCTATATATAGGGATGGGCCTTTAGTCCCGGTTCAACTGGACAACCGCGGCTAAAGGCCTTGGGGCCAGCCCGAGGACCTATTCGTCCCGGTTGGTCTGGCCAACCGGGACTAAAGCCCCTCCCCTCCGCCAGCTGTGGGCCGAGCGCGCTGGGCCCAGACTATTGGTCGTGGGTCTCGTCCCGAACCGTGACTAAAGACCCCTATGGTCGCGGGTCCATTATTTTGGGGACTAATGGGGGCGTACCGAAGGCCTATTTTCTACCAGTGACGTAACATGGTCTGGCCATGAATTTGGCGTAAGCCGGCCTTCCAAACAGCGCGTGATAAGGACTGCGCAATTTTACCACCTCGAACGTGAGCCACTCCACTCGGAAGTTATCCTTTGATTCCCCAAAAGCGACCTCTAGTGTTATCTTTCCTTCAGGGCATGCCGAGTGACCCGACACAATCCCATGAAAAACTGTTGAACTTTTCTGCAGCTGAGACTCCTTGAGCCCCATGCGTAGAAAAGTTTCCCAATATAAGATATTGATGCTACTCCCACCATCCATCAGAACCTATTTTAGCTCGTAACCATTGACTTGCGGCGCAACACCAAAGCTAACACACCCGGATGTTCTATTGTTTCCGGGTGATCCCTTCTGCTCCATGTTACCTCTTGATCCGACCATCTCAAGTATCTCGGAACAGCTGAAGAAACCGAGTTTAATGCTCCTTTAAGTATCTTTCTATCTTTGTTGGAAGTCCCTGTAGTATGAACGTGATACTGCCCCAACTGCTTGGGGTTAGCTTGGAAACCTCCAGCACCTCCCTGATTATTATCCGGATTACCACCTCCTGCGTTGCTAGCTGGGGGTGGGCCGTTGCCTGGGTTTCCACCCGGACCCGGTCCTCCTCCCCGGCCTGCGCCCCGCATGGCCTTATTTATTTTCTCATTTTTGCATCTTTGTAGATCCATGCACTGCTCCAATGAATGATTAGCCGGCCTGCCGTTCCTACTATGTCGCGGACACGGCATCGTGAAGGCCTCTAGATGATTAGCCGGCCTTGGTGGTCCTTGGTAATTTCCTCCATTAAAATTTCCTCCGTTGAAATTTCCCTCTGCTCGGGGTCTTGCAAACCCGGACTCTGTATTGGCGACAAACTAGAAATTTCCCTCATACGGGCGCTTGTGCTGGTTATTTCCATTATTTCCTCCATTGTTACCCGGTGCAGTCCCATTGCCGGATCTTCCACTGTTACTCGCGTTGGCTTTTGCTTTCTTATCATCAACATCCTCCTCTGTGGAATCTGTGGTGGCGTGCTTGTTGCACGCGTCCATCAACTCTCCCATTGTAACCTCTGAAGTGTGCCGACTAGATTTCATGTGTGTCAGCTTTTGCACTAAGGGTATATACTTGCATGTTTTCCCATAGCTTGTAACGCATCCTTTGGTTGAATATCCGTGGATGAGTGGAGAATTTCCATAACCGGCGCACCCAACTGCGCGCCGACTCTCCCTTCTTCTGGACACATCGCTCTAGTTCATCGATCGTAAATAACTTCCTGCACGTTCCATGAAAGTGCTTGATGAAGGCAGTTTTCAGCTCACTCCATGAATTGACGGATCTTTCGGGCAGGTTATTGAACCATAACTTTGCTGCTCCCTCTGACATCATTATGTACATAAATTTGGCTTGAAGATTTTCAGATGCGTTGCGAATTGACATGGCCATCTCATAACTGCTCAACCAAGTTTCTGGATCCATGGTCGGCTCATAATTAACCACTTTACCCGGTTCCTTGAACTTACTAGTAAACCTGCACGTGCATTGCACGTGTAATATTAGGATTTGTTTGTTTATCCTATTTGGTATTCCTACTATTTATCATAATCTAATTTTCCCAAATAATAAATAATATAAACGTGCGCATGTTGATGCTATTTCCATAATCTACGCCTTTACTTGCCGTCCTGAAATGAAAGTTGCCACCTATTTATTTGTAAAGTTATGATTGGTTATGAATTACAATTTTCATCGACCATCGAGTATTACGTTTCGGTTGCTTGTTGCAGCACAAGTGTCATGTTTGTTGAAAAGTATGGCTACAACAGTCCCTCGTTATCATCACATAAGTGTATGTTATTTAGAAAATAATAATTGTTGCCGACAGCTTTATAAACCAAGAGAATATTGTAGAAATATCGGAAACAAACGGAATATTGTGGACATATCCTAAATAACTTCTTTAATTTCACATCCAAAAGAGTTTAGCATAGCCATAGTAAACCGACTTCGTGTAAAAATAACACACACAACTTGCGAAAATAAAATGTTTAAAGGAAATAAACTAAACTTGCCAAAATAATAAAGAATGTACATGTGCACCAGTATCTACCAGAAAATGGGTTTTTTTTATTACTTAGAACAAAAGAATTGTACAGGTTATTCCAGAATACAAGATTTTCTGGCTGTAAGCTGTGAAATACAATTGAATCAGAACTTTATTTTCAGAATGTGCAAGATAAAATATCAATCTGAGATGCACTGGTTTCGGTATTCAATAGTGAGGTGCAAGGAAGCCAGTGAACGTAACATTCTTCGGAAATATTGTTGCAAAAATAGCAAGATACATAAATTAATTGAACATGCACATCACTGTTAAGGTTACATCTTTTACCAACCCTTCAAATTACTTTCTTCTTAGATTTCTTGACCTCATCTTGAGTGTTCTGTATAGTCAGAGCTATCATATAACATTACCTTCAATTCTATATTGATATATACCACTGAAAACAAAGTATCCAATATGAGACAAAATACACCGATCACACATCTGAACAGAAAGTTGGCGCCACGCCGATAGAAATCGAATGCAATTGTGTGCACAATAACAACCTACATATCCATATGTGCTCCACTAAAAGGACATTTGGGCTGGCTTAAAATCACCAAATCTTCTTAGAGTGCAATTTCTGGAGACAGTGGATACTAATGTGAAAGCTTCAAACATGGTTTGGTCGAATCAAGGGTGCTGAAAAGAAGAATGGCTACATAAACCTTCATGTGAGAATGAGAAAGTTCAGTGTAGTATCTACAAATCTTTACCTAATAATAATAAAATCATTAAGGCTTCCCTGGTTGGTTGCTTGGTCGGTCGGTCCGTTATTAAAATTGTCACACAAAGTTGATATAAATTACCCACGCTGCCACCAGAACGGTTTGTATGTTTTGTATTTTGGTATGCCGTGCCGTGCGATCGATTGGTGCACCAAGTCGTGCTCGGTAAGGTTTTTTTATCCAATCCAATACAAACTCGAATCACGATATATACCATACGAACGATTTTCTTTTCTTTTTAAGCCCTCGGAGGGGAGGGGACCTGACAGAACATCACCTCGCCGCCCTCCGGAAAGCACCTCTCTGCCGTCGCAGGAACAACGTCTCGCCGACCAAGTTGATCTGGGAAAGCACCTCTCCGTCGTCGCAGTAACAACGTCTCGCTGGCCAAGCTGAGATCCGTACCATCGACAAGGCTGGATACGGGATGCCAACACTGCTTCCTACGTGCTGCTCGGCCTCTAAGGAACATTTTGCCATCGCATCGCCCAGATAGGTTGCAACAATTCCATCGCCTCCCCAATCCCCATGATGTCCTACGTGGCCTGTATGCCTCCTATTGTCAGCGAGGCGGATGTGGCGGCAGGTCCATATATACGTCCATCCCGATACCATAGAATTTTGTAGGTGGCTCCAAGTACTACCATCGCACGACGGTCGCAGTCGTGTGGTTGTCGATCCGTCTTTTTATGGTGTCCGGGCAGAAAAACAAAGTGCAGATCGCGTCCGCGCACGTTCCAGTGCATCCTTGGAAAGGCGTGGAAGAAGGTCACGATGGCGCGGACCTCACCTACACGTTCGGGTCGCGTCGCCAGCAGCGTCGCCCAGAACACGCCCACCGTCTTCTACCGGCCGACGTCGTCCTGAAAGCCTCCGAAGCCGTGTTGTGACCTCCGTACACGCCTGGCTTGCCCCGTAGACCACCAGCAGCACCGGGAGCCACACGACGGCCTGCACCACCGAGAGTTGCACGACTCGTGCACCCGCTTGCCGTACATGGCCTTGGCTACCAATGACTTTGTTGTGTGCAGATATTCACGTATTGGCAGATTGATTGGTACTGGGACATTTGCCTATGGCCTGTTCCAAGAATGGTGATGTATTTTCGCTCACGACCTGGAGATGTTGCTGCTCACCCAACGGAGAACATCGGCAGGATAACACAACTAATTATATGTAAGTAAGCAAGCAGATGATCGTGAGCGGAGGGACAAGGTGGAGTCGTGGTCGTGGCTGTTCGCGTCGCAGCTAACACGCCAAGGTAAAAAAAATCTAATTTCCTAACAGTTATGACTCGCATTATTTCCACTTATTTTGAGTTGACATATCATATAACAGCATGGCTATGTTGCTAGAATTAGCTGCGACTCAAGGTGGTGTTGTCCAGTTTTGTGTTGCATGCGACAAATTGGATCATAACAGCAGATTACTGAAATGGTTATTAAATTCTCACTTAGACATTTTGTATAGAAGCGTGATGTATTATATCCAAGAAATTTGTTTAACTAATGCTGAAATAAATACAAGCACGATGGAACTAAAAACCTATTTACTACACGATTGCTACAAATATCTTCCCTCTAACCTTCTGTTAACCAATATAATAAAAATCTATTTACGACAAAGCTATTTACGACATGATTGCTTAGTGCAATGTTGATATCTTCAATCTGCAGAATCCACATGTAAATTATGTATCTTTTTGTATGCTACAAGTGTTCTAGGTTACATCTCGTTATGGATGCGGTGGATTTGTACACACTTATTTAATCCATCATTATTGTATAATGTGTGCACATATTATGTTTATTAACTCAAATGGTAGCAACTATGTTTGGTAATCCTAGCACCCTTCGAGGTCAATGTGTTGTGTGATCGTCAGCCTTTGTGTGGAAAACTTACAACGGCAGAGAGCATCACCACATTCTTCGCCTACTATGTGTATGGATCCATCGTCAAGGTCGCGTGGGCGTTGTCACGGCTATCATCTACACCGACGCGGACTTTGGTGTGGCTCTAGGGCAAAGTGGGAGAGAAAGGGGTTCCCCCGCATAGTTGCGGTCTAGCGGTTCAATAAATATCAACCCGTAGCAACGCATGGGCATTATTTGCTAGTTATGGATAATTATAGCAAGACTACAAGAGGGTGGTGGTTGCGATGCTCATTTCTTTGTGCAGATCCTCTATGCCATGAATGGCGAGACTAATGTACATGCCAAGGTGTCAACAACAGTCCTTTTGTCACACCAAGAGATGGTACAAACAATAGCTAACGTCGATGCTTAATTATTAAATCAAACAAAAATGTGTATATATTCTTCTCACGGTAAGAGATGATAGACAGCAATCCATGCACTACATGAACTTTTTCAGTGAGTTATCACAAAATTTTGTGCTTTCATCTTTATCTAATATCAAAGTTGGACTGCATTTAACCATAAACCATACACATAGGGATGTGCATACTAATCTGCTAGGCCTGCACTATCCATTGTCGATTTTCCCCTTTCTGATTGCTAGGACTGAACTACCATCAGTAAAAAAAAAAAAGAGAAATTTTATTCCTACTTGTTGGGACTGAACTACAATCCTTAGAAGAAATAGAAGTATCAAGTTCGACTGCATTTCAAAATAGACCATACAGATTGTGATGTGCATACCAACCTGAAAGAACCGCAATAACCATTCGAATTTTCCTTTCTAAATTGTTGGAACTGAACTGCCATGTTGCTGGAGAAATGGAGAGCCAGCCACTTACGCGCTGCCGCAGATGCATTTCTACAAACAAGAACCGTTCACCATTCAATCAACCTGGCGATGAGACAAAAATTATGAAAGGTAAACTTGGAATTCGTCCTTGGCGAACCCCATGAATCCTGCATGGCGTTTAGCCTGAGCTTGTATGTTTCCTCCCAGCGAGGAGTGGGGTGGAGCCGACGTTGCAGGCGTCGGCACAGCAGGGCAGCCATTCCCGGTGTGGAGCGGGCCAACAGCGTTATCCCTGTCGCCTCCTGGTCAACGTCGTCGAGCAGGATACCAGGGCAGCAGTGCCATGGCATGGAGGGACTCTGTCTCGAGGAATGAGGGCAGCGGCGATATGCCAGGCGTGTGGCGAACGACTGGTGGACGCCCGTGCTAGTGTTACGGAGAGCGGCCGGCGATCTCTGAGTCGTCAAGAGGCCGGCGCGGCGGAATCATCCACCGGCGTGTAGACTCGTGCAGCGATGGGTGGCAACGGCCTTGTCGCAGAGATGCGGCGCCGTGCATGATGGCGACTGGCTCGGCAGGGTCGCGCGGCGGACTCACGCTGCGGAGGGCGGCGGCGGTCTTGTCGGAGAGACGCGGCGTGCGTGATGGCGATGGGGAAGAAAGATCATCGAAGAGGGATTTATTAGCGTGGTGCGGTTGTTGTCTGTTCCTGCGTGATGAGGCGTCAAACACGGATTAAATTTGAACAGTAGGATATTGTGGTTGTGCGGTCAAGATGTTTTGGATCTAACCCTCTCGGTCTTTTATTAGTAGTGGTGATCCGGATAAGCCTCATCCCTGATGGTGTCCGACAAAAACTTAGGCCGGACGAGATTTGCTGGTACTGGCCTCACCCGGGAAACGTGTGATCCCGCAGCGGGTACGGCAGGGGGTGCAACCGCTACCGTACCTCGTACCGCAGACCCGGCCGCTGCGCGCCTGGCTCGAGAACTGTACACGATAGCTTGTGCTGCTGATGCTGCGGGTGCTGCCGGACCACGGGGAGGAGGCGGCATTTGCTGCTGCTCTGCCCTCCGTCGCGCCGAACTTGTCTGAATATTGCCGGTATTCCCGTTCTGCCGGCTAACATATGGTGTTCCGTGTATTCCACTCCTGTTATCCGGGTAATTGGCCTGCTGAGCCACTGCTGTGCGCAACAGGTCTATCGCCCGCCGGGTCTCCTCCGCATGGGGTGACTCTCTTACGGGGATGCGATCCAGCGCCAATGTTGTTGCATATACATTGTCCATGGGGTTATTAAAGTGACCTGGTGGCGTATGAAATCGTGATGGCGGCGGTGGTACTGTATTGCCAACATCAATCCCTGTCAGCAACATGGGTAACTCGGCTTGCACGTTTGCCGGCTGTCCTCCCAGGGTTGCAGGCTGATGTCCGGTTTCCTGATTCACAACCGGAATTGGTTGATCCTGAGGTGTGATGAATAGTGCGGTCGGGTGTATAGTTCCACCTGTTGCCGGTAATCTTGTTTGGTGTCTCTGGTTGTAAATCCTAGTCGATTGAGCCTGGAGCCGGTTCTCCAATTCTTCCAGCTCGCGCTGGCGCGCGGCTATCCCTTGCTTCTCAGCTTCCACATCTCTCCTCTGTTGATCCAATGCACGGCGGGCCACATCCAGATCTACAGCACGTGCTGCCGCGTTTTCTGGGGTTATCACCGTTGCTAAAACCGTGGGATCTAAGATCAGGTTATTGTTGAACAGAGCCGGATTTCGCGGATTTGAAGGACCCGCTCCTGGCTTTCTATTCGCCATAAACCCAAACATGTTTCTCCGCAGCTCGCTTTCCGCAGTACGGCTGGTGACTGAAGCAGACTCTCCATCAACGCGGGCTATAAGCGGGTTTCCATCAACCGGATTTTGCTGCTGGGCCAGCGCTCGCGCCGCTCCGACCGCGGCCGTAGTCACGTCCCCCTGATTGAGATTAGTTGCAGGGGCCGTGTAGACCGCGACCTGGCGCGCGATGCCTGGTGAAGATTCGTATTCTTCCTCGTCACAACTATGCTCCTCGTACCGGTCCTCCAGCAGGTGCAGGATAGACTCGGTATCATCTTCTCTCATGACCCGGCCACGCGGGGTCCATGTCGGCTCCTCCGGCTGTTCCCTCTTTGTGGTGGGCTCTTCTATCGGATTGACTGTCTCGACCGACTCTTCTCCGTCCGACTGAACGCAGGTCGCTTCTCCTGACACAGAATCATACTCAATGTCATTAGTAATAGAACCGGACGTACGTACCATGCCGACGAAGACGTTGACCCGGCCGATTGTGACGATAGATCCGGTTTCTAGCAGATCCGACTCTAGTCCCTAGCCAAAGTCGTCTACCATCTTCTCTCCTTTAGGGTTTGTGTAGATCTCGCCAATGACGAGGTTCTTCATGCTCTCCCGAGCTTCTCCCGTGATGTAAACACCCTTGGACGTGAGCCCCACGGTGGGCGCCAACTGTCGTGGGATGATCACGGCAGACGTTACCGGGGATAACTTATCTTTGGGAAATTCGACTCTGGTGTTTGGGAGAGGGTTTAGCTCAAGGGAAATCATGCTATTAATCGATCTGGTAGCTCTCGCAATCAAGTCGCCGAATCTCCGATCTAGGGTTACAATATCAACTCTCGTATTACAGGGGTATTCGAATATCTGGTGAAGCTCTCTTCTCCTAACCCTAGAAGCCGGCTTATATCTTACCCGCCCCCTCGCTTCCTATACAAGACACACTCGGAATCCTACCCGGAAACCGCACACAAACCCTAAGTTTCCTAATAGTAACCCCAAAAGCCGGGCTACAAGGCCTACGCTCTTTCTTGGGCCGGGTCTTGCGCTATTCCCTTTGGGCCGGGTTACACCTTGACGTTAGCCTACCGGGTTATCATCCCTCCATCATGATTCCTTTCTTAATCCGCAAGGCTTTGCGGGTGGGCTTTGATTGGGCCTTCTAAAACAGTCCATAGCGCCTCCTTTGGAGCTTGGGCCTTGGGCCTGAGACCGGGTAGGCTCACCCGAGAGGCCTAGGATCCATCCCTTCGTCAGTAGCCCCTGAGCGTTTACTCGGCTGAGAATCTGTCGGGTGGACGCTCAAAGTTTATCTTGATTTCTCCTCGACTGGTGGCTTCAATCGTTTGAAGAGGATGTGTATCCTTTAGGTGAGGCATTTCTTGTACTCAAGTATCGAGAAAATAAAAGTGCTTGTGTGTTGGCTGTTTTCGCAGAAGGATGTGGCTCAGTTGCTTGGCTCTCCCGAAAGCTCAGGGCCAACTAATTGCATCTAGGGCAAAAACAGTTCTGGCCTACACAAATTCAAGACCTCCGACTCGAATCTGGTGAAGTGATCATTGCGACTGGGCCGTGGAGGTCTTACCGAGTCGAATTTAACCTAATAGGGTACCCGGCGCGTCCGCTAGGATTTTTCTTCGTGTTGTTGACACGGATAATTACCGGAGGACACAACTTGAGTGCGATTCCAGGCCCACAAGAAAGATATTTTGGGTCTTACCTTCGTATCGAGAGGATACGGCATCCGGATGTGCCTAGTCGGCAGAACGATCCAGGGTAAAGATGCGTATACATCGTATGCTAGAGTGGCTAGAACCGCTCACCCGTGGTCATTTCCTTGCGAATTTGCGAGTGAATAATATTTCCTCGTTTGGAATTTATGCGAAAGATTTTTTTCGCATCTTGAGGTATCCAAACGAAAGAAATTTCGTGTTAAGGAGTTCATGCGAAAGAGTTTTCGCGCCTTGAGATGTCCAAAATAAAGAAATTTCGTGTTATGGAGTTCATGCGAAAGAGTTTTCGCGTCTTGAGATGTCCAAACGAAAGAGATTTCGTGTTATGGAGTTTATGCGAAAGAGTTTTCGCGTCTTGATGTGTCCATACGAAAGAAATTTCGTGTTTAGGATCCTACCCGAAAGAGTTATCGGGTTTAATGACACACGCAGTGACGTCATTGCGCACTTTGCTCTGACTCCTCCCGATGGGACGTGACGGAGTGAGAACATATGTGCTGGCCCACCTTGTTAGATTTTTGACCGGAAACGAGACGTCGTTTCTGGTTTTTCCGCCAGCTGCGCGCAGTGATTGCGCATGATCTACTGTTATGATCGTGGCACGAAACAACTTTCACCGCCTCCTCGTTTCCGCTTCACGCATGGCAGCTGTGACGAGTGCCACGTTGCTTGATGAACGGCCAAGATCGAGTGGCTCCGTGTATATATACTGTCCTGAGGTAGAAAGTAGAAATCTTCCGGTCATTTTCTTCTTTGCCTTCTTCCTCATCGCGCTCATCTCCTCTTCTGCAAGCACGCACCAGTTTCCATGGCGGGAGGAAGGAAACGCAGCGCTGCTTCTTCATCCTCGAAGGTGCCTGAAGATGTTCCTGCGCAACCCGCTCCGCGCTCAGGCGACTGGCGCTCGTCCAACACGACGAACAAGAGCATCAAGGAGATGCAGAGGGAGGCACTGCTGCCTCCCGAGGCCGAGAAGCAAGTTCGTCTCGGCAAAAAAGAAGAGTTATCAAACCCCCATGCGAACGAGGGCGTGATCTTTGCAGATCACGTCTCGCGCGGGCTCTCGCTCTCCCTCCATCCATTCCTTGTTGGCTTGTTGTATGTCTAAGGCATACAGCTCCACGATTTGCCTCCAAATGCGGTGCAGCACATCTCGTGCTTCATCGTACTTTGCGAGTGCTTCCTGGGCACCCGCCCGCAGTGGGGCCTTCAGAATGCCCTATTCAAAGTGCGGGCTTTCCGCGAGAAATCGCGGGTAGATACTGAACTTGGAGAGACGCTGCGCACTGGCGGCTTCGGAATCCAAGCGAAGTCGGATAGGCCGTACTTTGAGATGCACCTCATCGACTCCGCGTAAGGGTGGAGGAAGAAGTGGTTCTACGTCGTCGATAACAGCGCGGGTAGAGCTCATGAATTCCACCCGTTCGATGTCTTGAAGCGGCGGAAGTCCTGGGCGCACATGCTCTCAGCCAAAGAGAGCCGAATCATCGCCTTGCTACTCGCCAAGGTGGCAGCCCTTCGTGACCAAACCGCAGGCTTGCGCTGAACGGCTTGCATCTGGCGAGTGTGTTCCTCAAGCGCAGGATTAAACCTCTGCAGGAGAGGCCCTCCACCATGTGGGAGTACCAGGGCGTCGAAGACCCCAGCCATGTGAGCCGAGAAGAACTTTCGAATGTTGAATTCGAGAAGAAAATCACGGCCATCACCAGGCTGAAAGTGGGCGAGGCCTTCCCTGACTGCCCAATCGCAGCATTTGAAGCTTCGAGACCTCCTCCATCCGAAGTAAGTTCAATTCTTTTTCTGTCTTAACTTTTTCTCTTTGTTCGAGAGTTTGTCGACTGAGTTTCTTCTTCTTGTTCTCTTGTTCTTCCCTTCTGTAGAGTTTAAACGTAGCAACCTGCTACCCGCCAGTTTCTGGTGAAGAAGCCTCGGACTTGTTGGCAAGCAACCTGGAGGTTCCCGTTGACACCAGCATTGCCGACGCCGATTCGAGTTCCGAGCACGGCTCTTTGGATGACGTGGAAGAATCGAGTAGTGATCTCCACCACCGCAAGAGCCGCAGGGAGGGAGACGATGAAGCCACTTCCAAGGATATTTCCTTGGTTGGAGGATCTGAGAAAGAGCCTCTCATTGTGACCCCACTAAGTGTGCGTGCTCCTCTCGCTCCCAAGTCGAAGATCCAGACCGCCTGGAACGCGGATATGCTGGATGACGACGACAATGAGTAAGTTTTTCTTTCCTTCCTTGCTCTAGCCGAAAGTTTTCTTCTCGCTCTTCATTATGCTGTTGTTTCTTTCATGACAGGCTTCAGTCCATCAGCCCTGGCCGGTTCGCTTCTTCTATCCCTCCCGCAAAGAAGAAAGATGCTGCTGAGGGTGAAACCCCAATTGCTAAGGCCGTCCAGAACTCGCCGAGCCCAGCCCCAACAGCTGCGGCTACAGATTATAAGCTGCCTACCTTTGCGGTTGGAGCCTCGTCTTCGAAAGAAGTGTTGGGTAGCTCGGCCGATCCTCTGTGCATTGCCCAGGGCCAGGTAAACTTTACCATTTTCCTTGCATTCTGTACTTCGTTCATTTATGGTTTTTATCGGGTGCACGACAGTGCTCCCGATGGGAGTAGCCCCCGAGGCTGTGGTCAATCGCTTGCGATTGGCTACAGGCTCAAGAACTTAAGCTTCTTTGCTTTCTTGATTTTATCGGGTGCAAGGCAGTGCTCCCGATGGGAGTAGCCCCCGAGGCTATACTCGACTGTTTACAATCGTGAATAGGCTCAATCTCCTTTCATTTTCTCTGACTTCTTCATCTTCGGGTTTTGCAGTCTCTGCTTGACTCTCTCGCAGCCATTGGTCGCCGCGTAATTTCGGCTGAGGCAGATTGCGTAATCCTTCGGGCGGATCTTGATCGACTCGTCTCGGATGGCCAAGCTCTCCAAGGTAAATTGACCCGTTCCCTCTACCTATTCTTTCTGATTGTGTGGATTCCTTTAGGCTGAAATTTGTTGCTGTGTAGACCAAGTCGATTTTCTGAAGCCCGAGAAGTATGATGCTATCACTCGGGTGAACACCCTTGAGGCTGAGTTGGAGGCTGCTCGAAAGGAACTTGAATCCTCTCGCAAGCAGTCGACTAACCTCGAGGGAAAGCTCGCTGAGGCCCAGGACGCTCTGAAGCGACTGGAGCAGGCTGGCACGAAACAGGGCAATGATCTTGTTGGCTTCATTCGTCCTCTGGCTCAGAAATTGGCTGGTAAGTCTCACTACACTTCCTGGTGCGCTGCGATTAGATTGATCGCCTTTTTGAGTTTAAATGACGTCTCTTTGCAGATGTCCTTGGCGTTGCGCTGGAGCTGCCCGAGGTTCAACGGGTGGACGCCCTGATGGATTCTTGCGCTCAGCTTCAGAGGCACTCGAGTGGGATCTGCTCCCTCGTTGGCAATGCCATTCGAGTGTTGACGCAATTCCACGAGCGTCTTCTGGTTGATGTCGCGGTTTCTCCCACGCTGGATGGTCTCCTGAAGGTTTTCCTGGAGGATGATCCCCTTCAGGCCTACGGTCGCCCAGTCTGAGTGCGGGGTGAAGACCGCTATCCAGTTCGCGTTGGCGCACGGAGTCGCGGGCTTGGATGAGGCATACTTGAACCTTTCCGTCGATGGTACCACGGTCAGAAAGGTAGCGCTTCGTCCTTTCGGCAATCCGGCTAGAGTCCTTGCTCAGAAGCTACCCGACTTGATTGCTCGTGGTAGTCGCAAGGGGCAACCTGTTGCGAGTGGCATCACTTGTACAGTTCCATAGGATAGACTTTATTTAGTTTGCTCTTCTGATGTAATGAACCTTGGGATGTATTCCCGTATTCTGTCTTTAATCGAAGTTATTTTGATGTCTAAAAAACGTCTGATTATTGCGATTGAGGCAGCATGAGCTCCCGATGGGAGTAGCCCCCGAGCACCTGTTAAGTAGGTGTTATACTTCTCGAGTGGGGTCTTGGAAAGTATCTGAACTTGTTTCATTTCCTTCCAGGTTGTAGGTCATAGCGCAGAATCTTCGAGTGGATCTGCCGCACGAGCAGATCCCCTTGTTGCTGCTGTTGGTACATTTGCCGGCCTCCGTGATTGTGTCGCGGATGGTGAGCGCAAGCTGAAAGCTTTGCGTGGAGTGGCTCATGTAGCCAAGTCTAAACAGTAACTTGCAGCTTAACGTGAGCAGTTCGTGATGGAAGAGTTGGCTGCTGTTGCCAAGGATATGCTTTGTAAGCACGTGAGCCCCCTAGCATTTTGTTTGACTGGCTCTTCTTTCTTTTTTGACTGTCTTTAGCTTTCTTTGTAGTTGTTGAGCCTGACGGTCAATGTGAAAAACATTGGGTTGATAACCATATTCCTCATGAAGCCGGTAGCTAAAAAACACATGCAAGCAACTACTGGTCTGACCGCAGTCGAGGCTTCGTTGTGGCTACTTTGAAGTATCGTGTGGGCCAGGCAAAGATACTCGTTGAATGTTGTCACGAGGCCCTGATAGCTTTGAATCGCGCTTTCTATCCGCTGGAGAGAGGTCCAGAAGACTTGAGCCAGCTGCTCAGAACTTTCGGTCGAGTAGGTGAAATTCGCGAGTGCGTCCGCCAACAGTTGATCTGAGGGTCCTTAGTAGCACTTGATTTTGTCCGATTGTGGCATCCTGAGGTCAATTTTAACTTTGTAGCCAAGCTCCCAAATGCTCCAGTCGATATGAACTCCCATTATACAGTCGTTCTTCCTGCAGCACAGGAGATTATTCGACTGACTTCGGAAGAGGTTAATCGAGTGTTAGCCGAAGAAACTGCTCGTCGCCATATGTAATTGTAGTATGTATGTATCCTATTGTTCTTGTAGAGTTATCCTGAAACTTTGTAAGGTGCCAACCTTGTTTGTACCTTTGTATTGGTGTAACACCCGGGGGTTTTCCCCAATTAGTTTTGTTTGTTTTGTTTTTGGCATCATGCATCATATCATTTGGCATTAATAAAATTATTTTGTGCATTATATTAAGTGGCTCAAATCTGTTTTCTAAGTTCCTAAAACAATTCTTTTTTTTCTGAAAAAAAAACAAATAAACAAAAAAAAGGTTTTGGTGGAGGCAGCCGAACTGGCCAGGCCCAAGGCCCAGCCAGCAGGCCACCTACGACACCTCCAAGGAGATCAGCCCACCTAGCCCCCTCCTTCCTCGTCCGCACAAACGCACACGCAGGAGGCGTGACCTCCTGTCGCTTTCCCGAAGCAGAACAACCACCGGACCACTAGCTGGCCATGGTCCACTCCTCCCCTCCTTATCTTCCCCTCCTCCAAGCCATAGAACCCTAGTTCTCCCTCCTCCTCCCTTTCCCTTCCGCCGCCAACACCCTCCTTTCCTCTTCCTCTACCATCTCACTTCTCTGAATTTTCTGAACAAGGAGAGAGCCTCCATGGCCGGAATTGGAGCTTCGTTGTGTGGACAGTGGGGGTGATGTGCAAGACCGGCGAGGCCGGGAATCGAACCTCCACACCATCCTCTTCGTCGTCGCAGAAGCACGCGGGCCTGAGCTGCCTGGACCGACGGCGCCATCAAGATCCTCCCGGCGACGACCACAGCTTCTTCCTCGTCTACCTCGTATGCCTCACGTGGCCGCGGGTCTTCCCCGAGCCCGTACACTCCACCGGCAACCCAATGTGAGCCTCACATCTGGGACTCGTCCCCCAACCCATCCTCGTGCTCTGGGAGCGGCGCCTTCGCGCGCCGTCCGCCTGAGATCGCCATCGGCCACCTCTCTGTATGTCACTCTCGCGTGCATGTGTTCGTTCTTCAGTTTCGTCAGGAAACAAGCCGTTCAGTTTACCTTTTAAAGAAACGGATCTGATTCCTATCACAAACTCGCACCCAGCCCAGTGGTTAGGACATCTCCAGCGGGGCTGCTCATTTGCCCCGGACCGGTCCGTTTTGAGCAGCCTGGGCCAAAACCAGGCCCCAGCGGCGCTGCTCATACGGACCGCGGCCCGTTTTTTTGTCCCCGGATGCTCAAATCCTGACCAAATTTGGTCCAGATTTGAGCAGCCCCGCGGACAACAAAGTGTCACGTGGACACACTCCCTGGCCCGCAGAGAACGCCCCCTCCTCTCCCCCCCGCGCCGCCCCCGACCCACCTCGCCGCCGCTAGGTCGTTGATTCGGCAACCACCACCACCGTTCGACCCCCCGTCGGCGACGGCCACCTCCCCCCACCTCTCTCCCACGCCGTCGCGCCGCCGCCTATCCCGCAGGAGGTTCGCCGACCTTCCTACCACCCGGTCCACCTCCCCCCGCCTCCACGGGCGCACACAAGGTGTTCGTCCGTGTGCCTGCCCCGACCTCGGCCCGAAAAATGGCGGACAACGGAGACGAGTTCTTCTTCAACAACGTGATCATGTACTCGTCCTCGTCGGAGTTCGATTCCAAGGACGAGAGCGACATCCTCATTGCCACTCTCGTGGTCAATGACCACATCGCAAGGATGCGGCCGGTGTTCAGAGGGTCCATCCCCGGCCGTGCGCCGGGCTGGGAAAGGGGCAGAGACGCCGGCCATATGCAGATGTGGAACGACTACTTCCACCCCACCAATCCGGTGTACACGACCAAGCTATTCCAGCGCCGTTTTCGGATGAAAAGGGCCTTGTTCAACCACATTCGACTCGGAGTCCTCGACTACAACGATTGGTTCAAGTGCAAGCCCGATGCCACCGGTAAGCTTGGCTTCACTTCTTATCAAAAATGCACCGCGGCAATTCGGATGCTTGCATATGGAGTAGCTGGTGATCTGGTTGATGAATACTTGCGTATGAGTAAATCCATGTGCCTGCAAGCTATGTACAAGTTTTGTGAAGCTGTGGTTCAGGTGTTCGGCCCGGAGTACTTGAGGGAACCGACTGTTGCCGACACTCAGCGGCTGTTGTCGATCAACGAGAGCAGAGGGTGGCCTGGGATGCTTGGAAGCATCGATTGTATGCACTGGGAGTGGAAGAACTGCCCATTTGGTTGGCAGGGGCAGTACAAGGGCCATGTTGGTGAGTGCACAGTTATTCTCGAAGCAGTTGCTTCGCATGATTTGTTGATTTGGCACTCGTTCTTCGGCATGGCAGGTTCACTGATGTAGCCCATCATAGTCAACCAAGCACAACATCGACACTCCACAAGGTGAACTCACTCCTATCTCCGTATGTTTCCGGTGTCTTGGTGAACGGTGCTCTACCTCGTGAAATCGCCCTCTACATGCATAGGTGGGATCACCACATGGAGACCCAAGATGGTGTCCAAGATGCTCAAGAACACATCCAAGAAGGTGCACACGAAGCTAGGAAGAACGTGGGCAAAGACGGCGTCAAGATCGGAGTTCCGAGGAGGAAGAACGGAGGGAAAAGGGGTCTCCCGGCCTATCCCCCCGGCCAAGCCGGCCTCCCCCTTCCCAGGTCGGCCCCCTGCCCGAGCCGGCCGGCCTCCCTCACCCCCACCCCGGCCTCGGGCTGGCCTCCCAGGCCGCCCCCCTGCCCGAGCGCCCTGGCCTCCAGGCCGGCCTGCCTCCCTCCACCCCGGCCCCAGGCCGGGCACCCAACAGAAGGGGCCGGCCTGCCTCCTTTCCACCCCGGCTCCAGGACGGCCTCTGCGCCCTCCAGGCCGGCCAGGCCGGTTCCCAGGCCGGCGTGGCCCTAAAATGCACGGAAACTGCCCGTTTCTGCACCGTTTTGACCCCCGTTTCGACCCCGACTATATGAAGGACTCCGGTGGCTAGATCTAGGGTTAGGAATAGATTTGAGGATTGATTTCGAGAGTTTCGGGCTTTTCCCTTGTACCCCTCTTTTGAGGTGACTCCTATTACGAGGCTACTCCTCTGTTGATGATGTTCATCTAGGATTGTATCAAGATCTCTCCAAGGAGCTACTCTCTCACATCGTGATTCTAGTAGCGCTTGCCAACCTTCCCCTTGCGGCTTCTGTTGGATCGGTGGACTGGCCGGTAAGAGAAACGGTTTCATTTAGTGTGTTGTTGACTTGGGTTTGCGATCCCTCGTAGACTTCACGAGTTATCTTCCCCGATTTGTGTTTCCACGCGATTTCCCCTCGATTCCTCTTCTTGTGTTCTTCGCGCTCTTGAGCGTTCTTCGTGTTCTTCGTCGATTCGTGAAGATCGGGCCAACAAAGAGGTCAACACCTACATCATTCACACAATGATATCAACATGCTCCAGCGCTCTCCGGTGTTTGGCAAACTTGCCGTAGGCAACTCCCCCGAGGTGAGCTATTGTAACACCCGGGGATTTTCCCCATTTAGCTTTGTTTGTTTATTTTTCTTTTGTGCGCGCATCATGCTACATCCATCATACCACATGAAATAAATAAAATTATTTTCCTCAATGTTTTAAATGGTTAAACATTTGTCTTCTAAATCCCTAAAAACCACTTCTCTTATTTTCTGAAAAACTAAATAAGCAAAAGAAAAAAAATGATTTGTGGTCATTAGCCAGGCCGACCCTCTTTTTCCTCTCACCCAAAGCCCACACCGAAACCCAACCCCAGCCCACCTCCTCTCGTTCTTCTTCTCCGTACAGGGAGCACGAGGAGGGCGTGACTCCTCCTGTCGCTGTCCACCATCGATCCCCTCCTCCACCTGCTCCCTCCTTTCCCTTTTAAAGCCTCCCCCTCCAAGCCAGAAACCCTATCTTCTTCCTTCCTTTTCCGCTCTGCCGCCACTCTCTTCTTCCCTGTCTTTCTCTCTGCCTTCTTTCTCTGAATTTTTCTGAACCGTGAGAGATAGAGCCGGTAGCAGGTCGCCGTCGCCCCGCCGTCGTGGTCCTCGTCGAGCAACACCGTCTGTCGGAACGGAACCGCCTCGCCGTCCTCTTCCTCTACGCCGAAGATCGGAAGCCGGAGCCACCCAGGTCGTCCCCGCCATAGCCATCTTCCTCCTCTGTCCCTGAACGGCCGGCGACATGTACGTGACAGCCACCACGGCAACGGCCCCTTCAACCTCGTCCTCGAGCCTCTCATGGTGAGCACCACCTCCGGGACTCGTTCCCCTCTCTCCCCTTGCTCTGGGAGTGGCGCCTTCGAGCGTCACCCATCTCAGGCCGCCTTCGTTCGCGTCACGGTAACCATCAGACTGCTTCATCCCGTATTCTTCAGTTTCGTCAGCGTTTCGTTCGTGTAGATACATACATGTTCAGTCCAGTCCAATTGTCAACACAGAGCCGTTCCTAGCCTGGTGGCAACACTCGTGTTCCATCTCCCTGGAGACCAGAGGTTGAATCCCACTCCCTCCACCATATTTCTTCTGTTTTTACCTCCGTGTGATGTCATTTCTCTGAATTAAATTTCAGTTAGCAGTTACTGCCCCTTCCTATACAGTCTGATCTACAGTTAAACATCATCACACAGTTAGCCAAGTGGCTATCGACTTGATCTGATCCGTGGGAGACCGGAGTTCAACTCCCCTCTTTGCCAAACGTCTATATTATGTTTCTGAGTTTTGGTCAAATTCAGTTTTACGTGTCCTCGTCACACCTTTTCAATTCATAACCGAAGTCAATCACCTAGTAAGCCTAGCCCGTTGGCGTGCAGCACATTCTTCTGCCTAGCAGACCCAAGTTCAAGTCGTAGTCCTAGCCATCCCCTTCTCTGTCAAATTCCTTTTGTTTTGTTTTGTATATAATATGTCAATCTTATTAATTCCACAACTCATGTTTTATAACTCCAAACAATATGAACTTTGTGTCTACTTTTATCAGAAAAATGCATCGATTCTTAATATGCCATCCATGCTCATGTTTGCATCTTGTATTGTGCATTTTAGCCTGTCAACTAAATAACAACATATGGAATGTGTTGGGGTATTAACTAAATATTGCCCTATTCCATTTAATATTGTTTAGCGCACCTACTTACTGTTTTGCATGTTAATCAACATTTTATATAATGGTTAGATAAAAAACTTGAACCAAAATTATTTTTCCGGACTCCGGGTCCGATTAAATTGTCTAAGTTGTACTTTTGCGTTGCATCCCGCATGTCATGCATATAAAATAGGATCATGCTGGATGTTTTACCGTAGTAGTAATTGTTGCATCCGGTGTTTCTTTTAGCTTTTGCTTCTTCGCGGATAGGACGTTGAGATTATGTGAGCACCTACAAGTTCTACGGATGTACCTCTACTTGCTGGATTCCAGGCAAGTATACTCACTTGCTACCTATGTTGCCTTTCCTCACTTGTTACCGATTCTTTCCGTTGTCTTTATGCTAGCCTTATGATTCGATGCTTGTGTCTCGATCTTATCATATGTTTACCTTGCAACCATGATATAGCCTTCCTTCCACTTCCTATTAACTGTTGTTTGTTTACCTTGTTGGCCCTCGTGTCGTAGTTGCATGCTTAGTGTTGTTTGCGCTCAAGTCTTGTTGTCCGTCTTATCACCTGTCTAGTTTGATAGTTGGGTTTCAATTCAATCAACTTCATGTTAATGTTTGGGGTAATAACAATTTGATGATAAGGCACCGGCAGGAGGCCCGACGTGGTTTTGAGGCCTGCTAGTTTCGAACTTAATTAGGAAAAGGGTCTTGTCTACTTATCCATGATGAGCGCACTAACCGCATGTGGGAAGCGAGTATGGGCGCCCCCCCCCCCCCCCGCAACTTTAATTCGATTCGCATCTCGTCCAAATCTCCACACTTAGTTCGGGCTTTCCATTTGATGCATGCATATGCAGGTGCGAACCCTTGGCGCCAGGGTGGAACTTTTGTAGTCGGCATTTAGGGCGGCGTGGTCTTCCAGTGCTATGAGGGTCCCCCTTTTCTTCGTGGAGGCTCGATTAGCCGCGCACGCACATCACGTGGTTATTTGAGCTTGATGCGAAGAAGAGTTGGGTTGTGTTGAGTGGCCTGCTTGGTGGGTTTGATCCCCGCCTGGCGGGTCATTCTTACGTGTACGGCCAAATTTATGCATCCCTACAGGGTTAATCTTCTCGAGAAGCCGTGTTGTCCGCGGTTATGGATGACTTGGTGAAAGTGCTGGCTAACAAATACTCAGACAACTTACACTTAACGATGATAACTCGACTAGTAATATAGATTACCTCCACCATAAAAATTAATGTCACCTTAATCAACAGTGTGAGTTTCCTTGGGTTGCTTCCTTAGTAGGGGGTAACACTGGATGGGTATTGTTTGGTGAGTAGTTGTAGTTGGTTCTGATACGCTATCTTATCCCTTCCTTTTAGCTGGATGTTGTAGCGCGTCTTTGTAGTTAGTTAGTGCAGCCCGCTGCCGCTTCTTTGCACTACCCCCTTTTCTTTCCGTTGTACCCAAAGTATTTGTATCTTGTGATGATTGGTTACGCTGGTATCTTCTGAGTATGGTTTATCCACTTGCCAGTACTTAATAGTACTGACCCACGAATCCATTTCGTGGCTGCATATTCCACATTGCAGTCAACAGGTTTGAAGTCTGACGACGTTAGCTTGGGAATCCCTCCGGCTTGGCCTGGGCAGGGATTGGACGCCATCGGTTATCTTCAGGACTCTTAGTCCAATTTGTATCTTGTCCGTAGTCGGACACTATGTTGTTTCTTCCGCTGTCATTTGGATCTTTGTATTGTATCAGTTGTATCCTTGACTCGTTTGAGTCGTCTTGTATATACCTCCTCTGTTGTTGTTGTTGATTATTCGTGAACTGTTGTAATGTTATCACAAGTGGCAACCTGGAATCGGTTATTATGCAGATTTGGGCGGAAATACTGAGATCTGCATAGTGCCCGATCTCGGGGCGTCACAAATGGTATCAGAGCATGGTTTCCGATTCCCGATGTTGTTTCGATACGAATGGTTATCGAAGCAACGGGTCCGCAAAGCCTGTAGGATAACCTCGCTAACGGTCGTTGTTTCTAGAGTGTCAAAAACTATTTTCTGCTAAACTATTTTTGTAATATCTCACTAGGATTCTGTTTTTCTTCTCATCTCTATTCTACTTCTCCTCCTATCCTATTTGTTTTGGAGTCCCTCTTCTTCGCCATATTTCAAAGTTTTAGGATCCTACGTGGGTGGACGTTTTCTGAGCCGTTAACCTAATAGGTTCGATCATCGGAAGATTTCCTGGTGGGAGAAGATCATCATCAACCCGAGCAAGATTCCCTTGTTAGTGGTGTCGAGAAGTTTTGTTATTGGTGTCGAGGAGATCAACAAGGTGACCGAAGACGATAGTCCGGCTTCTTACTCTCTCTTGGCGTTGGCGGATTGCGAGGGCGCAATCCCTTGTTACTGCTGTCGGCTGTAACACCCGGGGATTTTCCCCATTTAGCTTTGTTTGTTTGTTTTTCTTTTGTGCACGCATCACGCTGCATCCATCATACCACATGAAATAAATAAAATTATTTTCCTCAATGTTTTAAATGGTTAAACATCTGTCTTCTAAATCCCTAAAAACCACTTCTCTTATTTTCTGAAAAACTAAATAAGCAAAAGAAAAAAAAATGATTTGTGGTCATTAGCCAGGCCGACACTCTTTTTCCTCTCACCCAAATCCCACACCGAAACCCAACCTCAGCCCACCTCCTCTCGTTCTTCTTCTCCGTACAGGGAGCACGAGGAGGGCGTGACTCCTCCCGTCGTTGTCCACCATCGATCCCCTCCTCCACCTGATCCCTCCTTTCCCTTTTAAAGCCTCCCACTCCAAGCCAGAAACCCTAGCTTCTTCCTTCCTTTTCCTCTCCGCCGCCACTCTCTTCTTCCCTGTCTTTCTCTCTGCCTTCTTTCTCTGAATTTTTCTGAACCGTGAGAAAGAGAGAGCCGGTAGCAGGTCGCCGTCGTGGTCCTCGTCGAGCAACACCGTCTGTCGGAACGGAACCGCCTCGCCGTCCTCTTCCTCTACGCCGAAGATCGGAAGCCGGAGCCACCCAGGTCGTCCCCGCCATAGCCATCTTCCTCCTCTGTCCCTGAACGGCTGGCGACACGTACGTGACAGGCACCATGGCAACAGCCCCTTCAACCTCGTCCTCGAGCCTCTCATGGTGAGCACCACCTCCGGGACTCGTTCCCCTCTCTCCCCTTGCTCTGAGAGTGGCGCCTTCGAGCGTCACCCATCTCAGGCCGCCGTCGTTCGCGTCACAGTAACCATCAGACTGCTTCATCCCGTATTCTTCAGTTTCGTCAGTGTTTCGTTCGTGTAGATACATACATGTTCAGTCCGGTCCAATTGTCAACACAAAGCCGTTCCTAGCCTGGTGGAAACACTCGTGTTCCATCTCCCTGGAGACCAGAGGTCGAATCCCACTCCCTCCACCATATTTCTTCCATTTTTACCTCCGTCTGCTGTCATTTCTCTGAATTAAATTTCAGTTAGCAGTTACTGCCCCTTCTTATACAGTCTGATCTACAGTTAAACATCATCACACAGTTAGCCAAGTGGCTATCGACTTGAACTGATCCGTGGGAAACCGGAGTTCAACTCCCCTCTTTGCCAAACGCCTATATTATGTTTCTGAGTTTTGGTCAAATTCAGTTTTACGTGTCCTCGTCACACCTTTCCAATTCAGAACCGAAGTCAATCACCTAGTAAGCCTAGCCCGTTGGCGTGCAGCACATTCTTCTGCCTAGCAGACCCAAGTTCAAGTCGTAGTCCTAGCCATCCCCTTCTCTGTCAAATTCCTTTTGTTTTGTTTTGTATATAATATGTCAATCTTATTAATTCCACAACTCATGTTTTATAACTCCAAACAATATGAACTTTATGTCTATTTTTAGCAGAAAAATGCATCGATTCTTAATATGCCATCCATGCTCATGTTTGCATCTTGTATTGTGCATTTTAGCCTGTCAACTAAATAACAACATATAGAATGTGTTGGGGTATTAACTAAATATTGCCCTATTCCATTTAATACTGTTTAGCGCACCTACTTACTGTTTTGCATGTTAATCAACATTTAATATAATGGTTAGATAAACGACTTGAACCATAATTATTTGTCCGGACTCCGGGTCCGATTAAATTGTCTAAGTTGTACTTTTGCGTTGCATCCCGCATGTCATGCATATAAAATAGGATCATGCTGGATGTTTTACCGTAGTAGTAATTGTTGCATCCGGTGTTTCTTTTAGCTTTTGCTTCTTCGCGGATAGGACGTTGAGATTATGTGAGCACCGACAAGTTCTACGGATGTACCTCTACTTGCTGGATTCCAGGCAAGTATACTCACTTGCTACCTATGTTGCCTTTCCTCACTTGTTACTGATTCTTTCCGTTGTCTTTATGCTAGCCTTATTATTCGATGCTTGTGTCTCGATCCTATCATATGTTTACCTTGCAACCATGATATAGCCTTCCTTCCACTTCCTATTAACTGTTGTTTGTTTACCTTGTTGGCCCTCGTGTCGTAGTTGCATGCTTAGTGTTGTTTGCGCTCAAGTCTTGTTGTCCGTCTTATCACCTGTCTAGTTTGATAGATGGGTTTCAATTCAATCAACTTCATGTTAATGTTTGGGGTAATAACAATTTGATGATAAGGCACCGACAGGAGGCCCGACGTGGTTTTGAGGCCTGCTAGTGTCGAACTTAATTAGGAAAAGGGTCTTGTCTACTGATCCATGATGAGCACACTAACCGCATGTGGGAAGCGAGTATGGGCGCCCCCCGCAACTTTGATTTGATTCGCATCTCGTCCAAATCGCCACACTTAGTTCGGGCTTTCCATTTGATGCATGCATATGCAGGTGCGAACCCTTGGCGCCAGGGTGGAACTTTTGTAGTCGGCATTTAGGGCGGCGTGGTCTTCCAGTGCTATGAGGGTCCCCCTTTTCTTCGTGGGGGCTCGACTAGCCGCGCACGCACAGCGCGTGGTTCTTTGAGCTTGATGCGAAGAAGAGTTGGGTTGTGTTGAGTGGCCTGCTTGGTGGGTTTGATCCCTGCCTGGCGGGTTATTCTTACGTATACGGCCAAATTGGTGCATCCCTGCAGGGTTAATCTTCTCGAGAAGCCGTGTTGTCCGCGGTTATGGATGACTTGGTGAAAGTGCTGGCTAACAAGTACTCAGACAACTTACACTTAACGATGATAACTCGACTAGTAATATAGATTACCTCCACTATAAAAATGAATGTCACCTTAATCAACAGTGTGAGTTTCCTTGGGTTGCTTCCTTAGTAGGGGGTAACACTGGATGGGTATTGTTTGGTGAGTAGTTGTAGTTGGTTCTGATACGCTATCTTATCCCTTCCTTTTAGCCGGATGTTGTAGCGCGTCTCTGTAGTTAGTTAGTGCAGCCCGCTGCCGCTTCTTTGCACTACCCCCTTTTCTTTCCGTTGTACCCAAAGTATTTGTATCTTGTGATGATTGGTTACGCTGGTATCTTCTGAGTATGGTTTATCCACTTGCCAGTACTTAATAGTACTGACCCACGAATCCATTTCGTGGCTGCATATTCCACATTGCAGTCAACAGGTTTGAAGTCTGACGACGTTAGCTTGGGAATCCCTCCGGCTTGGCCTGGGCAGGGATTGGACGCCATCGGTTATCTTCAGGACTCTTAGTCCAATTTGTATCTTGTCCGTAGTCGGACACTATCTTGTTTCTTCCGCTGTCATTTGGATCTTTGTATTGTATCAGTTGTATCCTTGACTCGTTTGAGTCGTCTTGTATATACCTCCTCTGTTGTTGTTGTTGTTGTGGATTATTCGTGAACTGTTGTAATGTTATCACAAGTGGCAACCTGGAATCGGTTATTATGCGGATTTGGGCGGAAATACTGAAATCTGCATAGTGCCCGATCTCGGGGCGTCACAACTATGATATCAATGGTCACCACTACACAAAGGGATACTACCTGGCAGATGGTATCTATCCCCAGTGGGCTACCTATGTGAAGACCATCTCCAATCCTCAAGATGAGATGAGGAAGCGGTTTGCCCAAGAGCAGGAGAGTACCCGAAATGATGTGGAGCGTGCTTTTGGTGCGCTTCAGTCTCGATGGGCTATTGTTCGCCACTCTGCTCGAACATGGAGCCCGGAGATTATGTGGTCGGTGATGACTGCTTGTGTGATCATGCACAACATGATCATAGAGGATGAGCGCGATGACAGCGTCTACGACGAGAACTGGTTGTTTCAGGGTGAGAACGTGGAGCCCCGGCCAGGAGTGGCAACATTTGAGGATTTCATCGACTTCCAGTACGAGTTGCGTGATCAGGACACCCACCGCACACTTCGGGGTGATTTGGTGCAACACATCTGGAACTTCGTTGGAAACCAGTAGATTATTTTGTAATTTTAATTAAGACTTATTTTTTTTCTTATTGAATGGTCAAATTTGTAATAAATAACTCGTATTTTATTTAGTATTGTGTTTGTTTTTAGGCTCAAAGTATCGTTGAGAAGAAAATACTAGGAAAAAAAATATATGTCCGGGCCACTAAATGAGCAGCCCCGCTGGGTGCAGGGCCCAAATCCGCGCGGACACGGCCCCGGACGGCTGCTCAAATGGACAAAATGCGGACCAAATTGGTCCGCAAATGAGCAGCCCCGTTGGAGATGTCCTAAGGACACCGATCTGCCCTCGTAGAGACCTGGGTTCGAATCCCGCGTGAGGCATTACCTCACCTTTTTTTCGACTCTTCCGTGCGGGAGCCAGCCCACCTGTCGGTGACTCGGGTTGCCACCGTGGCTCCACCTCGCGCCTCGTCTGCGCCGCGTGGCTGCAGGCCCCGCCTGTCAGCCTCTCCGTCTGAATCCGCTCCCAGTTTTAAACGTCCCAGATAAAGATCTGGATCTGGAATTTCGCATCGAGGCCCCTGGCCTTCCTGTTTTCGCATCGGAGCCCTTCCACTCTCTGTTTTCCTCACGAACATGTCCCTGGACTTTTCAGAAAAACACCTTAAACTTAAAATGCTTATAACTTTTGTTTTACAAATCCAAATAATTCAAACTTTATATCTATCTTTATCAGAAAAATGCAAGGAACGTTAATATGCAACCATGATCATGTTTGCATGTTTCATCTTGCATTTTAAGTAGTATTACGCATGTCCACCTAAATATAAACATGGAATGTGTTGGGCTACCTAATTCAATTGTGCCCTATTCCATTTAATCTTTTGTACCTCACTATATCTTGTTCTCCATGTTAATCAACATTTAACTTGATGGTTAGATAAACAACTTGAACCTTCTAATTAAATTGATCGGACTTCGGTTCCGTTTAAATTGGTTTAGTTGCATCTCGCATTGTCATGCATCCATATCTTGATCATGCTGGATCTTTTGCCTTAGTAGTAAGTGTTGCATCTTTGGCTTCTTTTAGTGCTTTGCTTCTTCGCGGATAGGACGTTGAGATGATGTGAGCAACGACAAGTTCTGCTACCTCTACAAGCTGGATTCCAGGCAAGCATTACTCACTTGCTACCTATGGCTTCTGTCCCTCACTTGTTACCGATTCTTTCCTTTGTCTTTACTCTAGACTTATGATTCGATGCTTGTGTCTCGATCCTATCATATGTTTACCTTGCAGCCATGATATAGCCTCATCCCCACCTCCTATGACATGTTTGTTTCTTGTTTGCCTTGCGAGTCGTAGTGCATGCTTAGATTCTTTAGCGAGTTTGGTTCTTTGTCACCTTACTAGTATGATAGGTTGGTTCAACTTATCTTAAAATGATCTTAACTGTTGGGGTAATAATAAAATTTGAAATCGAGTTAAGCCACCGGCGGGAGGCCCCTCGAGGCTTTTGGTCCCTCTGGTGTTGCCTTAGGAAAAGGTTCTTGTCCGCTTATCCAAGAATGAGCGCACTAATCACATGTGGAACTTATGGGAATCCTCTCGACCTATTACCCGATCTACAGACTTGTCCAGGGCGCCACAACTTAGTTCGGGCTTTCCATTTGGCGTACGCACATCACCTTTTCTGCAGGTACGATGAAGATGATGATGATAATGGTATGCGATGTTACCGATGTGCGTACAATTATATAGGTTTCCGCGGTTCGATGTTGAGGGTTATACCCATGGCCTCTAACCTCTCAGCCGTAGACGCAAACGGCTAGGTCCGCCTCGGAGCATCGGCCGGACTTTCGATGCGGATCCAACCTAGCTAAGCGGTTCCTTGGACTCGTCTGTGGTGAAAGGGAAGTGTAGTGTCTGATACTCTGCCGGTACACCCCGGACGTGTACCATCGCGCGGCAAAAAGAGTTGAAGTGCGTGTGGCTACAGTAGTGCTTATGTGACGATCTTGGAGAAGGCGTATCGTCCGCGCTTATGTGACGATCTTGGAGAAAGTGCTGGCTTACAAGAGTCAGATAACTTACACCTAATGATACCTGTTAACCTGTGCGATAACGAGTTTACTATTTTCAACATGTGTGACTTTTTCCTCGGTTACCTCATGGCATTGGTTGTTGGGTGGTAAATCCTGGATGGGTTTGTTTTGGTGAGTAGTTGTAGTTGGTTTTGTCGCGCTTTCTCTTCCCTTTCTAATAGACGAGAGTTGTAGCGTGTCTCCATAGACTGCTTAGTGCCGCCCGCTGCCGCTTCATTACACTAACCTCTTCCTCTGTACCCAAATTATTTGTATCTTGTAATGGATGGTTGTATTGGTATCTTGAGTATTGCTTTCCGTCTGCCGGTACCCCATGTACTGACCCCATGATTTGGGGCTGTATTCACAATGCAGTCACAGGTTTGAAGTCTGACGACGTTAGCTTGGGAATCCCTCCGGCTTGGCCTGGGCAGGGATTGGACGCCATCGGTTATCTTCAGGACTCTTAGTCCAATTTGTATCTTATCCGTAGTCGGATACTCTTTTGTCTTCCGATGTTATGTGGATCTTTGTATTGTATAAGTTGTATTCTTGACTCGTTTGAGTCGTCTTGTATATATCTCTTCTGTTGTTGTTGTGGGTTATTCGTGAACTGTTGTAATTGTATCAAAGATGACAACCTCGGATCTGAAATTATGTGGATTTGGGGCGGGAACGCTGAAATCCCCATAGTATCCGGTCCAGGGGCGTCACAATTGGTAAATTTTCTTGTGATGCTAAGTTAGGCGTAGCCCCCGTGTGTTTGGGGTGTAGGCCTGTTATTTAGCGTGTAAAGATCAAGAACATGAGTAGCTATGGTTGAGAAACCATGTATTTTATTAATATGGCTAAGAAGCCATGTATTTTCTTCGAGCTACAAGATGGCTAGTATAGCCTTATTTTTGCGAGCAAGATAATCCTAAGGGTAGAATTTGCGGAGATGCGCAACATTCCATGGGTTGGAATAAATACCACCGGTCTCGGGGGTTTTCAGTCGATAGGCGCCACCTGGGATAATTTCGTGTATTATGAAGGGTCCTTCCCATGGTGGCTCAAGATTGTGTCCTTCCTTCTGTTTGAGCCGCAACACCAAATCTCCTACCACGAAAGCTCTGTGGCGTATACAGCGGTTGTGGTAGTTGCGCAACGATTGCTGGTATACCGCCGACCTTGCGAGTGCGATGTCGCGAATTTCGTCGAGTGCTTCCACATCTTCTGCGAGCGCCCTATTCGAGGTTTCTTCGCTGTATGCAACGACTCGGGGTGCGCTGAATTTGACATCTTCAGGTAGGACGGCTTCGGCTCCATAGACCATGAAAAATGGCGTGTAATTCGTTGACCGATTTGGTGTTGTGCGAAGGCTCCACAATACTGATGGTAATTCCTCTGCCCAGTGTCCTGATGCTGGGTTTAGGCGGTCTAGTAGCCGTTTCTTGAGGCCAGCCGAGACTAACCCGTTGGATCGCTCGACTTGACCGTTAGTTTGCGGGTGAGCCACTGAGGCAAAACTGAGGGTGATTCCCTTCTATTCGCAGAATTCCTGTGTTTCCTTTGCTATGAAGTTGATGCCGTTGTCGGTGATGATGTTGTGTGGTATGCCAAACCTGCACACAATGGAGTTGAGGAACTTCACAATGCATTGGGCGTTGGCGGAGGTGACTGGCATAGCTTCGATCCACTTTGTAAACTTGTCGACTGCAACAAGCAAGTGCGTGTATCGTCCCGGTGTGGATTTTCGCAGTGGCCCCACCATGTCTAGCCCCCATTGTGCAAACGGCCAGGCGATTGGGATCATGTGAAGTTCTGTGGCAGGGGCGTGTGGCTTGGGCGCAAATCTTTGGCATGCGTTGCACTTGTCGACTAGGTCCTTTGCGTCTCTGGCTGCTATGAGCCAGTAGAATCCTGCACGAAAAGCTTTACCCATGATCGCCTTCCAGCTAGCCTAGTGCCCGCAATCTCCTTGGTGTATATCTCGCAGTAGTTCCATGCCGTCCTTGGATGCTATGCATCTCTGCAATATGCCTGATATGCTTTGTTTGTATAGCTCCCCGTTGATCACTTGGGAAGATTTGTTGCGTCGTACTATCTGTCGAGCCTCGCGAATATCTGCTGGGAGTCGCTTGTTGGACAGGTAGTCGAGGTATTTCTACGTCCATACTGGTTCGACCAGAAAAACTTGTCTCGAAATGTCGTGGCTGAGCTCAATCATAGCAGTTTGCGGGCTGACCTCTGTTTCCAACGTTGCAGGTGCTTCTGCTGGCTTTTTGACCTTGACTGAGCGCTTGATCATCCTCTTTAAGTATATTCCCGTCGGTATGGGCGTGTTGGTAGAACCCATGTTTGCCAATTTATCTGCTTCTTCGTTGCTGGACCGCGCGATGTGCTTTAGTTCGCACCCTTTGAAACTTCCTTTGAGTAGGTTGTACATATCTTGATAGGCGACCATGTTTTCTGCAATGGCGTCGCACTCTTTCATCGTCTGCTGTACGATGAGGTTTGAATCTCCATAGATCATCAGTCTGGTGGCTCCACAGGCGATCGCCATCTTCATGCCGTGAAGGAGGGCCTCGTATTCCGCGACATTGTTTGATGCTGGATCGTCGTTTGGAAAGTTCAATCGCAGGACGTACTGCAACTTGTCACCTCTGGGGGATATTAGGACTACCCCGGCTCCAGCTCTTTCGTTTCTCTTCGACCCATCGAAATACATTATCCAGTTGCTCGTATACTCTGGACGGCCTAGCGTTTGTAGTTCTGTCCACTCGCTCAGGAATTCCACGAGTACTTGTGATTTGATAGATTTGCGACCCGCATATATGATGTCCCAGGCACCGAGCTCGATGCTCCAGTTTGCAATTCTTCCGGATGCCATTGGGTTATTCATGATAGTACCCAGTGATGCGTCGTTTACCACCGTGACGGTGTATTCCTAGAAGTAGTGCTTGAGTTTTCGAGCTGTGAGCACCACACCGTACGCGAGCTTTTGATAATGGGGATATCGCTGTTTGCAGGGCGAAAACACCTCGTTGATGTAATATATTGGCCTTTGGATGCCATACGCCTTGCCTTCTTCCGTCCGCTCAACCACAATTGCTGTGCTGATGGCTTGATTTGTTGCGGCTAGGTACAGATACAGTGACTCCCGTTCTTGTGGTGTTGCCAGGACACGGCTACTCTAAAATGCTCGCTTGAGGTATGCGAATGCCTTCTGCGCTTCGGGTGTCCACTCGAACTTATACGTTTTCTTTAGTAGCTTGTAGAAAGGCAATGCTTGCCCGCCGAGCCTCACAATGAATCTGCTTAGAGCGGCGAGTCGTCCTGCAAGCTGCTGCACCCCGCGGAGATTAGTTGGCTCCTTCATTGTCAGGACTGCTTGGATTTTCTCCGGATTGGCTTCAATTCCTCGAGCAGAAACTAGGTACCCGAGAAGTTGTTGTCGTGGTGGTATCACGGCGGACGCCATGGGATGGCTTAAGTGTTGGGGCCGATGGACGCTGGAGGTATCCAGGGAGGGATCGCACGACAAGTAGCGCCGCGCTAAGATGTCTCAAGCACTGCAAACAACAAGATCTTACCCAGGTTCAGGGCCCTCGTGTGGAGGTAACACCCCTACTCATGCCTTTCCTCTCTATATGTGTGTAAACCGAGTAGCCACAGTACAATGTATGCCTCTAGCCGAGTAGCCACTCTGCTGCTCTCTAGCTCTAGTGTTGTCTCTAGCACAGTAATGTGAAGTGGAGCAACGTCCCTCACGCAGGAGGGGGCAGGGCACCTTATATACTGGTGCCCAGCCGAATAAACAAAGACTATAAGGTACGGTGATGTGACTTGACAACTGTGACGACAACACGCCTCCGAGATCTCGCGCGGAGAAGTGCCGTGCCGTACGGCTGACAACCCCTGTCCGCTCTGTCAGCCGCCCAACGTAGACTTCCATCCCCTCCTGTCCCCTCAGTACTTGACAGGACTAGACAGCTGCCTAACCCTGCATCACTTCGTCACTGATGATCACAAACCTAGTAAGTTGAACCGCACGCGGGTAGGGATGCGGGATACGCGGGATCTTCTGTCAGAACGGCTCCATTGACTTCTGGCCCGAGTAGGATTGCCCTTAGTCTACTTGGACCAACTTCTCTACTCGGACGAACATAACTTCCTTGATATCTTCTCCTGGCCATTGCTGGGTACGACCGGATAGAAACCTACCGGGTAGCAAGTACCGGGTAGCCATCTGCTCGGTCAACATCACCTTGACCTTCACTTTAGCACTTTCCTTACCCCTACTCGGGGGTAACCCCCCGACATTAGTCCCCGAAGCTGGTAGAGTCCAATGAACTTGTTCGCTGGGCCCTGCTAGCTTAAAAACAAACCTTTGTCTTCACAACTGTAAGAGGCCGAGTAGCAACTCCAGATGGCCCCTTAACTTTGGCTTGAATCTCTTCTTTTCTGAGTAGAACTCCTTTTCTTCTGTGATGCCGAATAGAAAGACTTGTGGGATCAGACCAAATCCAACTGCTCCGGTGACTAACGGGCACGTGGCACATGCATAGACCACGACGCCTCGGTTCAAACGTAGGCCACGCGCCAGCCTCTGCGAGTAGGGCCCACGGTCCGTTAGGTCACCTCAGCCGTACTCGAGTGCCCACGATCTGGACGTGGGATTAACTGCGCCCGTTACACGCGCGTTTTGCGTTGTGTGCGTTTCTAACGGTCGGTTAACCCACGCCGCACGTTCATTGCCATGATCAATGCCACGATTAATCCATCGGTAACGGCAATCCGTAGGGGAGGAATAAATACCCCTGCGCCGCCTTCATCTTCTATTTCATGTTCTTTCGTTCTCGCGCCCATCGCATCTTCCTCCTCTGTCGAGCTCTCCGCCACCGCAAATAACCACTGCACCGCCACGAGAGAGAGATAAGGAAACGAATCCTCCCAACTCCTCGAGATCTCGTTCTCCTCCGAGCGCTTCCACCTCGATGGCTCCTCAGAATCCCTCTGCCGCCGCCCGAGCCGGATGGGAAGGCTCGGACGTCACGGCGGAGGACTGCACCTGGCTTGCCAACACGCGCCGTGTTCCCCCCGGCGTCGTCTGCCGCCATCCTGGCAACGATATCGAGCCAGAGCCCCAGGAAGGTGAGTATGTCGTCTTCCTCTCCCACTTCAATAGGGGATTTGGTATTCCGATCTCGGAATTCTTCGCCGAGTTTCTTCTCCATTTTGGCCTCCAGCCACACTATTTGCCTCCCAATGCTATCGTGATGTTGTCCACACACGCTGCCGTGTGTGAGGCTTTTCTGGGGGTTTACCCCACTATCCATACTTGGGCTCGTTACTTCTTTCTCCGCCGCCAAAAGGTTCCGAAATCCGGCGACGCCACTGGGAACCGCGAGATGACGAAGACCGGCGGTGCCATGATGCTCCAGAGGACAACCGGCCATCACCCGAGAGTGAAGGGCCTTGATACAGTTCGCAAGTGGCAGCGGGGATTTCTATACGTCAAGAACGTACCCGCTGAGGAAGGCGCAGCCATCGAGAACCGAATAGGGCTTCCCCAATTTGTCAACGCTCCTCCCGCTGGACGGAACTGGGGCTACGACCCCACAAAGAATGTGCCAGACGTCCATCACGTTGAGAAGCGCCTCATAGAATTGGTGAAGGCCGGGTTGATGCAAGATGTGCTATATGAGCGGAGCTAGGGACTGCACTCGGACGACCACGTTCAAGTTGAGATGAGCGGAGGTTGCCATCTGGGCCCGCTCCATTATGCAGACCTCCCTCACCGAGAATTGTGCGTATGGCTTCGAGCCATATAGCCGCGACAACCCCATCGGTCAGGTTAGTACACTGTGCCTCGTATTCTTATTCTGATACCGAATAGGAACTCTTAGCCTAATGTGCTTTGTGTATGCACGCTATTCTGAGTAGAAACCCCTTAGCTATATATGCTTTGTCTTTGCATGCTATCCGAGTAAAACCTCTTAGCTTTGTATGCTTTATGTTTGCATGATGTCCGAGTAAAACCTCTTAGCTTCGTATGCTTTATGTTTGCATGCTATCCGAGTAAAACCTCTTAGCTTTGTATGCTTTATGTTTGCATGCTGTCCGAGTAAAACCTCTTAGCTTTGAACTCAACTCAATGTGCTATATTCTTGTACTCACAGCACATCCCGTGCCAGCGCGAAGAGGACAGTGAGGTCTTTACCTCCAATTTCACTAAGGACCGGGATGATGATGACACCACCGCCTACGACACTCAGGATACCTTGTGTATCCCAAACGATGTCCAACCTGGTAAGCCACAAGATGGTCCCTCTATTCGGGATTGGTCCGAAGATGAAGAAGGTGACCAAGATCCTCTCTCTATTCCTTAACAGCTTCCTTTACTTTTCTTCTCTGATTCTCACTTCCTTCCTTCCTTCCTTTACTCTGCAGAGGATCCTGATGCGTATGATGATGAAGAGGCTATGGATGTTGACCCTCTGTCCCTGGCTGCTCCCAGCACTTGGAAGAGGGTTGGAAGTGACGCCCAGGAACCCCCCCCCAAGAGAACCAGGAAGACGGCCAGAAAGAAGTCCACCGCTAGAAGAAAACCCCCCACCAGCAAAGGGTAAGTGTTTCATCCGAATAACACTCTGTTATCGTTTCTTGTTACCTTTTCGTCCTTCCACTTCTCTGAACTTCTTTCTTTTCTCAGCGCTCATCTCGACGTTGATGCTGCCGCAGCTCCTCCACGCCCCAAGAGAAAAGCGACTGTGCCACGAGATCAGCTCGTGGATCTCTCAGATGATGAAGAAGAGAAAAACCAGCAGAAAGGACGCGTGCGTCCTCTCCTATTGATGTAGAAGAAGATACCGGCGCCGACAACACTGGCGATGGTGATGATGTTGATGACGAGAACCTCGATCAGCAGACTGACGCGCATCAAACTGCGCAGGATGCTGCTCACGACGAGATGCCTCCCTCTCCCCCAACTGCATCAGCTGGGGAACATGTTGAAGAAGATGCCGAGCACCAAGATAGTGCCGCCCTGGAGCGGCAAGACGACACCACCAAGCAGCAGGACACTCATGCTGCAGCTCAAGACGATCCCGCGGCCGGGCCGTGGGTAGAAGAAGTTACTAACACAAGGACTGATCCCGCTGCCGAGCAGCGGGTAGAAGAGAGCGTGGTGGAGCCCGTCCGCCAGAGCCAAGCGCAGCCAGATGCTGCGCTGGGTAGCCGGCCCCCTGTGCCGCCTACCCAGCAGGCGACTCCACCCAATGCGCCGCTTCCTCCAACAACTGTTACCTCTCACACAGTGCCTCCAGCTGCTCCTCGCCAAGTGCCTCCATCCGCTTCTCGGCCCGACACCGCTCCTAGCCCCAAGAAGACTGCTAAGTCTGGAGCCGCGCCTACTCGGAAGAACCCAAAGCGCAACGTTGCGCAGACTGGAGACCAGATGCCGCCACCCAAGCCACAAAATGTGCCAGCCGCGAAGCAGGTGGCGAAGAGCAAGAAGCTAACAATCGGCGCGCCCACCTCTAGCAGCAACCCGGCTGCTCTTGGATCTGCTGGCCCTGCCGAGCGGCCAAGTGCTGGAGCCGTTGTCGATGCACATGCTAGCTGGCCAGAATACATGCTGGAGGTGTCCAAGCGCCATGAGATTTCACTGGCCCGAGGCGAGAAGAAGTTATCTCGCTCTTCTCGCGCGAGGCAGAAGACAGAGAGATTGAATCGGAGGGCCTGACCGCGATCTTGGACCGAGTAGGCTTTGTGGACCCAGCTTGGGACAGTGATGCACATGGCAACCCAAAGTGGAATGGCCTTAAGATGGGTCCAATCGACCACTACCGCACTTATTGGAACAAGGCCGATGTTGGCTCTGTTCCGATGACCATCGCCAGCCCCACCTACACCCTGGCCGGGAAGCTGTTCTGCGTGCGCAAAGCTTCGGAGGACGTCGAACAAACTTATGCTGTAAGTGTTTTCTCCTTTCTTTGCATTTTCCGAGTTGCAGTTCTTCTTTTCTCTTCTGTTTTGCTCTTTAGCTCTTAGCCATTCCCCCAGTCCCCGAGATTCGGGCCGAGTAGGCGAAAATTCGACCGAGTTGCCGTCTACTTGGGCCAAATCTTCCAAAATTCTCAAAATCTTTCTCTTCTCTTCTACAGAATAGCCTCCTGAAGAGGACAAAACTGTTTCGTCGGCTGCTCTGGAACCACCGCATTGCCAAGGATCGCATCGAGGCTCTTGAAGCCGAAAAGAGAGACAACGATGCGGTGGAACAGTTGGCCTTGGACCGCACTCTGCAAATTTCTGAAGTTGAAGGTAAGCTCTTAGCATTTCGGTTTGTGCGTTTTGTGTTTACGCCCGTTGTTTGCTTTTTGCTTTATAATTGTTTTCTCTGCGGGCAAGCTGCAGGACCTGGTGGAAAGGCATCGCGACTGCGAGGTCTTTGCTGCCTCTGCTGAAAGCACCATAAAGAGATTGGAGGGTGAGTGGCCTTTCTTCTCTGCACTGTTATCTCTTTCTACTCGGTTACTCTTTTGACACTATTGTTCTCTCTGCCGAAGAATACAAGAACTTCCGGGAGCAACACCTGAGCTACCTCATGCCTGCCGAGGTGCAGCAGCAGTTGCAGACCCTCGAAGCCGAGATCCAGAAGGAGCGTGTTGCTGAGAGGGCTGAGTACGAGAAGATGCAGATCCAACTCAAGTCCGCACTCGAGGCTGCTGTGAAGAACGGCGAAGAAAAACAGAAGATCTTGAAAACCGCCAAGGCCAGGGAGAAAACACTCGATATGGCACTCTCGATGCTAAAGCAGCACAATGAGCAACTCGTTCTCCAGATCGCCGACTCACGCCGCATCGAGGATAGGAACATCTCCAACGAAAATGACTGGAAGATCAGCTGGGCGCCATACTGGTGGATTTGGAGTGTGAGTTTCCTCTACTCTGCTTTTGCATTGAGTTTTTCTACTCTGCTTTCTTATACCAGGTTTTGCTTCTTATCGGCTTCTCTTCTTCTAACTCTTACTAGTTCCTTTTCTAGATATTTTCCCTGAGCATCGCTCAGCCAGTGTGCCTGCTTTGGAGAAGGCAAGACAGCTCCGTGCTGCATCTGGCCTACTCAGCGATGAAACCTCCACAATCTCAGACTACCTCCTCAGCATCAAGACCCAGATCCGCTCCCTCAAGGGCCTGGGCACCTCTATGGTGTACACAGCATTCAACTTGCACAAGTTGTTCTGGCCGGAGCAGGAAGCGCTAGCCTCCTTCAGTTTGATTGCCAAGAAGCTGGATGGCCTGAAGGTCGAGTTGAAGAAATGGCGTGCCTCTGCAGCTCGGGCAGGAGCTGACGAGCTGCTCCATTTTATCATAAGCTGGTATGAAAACTTGGACCTCAGCAGGATCATGACTATCCGAGAAGAGTCCAAGTGGACCACGAAGCCCGAGTGCGTCACGCGCTGGAAGGCCGTGGCATATGAAATTGCCTCCTACGCCGACACCGCCACCTACATCGACGGCCTCCCCGAGCCAGAGACGGAGCCTGAGGACAAGGACGAGGATGAAGAGGACGATGACGACGAGATCGCCAGCGAGGACTTGGCCATGTTCGACGAAGACGCCGCGAAAGGAGCACCCGAGAAGGGGAAGGCCCAGGTCACCGATGGGACCGAGTTGGCCACTGGCGCAGATGCCGAGCAGCCGCAGTCCAGCACTCAAGGGACACCATCACCACCGAGATGGTGATCAACCAGGCGGCTCCGGAGCTGGGCGCGACTGCCACTGCAGCAACAGACGCCGCTGCGCTACTCAGGACTCAGTCCACTGCATCAACCTCGGCCATAGATCTCGTCTCCGTCGCCACGGCCACCTCTGACCCAGTTGCCAATGTTGATGCAGATGCCGAGAACGTCGATGCGGACAACACCACCACTACCCTCCGAATGATTCCTGAAAAACTTTTTACCTTGAACTTTTATCAGATCCCCGGGATGACGGGTGCAGATGTAATCGTACACTTTATTGTCTCTTTGCTACTCAGTTTTTAATTTAGTTTGATATTTTAGCAACTCTGGCTTCTCTATGCAAGTCCCCGAGTTGCATTTTTTATCCACTCTTCCTTTTTATCTCAGCTCTTACCTGCAACATGTTTCTTTTTTGGTAGTCGAGTCACAAGATTTCAAAGTTGAAGTTTCAAATACTTACCCACTTAGAAAAGAGCATGGTAACGCTGCCCACCACTTAGCCGAAAAAACAGTAAAAAACACTCTGTTCGGTTGCCACATGTTTCCTTCCCTTAGCAATTTTTCATGTGTTCATTGACCCTTTGGCTTGTTCTCTGGCTTGCCATGAAGCCGGGTTGCGGACAGCAGCAGAGTCGCAGAGTGTCATGTGGGTTTAAACACACTACTTTGTATGCTTTTGAAATTCTAAGTGGTTCAACCGAATAGACAAAGTAAAACAGAGTAAACACAAGGAACAATTTGACCAAGGGCAGTCCCCGAGGTCGAATTCGGAGTGCCGACTAGAATTTAACTCGGGTGAGGATACATACACATTTTGCTTATGAATGAAAACGTCGGAGTAGAGCTACATTCTAGGGGCGCTTAGATTCCTCTCCACTTTATCCGGCCTGTTCTTCTGGGGTGCCTGTGCGTCAACTAGGTAATAGGCGTCATTGTGCAGAGCCTTGCTCACAATGAAAGGCCCTTCCCACGGAGGGGAAAGCTTGTGCATCCCGACCGTGCACTGCACGAGCCTAAGGACCATATCTCCTTCTCGGAAAACCCTCGGGTTTACTTCTCCGCTGTGATAACGCCTCAAGTTTTGCTGGTAAACAGCTGAACGTGATAGAGTTAGCTCTCTTGCTTCTTCTAGCAGGTCAACGTCATTTTCTCGAGCTTCTCTAGCCTGCGCCTCAGTGTAGAGGGTTACTCGGGGCGAGTCATGCTCTAGGTCAGTGGGCAACACGACCTCAGCTCCATATACCAGGAAGAATGGTGTGTATCCGTTTGATCGATTAGGGGTAGTCCTTACACTCCACAACACCGCCGTCAACTCGTCTAGCCAACACCCAGGTGTTTTCAGCAGTGGCTCAATCAGCCTTGGCTTTATGCCGGATAGCACCATGCCATTTTCTATTTCAACTTGCCCATTGGAGGCCGGATGTGCAACAGATGCTTCTAGCCGAATTCGCTTCTCTCTGCAGAACCTCGCAAAAGCACCCTCAGCATAGTTTGTGCCATTATCCGTGATAATGCTGTGCGGGTAGCCGTATCTCAGGATCATATCCCTCAAGAAACTCACAGCTGTGGCTCCATCGCACTTCCGAATAGGCTTCACCTCAATCCACTTGGTGAATTTATCAACCATGACCAAGATGTGAGTCATGTTGCCTCTAGGTGGCTTGAAAGGGCCAACCATATCCAAACACCAAACTGCAAATGGCCAAGTAATGGGAATGGTCTTCAACTCGGAAGCGGGCATATGAATCTTACTTGCAAACCTCTGGCAGCCGTTGCACTTTCTCACGATATCTTCAGCTTGCTTCAAGGAAGTGAGCCAAAAGAAGCCGTGCCGAAAAGCCTTGTTAACTAGAGCCCGAGAAGAGGCGTGATGTCCGCATTCTCCCTGATGTATCTCCACCAAAAAAAATTCTCCTTTTTCTTGCTCCACACAGCGTTGCAGCACATTAGTAGGACTCCTTCTATGCAGCACATCTCTGAAGACAGTATAGCCCTTGGATCTTCTCTGAATTTGTCTCGCATTCACCTCATCACTCGGCAAGGTGTCGTCCTTTAGAAAGGATAATATGGGCAGAGCCCAACTCGGTGTCTCCCGAATGAGAAACACTGGTTCGTCCAGTTCCATTGGATCAGCCACCAATACCTCTTCTGAGTTGAGGACGAGGTGACGAGTCCCCGAGTACTTGGGAATGACCCCCTCGATAAATGCGACAGTCCCCGAGTTAGGAGGGGCAGTCCCCGAGTAAAAAGGGACAGTCCCCGGGTTGCAGGCGCCAGTCCCCGGAATGGAGACGGCAGTCCTCGGGTTCTCTTTTGCAGCCTCCCAGTCAATCTCCATGGGAACAACTTCCTCTCCTTTCAGCGAAGGAACAAAGATTGACTCCGAGTTGGGGGATGGCTTGATAGATGGCTTTCTCAAATGCTCCAAGGCAATCCCAGTCGGGATGAACTGCCGAGAAGACCCCAACTTGGATAACTCATCAGCTGCATCATTCTCTGCTCGGTGTATATGTTGGAACTCACTCCCTTCAAAGAGTCCAGTCATTGTTTGCACCAGAAACTGATATGATGCCATGTTGGCATCCAGAGCATCCTAGGTGTCGGATACTTAGTGCACCACCAGATCCGAGTCGCCATAACATATGATGCGCTGCACACCAACCTCCTTGGCTACCCTCGAACCGTGTACCACGGCCTCATACTCAGCCACATTGTTGGATGCCTTGAAATGAATCTGCAACACATTTTTGAGTTGATCTCGCTTGGGTGACGTAAGCACTACGCCAGCACCAAGGCCTTCCTTCACTTTGGAGCCATCAAAATGCATCTTCCAGTAGTTGGTTTCCGGCAAGGGAGGTTCATACTGCACCTCAGCCCAATCCACCAGAAAATCTGCTAGGATCTGTGACTTGATAGCTTCTCTTCTCGCGTACAGAGGAGTGTGCGCGACAAGCTCAATCGCCCACTTGGCTACTCTGCCACTTGCATCCTTGTTGCCCATGATGTCCGAGATGGGAGCAGAACTCACCACCGTGATGGGCTGCTCTTGGAAATAATGCTTCAACTTCTTGGCACCCAGGTATACACCATATGTCATGTTCTGGTAATGTGGGTAATTTTGCTTGGAGTTGGATAGCACTTCACTCAGATAGTACACTGGCCGCTGCACAGTCTTGCCTTCCTCTTCTCGTTCCACGACAATCACCACACTGACTACTCGGTTGGTAGCCGCAATGTATAGCAGCATTGGCTCTTTGGGTAGCGGACTAGCCAAGATGGGAGCGCTACCCAGCATGGCCTTCATCTCCTTGAATGCCACATCAGCTTGCGGTGTCCATACGAACTTGTCACTCTTCTTCATCAATTGATACAAAGGCAAGGCCTTCTCGCCCATTCTGCCCAGGAAGCGGCTTAGAGAAGCCAGGCATCCAGTAAACTTCTGCACATCCTTCAGCGATCTTGGCAAAGACATTCTCTCTATAGTTTTTATCTTTGAAGGATTGGCATCAATGCCCCGACTGGATACCAAGAAGCCGAGTAGCTTGCCAGCCGGGACGCCAAAGGTGCATTTGGTTGGATTCAACTTCATTCTATACTTGCGCAAGTTGGTAAAAGTTTCCTCAATGTCACTAAGCAGAGTATGTGTTTTATTCGTTTTGATGACAATGTCATCTACGTACACCTGCACATTCTTGCCAATCTGGTCATGCAAGCATTTCTGCATGCATCTCTGATAGGTAGCCCCAGCATTCCGCAACCCAAAGCACATGACACGATAGCAATAAGCCCCGTACAGGGTAATAAAGGCAGTCTTTATTTGATCATCACGGTTGAGAGCTATCTGATGAAAACTAGAGTAGGCATCTATGAAAGACAAAAGCTCACAACCAGCAGTGGAATCGATAACCTGATCTATGCGGGGTAGCGAAAATGGATCCTTGGGGCAGGCCTTGTTCAGGTCGGTGTAGTCCACGCACATGCGCCATGCGGTGTCGGCCTTGGGATCCTCTTTCTTCTTCTCAACCATAACCGGGTTGGCCAGCCAGTCCGGATGCAATACCTCCATGATAAAGTTGCTTATCATCAACTTGGTGATCTGATCACCGATAGCCTTCCTCCTCTCATCACCAAAGCGGCGCATAGCCTGCTTAACCGGCTTGGCATCATGCGGCACATGTAGCGAGTGCTCAACCAACTCCCTCGGGACACCCGGAAGATCCTCATTGGACCATGCAAAGACATCCCGATTCTGTAACATCCCAAGTATGAAAACTACCCCATAGAATGTTTGATTTCTTGTTTATTAAAGTATTGCATCATGTCATCATATTGTTGCATTTGTTTCTTTTGTTTTGCATCTGTTCTTAATTGTTTTCACAATGAAACTCAAACAATTTCAAATGCTTTGTTTTCATACTTGTTCTGTTACAACTTTTGGAATAAAAATAACAAATGAAAACAATCAAATTGTTCCATTTTATTCCATGTTGATCACTCCTTAAATTGTTGGTGTTAATCAAACCATTAATCCAACCAATTAATTCTATTTTCACCTCAAATTCAAACCAAAGGTGTTTCAAACAGAACCCAATTTGAAATTATAAAAATAATAACCAAAACATTATTTACTCTTTGTTTCCAATTAATCATAGGGGTCACCCTATTTAAAAGTGTGGTTTTGTTAATGTTCAACTAATAAAGAAACTCATTTCAATTTGGCTTATTTCCAAACAGCACCACAAATTCAAATATTTTGGAAATTCAAACCTGTTAATTGGTTGTAATTAACACCAGGATCACACCCTATTTTTCTATGAATTTTTCCTAACCCTAAAAGCCTTCTTTTCTTCCAATTTTGGTTTTCAGCAAAAAAAAATAAAACAGAACAAAATAACAAAAAGGAAAACGGCGCGCAGCACCTAATCTACCGCGCAGCCCAGCCCACCTAAGCCACTAACGCGCGCGCAGCTGGCCCAATACCCCTTCGCGTGGACGCCCCCGTCGCCTTCGTGTACGGCGTGCATCCGAGGGCGCCACGGCGGCACTGTCGATCGTCGACGGCCTAGCGCGCCCCCTAGCCTCTATAAGAGCTACTCCTAGGGTTCCTGAGCGCGGCCCTAGCCCTACCTCCCTTCCACCTCGAGCTCCGCCGCCACTTTTCCCCTCCCTCGCCGCGATCTCCATCCTCTGTCACTGCTCCCGTCGCCCCGTGGCCTGAATCTCCGGCGAGCACCAGCGATGCCGCACCCTTTCTTCCCTCCAAAACCTCGAAACTCGATCACCACCACCCCCTCTCGCGATTGGACACCGCCTCCAAGCACGCCATCGACGGTAGCCACGCCGCCATCCAAGTTCCTGTCCGCGGCTACCACCTCGTCGGCGTTCTCTCAACTGAATCCGTCCCCGGCACCACCGCCTTGCACCTCCTCTTTCCTCGTTGATGTCGCACCCTGATTTCTAGGGGATACTCACCGTACGAACTGGATAGCAGATGCTTGGATTATGGGGCATAACTGCTCCCACGTCCCAGCTTCCTGGTAGGCCTGCGCTTATGCGCGACAACACAAGCCCTGCTGTTCCATCGTCGATGTAAACTATCCACTAGAGATCAAAGGCACTTCCGTCGACGTACTTCAAACCATACACACATGGTACGTCAACGGCGTTTAACAAGTGATATCACAACAGATCTCTACGACACAAAAGATTGAAATAAATTGCAAATGGCTCTCATTAGAGCAGAGATAGCAAATACAATCATTCAGAGGGCACATGCCCCAACAATACATCGTTACAATACAGCGGAAGCATTCAACATGTCTGAGTACAGACAAGAACCAAATAGGCCTAAGAGGCCGGAAACAAACAGACGGAGCCCATCCACGAAGTCTCGGATCCTGCCCGGGTCCGCTATCTACTCGTCAGCAGTCTCGTCATACTCCACGTAGTAGCCACCATGTAGATCCTCGGAAACGTAGGTCTGCGGAAACCACAGCCCCAAAGGGGTCAGTACATAAACGTACTGGCAAGCAAGACTCACAGTTCACCAAAGTGTAACCCGTCAACACCAAGCACAGATGCCTTGGGTTCAACGGAAGAGAGGAGATATAAAAGATGCTGCAACTGGATGCGCTAACCAACTACAGAGATTCTACCACTTCCGGCTAACAGAAAGGAGATAAGATCGAGGATTGTAACCAACTGAAAGATAACTTCAAACAAACCCGTCCTGGATCTCGCCCCTTATCCAAAGAAGCGATCCGAGGATAACTCACACAGTTGTAATAAGGTGAAACAAGTTATTGTGTGAATAACCTATTACTAGTCAGGTTATTAATCATTGGGTGAAACATGATTGATCATTATGTTGAAGTTGTCCTGAGTACTTGTTAGCCAGTACTTTCACCAAGTAATCCATAACCGCGGAAAACACGGCTTCTCGAGAAGATTATCCCTGCAGGGTTGCACCAATTTGGCCGTACACTCATGAATAACCCGCCAGATGGAAAGGCCCTTCCACCAAGCGGGGTACTCAACACAACCAACCATTCTTCGCATCAAGCCCAAAGAACCTTGGGCGCATGGCTAATCGAGCCTAGAAGAAAATGGACCCTCATAGCACTCTAAGAACGTGTCCCCCTATATGCCGACTACAAAAGTTCCACCCTGCGCTGGGCTCGCAAAAACATGCATGCGGCAAATGGAAAAAACACGTACTAAATGAGGCGATTTGGACGAGATGCGAATCAGGTCAAGTTGAGGGGGGCGCCCATACTCGCTTCCCAAATGCGGGTAGTGCGCTCATCATGGATCAGTAGACAAGACCCTTTTCCTATTAGGGTCGACACTAGCAGGCTCCAAAACCTCTCATGGGCCTCCTGCCGGTGCCTTATCATCAAGTTTATTATTAATAGTAACATTAGCATGATTGATTGATTGATTAAACATCGAGCCCCCACAACGTAATAGAAGTAGTAACAGTAAGTAACGGGTAACAGACTCGAGCAAAAGCAACCTAAGCATGCTAGTAAGACTCTGGCTCAAACAATGGTTGTAGGAAGGGAGATGAGGCAATATCAGGGTTAAGGGATTCATGTGATGGGTTCGTAACAGAAACAACTACTACTAAGGCTAGCAGAAAGGAACAACGGAAAGTATCGGTAATCAATGTTGAAGGGAACACGATGGTTCATGTGAGTGATAACTTGCCTGCAAAACCCAGTAGCCTGGTACTGAGCTAACTCCTTAGAAAGGGTGTCGAAAGGATCATCGGTCTCAACGTCGTCGTTTATCCGAGAAGAAGCAAACAAACATTGCAGAAAGGTAAGCAATCATTATCATGGCATAGTGCACAATCAAATATGATGCATGTCATGTTAATAGATGCATCAAAGTAACCTACTTGACAAGTAACACAATTTAATTGGATCCATATGCAATGAGAATTGCATATGGATGCAAATGCTTTAGGTTGGAGCAATGATCTACATTTGATTAACAGGTGTAAGTAGTTAAACATGATGCATGCATGATGATAGCAACAAAATAACAACAAATAACAATGATAGATGCAAGGAAAAGAGGTTAAAACAAGTTAGGGAATTTATTATTAAGTTTGGAAATTTGGTTACTTAATGATGTTATACAAATAGGGGTTGTTTTCATCAAGTTGAAGTGTGTGAAACAAATAACAAAGTTGATATTTGAAAAGGTTATCAAATTTTAGTTGGATTACATGTTTCACATTTTGAAATTGGACTTAGGATTATTTAATTATGAATTAAACAATATTAAACAATTTTTAATTGAATTAAACAAGATTTAAATTGTTTAGGCAATTTTAATTATTCAAAACAGGAAACAAAAATTATATTTGCAAAGGTGAGATGAAATGGTATGGAAAACATATTTTATTTGCATTATTTGGATTAATAAAGAATTAGTTATTGATTTTAGAAATTAGAATTTGAATTATTGGAATTTGAAATTTAATTGCTTTTGAAATTGTCAAAACAGTACACTAATAAGTTATTTGGAAAGATTATTTGATTTTGAACAGAAAACATATATAACTTGTATTTGTTGGGTTTATGGTTTAAAAGATATTAAGGTTTGAGGTTTTTAGGATTAATTCTGTTATTTAAATTCATTTTGAATCAACAGAAACGTGTGTGAACTTTTTGTACACACTGGGAGCATACACAGACGCTGCCAGGGGGCCCAGGGCAGCTGTGCGTGTGCGTGGCAGTGTGAGAGGCTGACAGGGGGCCCTCCCTGTCAGCGAAAGGGGGCAAAAAGGTGGGATTTTCTCCCAAGGAGAGCCAGGGATCGAACCCCTGCCCCCTCGCGTGCGTGCGCAGCGCTGTAGCCAGTGAGCTGAGGCGCGTTTGTTAACAGCTTACTACGCGCGGACAAGGTAACATGTTGCTCGCGATTCTGAATTTCTGACGAAGGCATGACTGAACACTGACGGAGGCAAACGCTCGACGGCGGCGCTCGACAGGTGATGCTCGCATCGTGCTCGCGTTGCTTGGGTGATGCAGTGAGGAGCGGTGCAGTGCGGACAAGCATCAGAAAGGAGGGGAAGCGGGGAATGGCCGTGTGCTCACCGGCGTTGGTCGCGGAAGCCGAGGCGCGGGGACGACGTGGCCGGCGACAGCAATTTGGATGGCGGCGAGGCTACCGTCGAGGGCGTGCTTGGCGGCGGTGTCGTTGCTGTAGAGGAAGGAACGGCGGTGGAGTTCCCGCGATCATCGAGGGAGGAGGTGTCCTGGAGCGATGTTTGCCCTCGGAGTTTCAGAGAAACTCCGGTGAGGTGACCACCGCGGCAGGCTTGCGGACGGCGGCGCGTGCTCCTTGCGCCTCCGAGCTGGTGCAGGTGTGCAAACGAGGGAGGGAGTGGGGCCGGTTCGATTCCCGGGCTGAGGGGGTTGTGGCGGTGGACGATCGCGGCGGGGCTCGCCGGGGTTCAGAGATCGACGTCGGTTCAGAACGGTGGCAAAGTGCAGAGAGGCGAGGGAGGCATTAGAGGGAGAGAAAGACGGCGGGAGGTAGGTGGCTAGCACGCCTAGGGTTAGGGCTAGCCTCGGGGAACCCTAGGTGGCTAAATAGGGCGAGGGAGAAGCTTGTGGCCGTCGCTGGCCACCGTACGGCGACGTGGACGCGACAGATGGTCGCCGTACGGGTGGAAGATGGTGGCGAACCGGTACGCAGGCCCTGGTGGGCTGGACAGCGCGCGAGGGATAGGAGAAGAAGGCGGGCTGGCGGCCCACTGCCCTCTGCGCAGAAATTCTTCTCTTTTTAAATTTCCCTTTCCTGTTTTTTTTTTTTTGCTGAAAAGGATTTGGAAGGAAAAGATAGGCTTAGACTTAGTGAAAAAATTGGAGAAAATTTGAGTAACCCTTTGAGGTCATTTGTAAACAGGTTTGAGCTCTTATATTCAAAAAATTTGAGTCTTTGTTTGCTGTTTGAAATTGAAACAAATTTAGGTGATATTGTTAATAGTAAAGATCATTAATGAAACCAACATTTAAATAGGGTGACCCCTATGAATTAAAAGATTAAAAATTAGTTGATTGAATTCATAGGTTCAAATTGGTTCTGCTTGATGCATTGATTTGAACTTGAAGGTGATTTGGAAATCATTTGTTTGATTAAACCCACAATTTTAATGAGTGATCAACATGGAATAAAATGGAACAATTTGGTTGTTTTCATTTGAAATAACATTTTGGAAATTGTAACATCACAAGGATGAAACAAAAGGTTTGAATTTTGGTTTGGAATTCAAATAGAAAACAAAGGAAAACAACTGAAAACAGTTGGAAAACAAATGGAAAACAAACAAAACAAATGCAACCAACATGATGCCATGATGCAAAACATAAAATAACAAAGAGCAAACATTCTAAAGGCTATTTTTCAGACTTGGGATGTTACAAAACGCCCCCCCTTGAAGGAATCGCGCCCCGAGATTCCTACTGAGAAAAGAAAAGGTCCGGAAACTTCTTGGGTAGACGTCAGGGAATTTGAAAACCACCGGAACATTTTCAAGTAAAAGGGGAGAGATTTTGCACCAAGGGTGTATATCTGGATAGAATTTGATGCATTTGGAGGAATAGACTATCTGTAATAAGGTTGGAACAGAGTTATTGACATCAATGGAACACCAAAAATAATCATCAATGTCAGAATCATCAACATGAGAGTTACGAGGAATATGTGGCCTCCCATTAGAATTGGATTGTTCTTACTTATGTTGGAATTCAACACTTGAGATTCCGGAGAGTGAACGGTGATTTGATTGCTTAGTGGAACCAGAATTGGGTTGTGTGTTGTGGAAAGATTGTTTACACAAAGGAATGTGATGCTCCGGTATGAAACAACACTTTAGTTGGACAAGAGTTTAGTAGATGATCGGGGGAAACTTTGATTAGACGCCGGTAGACTAATTGAAGTGGAAAACAACAACAAGAATTCAACGGACGAAAGGTTCTTTAAAAGAACAGGATAACGAAGCAACACCGGGGAAAACGAGACCAAAAACTCCTGAGGTACTATGGAAAACCCAAAACAGGTGAAATCCTAACTTGAAAGTTTAGATGAGAAGGGAGAAATCAACGTTGCACTTCCTTACCAGAAAAAGGGAGGGAGGGTGGGGAAAGAAGAAAAAGAACAGAATTCCTACTCTCACGTTTCATTTTTCCTATATAGCTACAAAATAGTTTCTAGACTCAACTGCGACCAGTAAAAAGGGATCCTACAGGCAGACAGGCTCTGATACCATTTGTCGCACCCTGATTTCTAGGGGATACTCACCGTACGAACTGGATAGCAGATGCTTGGATTATGGGGCATAACTGCTCCCACGTCCCAGCTTCCTGGTAGGCCTGCGCTTATGCGCGACAACACAAGCCCTGCTGTTCCATCGTCGATGTAAACTATCCACTAGAGATCAAAGGCACTTCCGTCGACGTACTTCAAACCATACACACATGGTACGTCAACGGTGTTTAACAAGTGATATCACAACAGATCTCTACGACACAAAAGATTGAAATAAATTGCAAATGGCTCTCATTAGAGCAGAGATAGCAAATACAATCATTCAGAGGGCACATGCCCCAACAATACATCGTTACAATACAGCGGAAGCATTCAACATGTCTGAGTACAGACAAGAACCAAATAGGCCTAAGAGGCCGGAAACAAACAGACGGAGCCCATCCACGAAGTCTCGGATCCTGCCCGGGTCCGCTATCTACTCGTCAGCAGTCTCGTCATACTCCACGTAGTAGCCACCATGTAGATCCTCGGAAACGTAGGTCTGCGGAAACCACAGCCCCAAAGGGGTCAGTACATAAACGTACTGGCAAGCAAGACTCACAGTTCACCAAAGTGTAACCCGTCAACACCAAGCACAGATGCCTTGGGTTCAACGGAAGAGAGGAGATATAAAAGATGCTGCAACTGGATGCGCTAACCAACTACAGAGATTCTACCACTTCCGGCTAACAGAAAGGAGATAAGATCGAGGATTGTAACCAACTGAAAGATAACTTCAAACAAACCCGTCCTGGATCTCGCCCCTTATCCAAAGAAGCGATCCGAGGATAACTCACACAGTTGTAATAAGGTGAAACAAGTTATTGTGTGAATAACCTATTACTAGTCAGGTTATTAATCATTGGGTGAAACATGATTGATCATTATGTTGAAGTTGTCCTGAGTACTTGTTAGCCAGTACTTTCACCAAGTAATCCATAACCGCGGAAAACACGGCTTCTCGAGAAGATTATCCCTGCAGGGTTGCACCAATTTGGCCGTACACTCATGAATAACCCGCCAGATGGAAAGGCCCTTCCACCAAGCGGGGTACTCAACACAACCAACCATTCTTCGCATCAAGCCCAAAGAACCTTGGGCGCACGGCTAATCGAGCCCAGAAGAAAATGGACCCTCATAGCACTCTAAGAACGTGTCCCCCTATATGCCGACTACAAAAGTTCCACCCTGCGCTGGGCTCGCAAAAACATGCATGCGGCAAATGGAAAAAACACGAACTAAATGAGGCGATTTGGACGAGATGCGAATCAGGTCAAGTTGAGGGGGGCGCCCATACTCGCTTCCCAAATGCGGGTAGTGCGCTGATCATGGATCAGTAGACAAGACCCTTTTCCTATTAGGGTCGACACTAGCAGGCTCCAAAACCTCTCATGGGCCTCCTGCCGGTGCCTTATCATCAAGTTTATTATTAATAGTAACATTAGCATGATTGATTGATTGATTAAACATCGAGCCCCCACAACGTAATAGAAGTAGTAACAGTAAGTAACGGGTAACAGACTCGAGCAAAAGCAACCTAAGCATGCTAGTAAGACTCTGGCTCAAACAATGGTTGTAGGAAGGGAGATGAGGCAATATCAGGGTTAAGGGATTCATGTGATGGGTTCGTAACAGAAACAACTACTACTAAGGCTAGCAGAAAGGAACAACGGAAAGTATCGGTAATCAATGTTGAAGGGAACACGATGGTTCATGTGAGTGATAACTTGCCTGCAAAACCCAGTAGCCTGGTACTGAGCTAACTCCTTAGAAAGGGTGTCGAAAGGATCATCGGTCTCAACGTCGTCGTTTATCCGAGAAGAAGCAAACAAACATTGCAGAAAGGTAAGCAATCATTATCATGGCATAGTGCACAATCAAATATGATGCATGTCATGTTAATAGATGCATCAAAGTAACCTACTTGACAAGTAACACAATTTAATTGGATCCATATGCAATGAGAATTGCATATGGATGCAAATGCTTTAGGTTGGAGCAATGATCTACATTTGATTAACAGGTGTAAGTAGTTAAACATGATGCATGCATGATGATAGCAACAAAATAACAACAAATAACAATGATAGATGCAAGGAAAAGAGGTTAAAACAAGTTAGGGAATTTATTATTAAGTTTGGAAATTTGGTTACTTAATGATGTTATACAAATAGGGGTTGTTTTCATCAAGTTGAAGTGTGTGAAACAAATAACAAAGTTGATATTTGAAAAGGTTATCAAATTTTAGTTGGATTACATGTTTCACATTTTGAAATTGGACTTAGGATTATTTAATTATGAATTAAACAATATTAAACAATTTTTAATTGAATTAAACAAGATTTAAATTGTTTAGGCAATTTTAATTATTCAAAACAGGAAACAAAAATTATATTTGCAAAGGTGAGATGAAATGGTATGGAAAACATATTTTATTTGCATTATTTGGATTAATAAAGAATTAGTTATTGATTTTAGAAATTAGAATTTGAATTATTGGAATTTGAAATTTAATTGCTTTTGAAATTGTCAAAACAGTACACTAATAAGTTATTTGGAAAGATTATTTGATTTTGAACAGAAAACATATATAACTTGTATTTGTTGGGTTTATGGTTTAAAAGATATTAAGGTTTGAGGTTTTTAGGATTAATTCTGTTATTTAAATTCATTTTGAATCAACAGAAACGTGTGTGAACTTTTTGTACACACTGGGAGCATACACAGACGCTGCCAGGGGGCCCAGGGCAGCTGTGCGTGTGTGTGGCAGTGTGAGAGGCTGACAGGGGGCCCTCCCTGTCAGCGAAAGGGGGCAAAAAGGTGGGATTTTCTCCCAAGGAGAGCCAGGGATCGAACCCCTGCCCCCTCGCGTGCGTGCGCAGCGCTGTAGCCAGTGAGCTGAGGCGCGTTTGTTAACAGCTTACTACGCGCGGACAAGGTAACATGTTGCTCGCGATTCTGAATTTCTGACGAAGGCATGACTGAACACTGACGGAGGCAAACGCTCGACGGCGGCGCTCGACAGGTGATGCTCGCATCGTGCTCGCGTTGCTTGGGTGATGCAGTGAGGAGCGGTGCAGTGCGGACAAGCATCAGAAAGGAGGGGAAGCGGGGAATGGCCGTGTGCTCACCGGCGTTGGTCGCGGAAGCCGAGGCGCGGGGACGACGTGGCCGGCGACAGCAATTTGGATGGCGGCGAGGCTACCGTCGAGGGCGTGCTTGGCGGCGGTGTCGTTGCTGTAGAGGAAGGAACGGCGGTGGAGTTCCCGCGATCATCGAGAGAGGAGGTGTCCTGGAGCGATGTTTGCCCTCGGAGTTTCAGAGAAACTCCGGTGAGGTGACCACCGCGGCAGGCTTGCGGACGGCGGCGCGTGCTCCTTGCGCCTCCGAGCTGGTGCAGGTGTGCAAACGAGGGAGGGAGTGGGGCCGGTTCGATTCCCGGGCTGAGGGGGTTGTGGCGGTGGACGATCGCGGCGGGGCTCGCCGGGGTTCAGAGATCGACGTCGGTTCAGAACGGTGGCAAAGTGCAGAGAGGCGAGGGAGGCATTAGAGGGAGAGAAAGACGGCGGGAGGTAGGTGGCTAGCACGCCTAGGGTTAGGGCTAGCCTCGGGGAACCCTAGGTGGCTAAATAGGGCGAGGGAGAAGCTTGTGGCCGTCGCTGGCCACCGTACGGCGACGTGGACGCGACAGATGGTCGCCGTACGGGTGGAAGATGGTGGCGAACTGGTACGCAGGCCCTGGTGGGCTGGACAGCGCGCGAGGGATAGGAGAAGAAGGCGGGCTGGCGGCCCACTGCCCTCTGCGCAGAAATTCTTCTCTTTTTAAATTTCCCTTTCCTGTTTTTTTTTTTTTTTGCTGAAAAGGATTTGGAAGGAAAAGATAGGCTTAGACTTAGTGAAAAAATTGGAGAAAATTTGAGTAACCCTTTGAGGTCATTTGTAAACAGGTTTGAGCTCTTATATTCAAAAAAATTGAGTCTTTGTTTGCTGTTTGAAATTGAAACAAATTTAGGTGATATTGTTAATAGTAAAGATCATTAATGAAACCAACATTTAAATAGGGTGACCCCTATGAATTAAAAGATTAAAAATTAGTTGATTGAATTCATAGGTTCAAATTGGTTCTGCTTGATGCATTGATTTGAACTTGAAGGTGATTTGGAAATCATTTGTTTGATTAAACCCACAATTTTAATGAGTGATCAACATGGAATAAAATGGAACAATTTGGTTGTTTTCATTTGAAATAACATTTTGGAAATTGTAACATCACAAGGATGAAACAAAAGGTTTGAATTTTGGTTTGGAATTCAAATAGAAAACAAAGGAAAACAACTGAAAACAGTTGGAAAACAAATGGAAAACAAACAAAACAAATGCAACCAACATGATGCCATGATGCAAAACATAAAATAACAGAGAGCAAACATTCTAAAGGCTATTTTTCAGACTTGGGATGTTACAGTTGACTACGGGAATGCAAACTCCGTCCTTTCCCCGCGCTGTTGGACACCGCAACGAGCCCGGGCGCGTCGTGGATCACCGCCGCCGTCTTCTTCCACGCCGCAGCCGCCGTCGTCACGCCAACGTCACTGCCCCTCTGCTCGACTCCAACGGTGGTGAGCCGCCGAGATCTCCTCCCTCCCTCTCCTCTCTGTTGTGCATCCATGTCTGCACTCGCACGGCATCCAGCACTGCATCCGCTAGCACAACGTTGATCATCGCCGCCGGTGAGCCTCTGTTAAGCAGAGCAAGCACACGTTCTTCAGAGGAAAGTTTCAGTTAACTTTCAGAAAACCCGCGCTGGACTGAACCTTTTTCCTCACTGCATCCCTATCTCTGTCGAGCGAACGCACACAGCACACTTGGTTCAGACAGCAAACGCGCAAGCGAGCCGTCGTGGGTTCGAGTCCCCGACGCGCACCTTTTTGGAGATTTTTCTCCCCGTGTAGTGGCCCACCCGTCAGCGGGCCTGGTTGCCACGCGAGCTTACACTGCGCCACGTTGGCCCTGTCCCACGCGGCAGAGGCTGCGTGTAACTGCCACCCCCGTAACAAAAGTTTAACATGTTTTCTATTTTCTTTTAATTGGCAGAATAAACAATAAACTTTAAAAATCAATAACTTTTAATCTATAAGTCTAATAAATAAAACTTGTATATGAATTCTGATCCAAATTTCCTAATCTTTACAAATATACAATTTGTGTACTGTTTTGGAAACTTCAAATGCATTTAAAATTCAAACTTAAACAATTCAAATGCTAATTTCTAAAATCCATAACTAATTGTTTATTAATCCAATAAATGCAAATAAAATATGTTTTCCATACCAATTTAAATAACCTATTCAGATATAAATTTTGCTTACTGTTTTGAATAATTAAAATTGCCTAAACAATTTAAATCTTGTTTAATTCAATTAAAACTTGTTTAATATTGTTTAATTCATAATTAAATTATCCTAACTCCTATTTCAACATGTGAAACATGTAATCCAACTAAAATTTGATGTTCTTTTCAAATATAAACTTTGTTATTTGTTTTGAACACTTTAACTTGGTGAAAACAACAATTACTTGTTTAACATCATTAAGTAACCAAAATTCCCAAACTTAACAAATGTTTTCTTAACTTGTTAACTATCATTCCAATTGCATTTAATATTGTTGTCTTATTGTTTTCATCATGCATGCATCATGTTTAACTACTTACACTTGTTAATCAAATGTAGATCATTGCTTCAACCTAAACCATTTGCATCCATATGCCATTCACATTGCATATGGGTCCAATTAAATTGTGTTATCTTGTCAACTAGTTTACTTTGATGCATCTATTAACATGACATGCATCATCCCATGTTTGTGCACCTATGCCATGTATTGATTGCCCGTCTTCCTTCGTTGTTGTTTTTGCTTCTTCTCGATTAGACGACGACGTTGAGACGGACGATCTTTACGGTACTCCTTCACAGGATCTTAGCTCATGTACCAGGCTACTGAGTTTGCAGGCAAGTTATCACTCACATGAATCATCGAGTTCCTTTCCACACTTGTTGTTGATACTATCCTTTTGTCTACTATTGCTAGCCCTATGTATCGTTGCTTGTTCTCCGAACCCATCACATGATTCCCTGAACCAATGATATTGCCTCACCTCCATACCTACAGCCATTGCTTGTGCCTGTTCTTATCTAGCATGCTTAGGGTTGCTTTTGCTCGAGCTCGTTGTCGGTTACTTCTTTTATTATTATTTTACCGGGGCTCAACTGTTAATCAATCAATCCTGCTAATGCTATAATAATAATAATTTGATGATAAGGCACCGACAGGAGGCCCTAAGTGGTTTTGAGGCGTGCTAGTGTCGACCCCCTAATTAGGAAAAGGGTCTTGTCTACTGATCCATGATGAGCGCACTACCCGCATGTGGGAAGCGAGTATGGGCGCCCCCCTCAACTTGACCCGATTCGCATCTCGTCCAAATCGCCTCATTTAGTTCGGGTTTTCCATTTGCTGCATGCATGATATTGCGAGCCCTTGGTACCCGGGTGGAACTTTCGTAGTCGGCATATAGGAGGACACGTTCTTAGAGTGCTATGAGGGTCCATTTTCTTCTGGGCTCGAGTAGCCGTGCGCCTAGGTGCTTTGGGCTTGATGCGAAGAAGGGTTGGGTTGTGTTGAGTGCCCCGCTTGGTGGGAGGCATCCCATCTGGCGGGATATTCATGCGTGTACGGTTACTATGGTGCAACCCTGCAGGGAAAATCTTCTCGAGAAGCCGTGTTTTCCGCGGTTATGGATTACTTGGTGAAAGTACTGGCTAACAAGTACTCAGGACAACTTCAACCTAATGATCAATCATGATACACCCAATGATTAATAACTTGACTAGTAATAGGTTATTCACACAATAACTTGACTCACCTTTAATACAACTGTGTGTGTTATCCTCGGATTGCTTCTTCGGATAAGGGCGAGATCTAGGATGGGTTTGTTTGGATTTACTTTCAGTTGGTTACAATCACTCGATCTTATCTTCTATCTATTAGTCGAACTTGTAGTTATCTCTGTAGTTGGTTAGCAGCCCGCTGCAGCTTTTATATCACCCCTTCCTTCCGTTGCTCCCAAGCATCTATGCTTGTGTTGACGGGTAACTCTTTGATGAAGTGTGAGTCTTGCTTGCCAGTACTTAAATGTACTGACCCCGTAGAGGCTGTGGTTTACGCAGACTACGGCTACGACTACGATGATCACCAGGATGGCTACTTCGTGGAGTTCGACGAGATTGCAGACGAGTAGATAGCGGACCCGGGCAGGATCCAAAGACTACGTGGATGGGCTTCGTCTTCTTTATTTCTCGGCTTCTTAAGCCTATTTGGATTTGTCTGTACTCAGACACCGTTGTTTGCTTCCGCTGATGTAATGAATGCTATGTTGGGACAAGTGTCCTCTGAATGAGTGTATTTGCTATTCTCTGCCTTAGTGAAGGCTATTTGCAATATTATTTCATTCTTTTGTGTCTTAGAGACATTCTGTGCTATCATTCGTACAAAGCTGTTGACGTACCGTGCGTGCTTGATATGAAGTACGTCGACAGTAGTGCCTTCGGTTCCTAGCGGATAGTTTACTTCGACGATGGGAGCAGGGCTTGGTTGTCGCGCATAAGCGCAGGCCTACCAGCGATCTGGAACGTGGGAGCAGGTATGCCCCATAATCCAAGCACCTGCTATCCAGTTCGTGCGATGAGTATCCTCTAGGAACCAGGGTGCGACAGATTCTCACGAAGGAAGTGGATGAGCTCGCTTTCCTATTTCTCTCCCAATCCGGCGCCAATGGTGGCAACACGGTCTGGGAACTCAGGGTCAACCTGGATCTTCTTTGTCTCCTGGGACGCCTGGAACGCAGTCCCGTACTGGGAACTTGGCATACCAGGCGCACCACCTTGCGCTGCTTGCGGCATAGCCACTACCTCATACATCTTCTTCTTCTCGGCCGCAATGACCATGGATTCCGCCAGCTGAGAACTAGCAGAGGCACACTCCAAAGACCTCTTGCAATAACCCGAGATGGTGATGACCCCATTGGGACCAGGTATCTTCATCTTTAGGTAAGCAGCATGGGTTGAACCCATGAACTTGGTGAGTGCAGGCCTACCGAGAAGAGCATGGTAGGGTCTCTGAAGATCAACCACCAAATGCGGCCGATTGGAGCACAGGATACTCCCGACACTATTCCATGGAATGTGGTCTTGCTAGATAGAAGCATGTTCTCGGCAAGGCCGAGCTTCTTCAGGGTGTCCAGATACATGATGTTGATGCTGCTGCCGTTATCAATCAGCACTTTGCTGAAGCGGACGTTCTTCTCAGGTCCCAGGAAAGTGGGATCCACCATCAGAGCATAGCTACCCGGATTAGGCGTCACCTTGGGGGTGATCAGCCTTGGACCAAGTCACCTCCTGGTCACACCATCGCAGATAGTGAGGCACAGCCGGGATCACGACGTTTACCTCCATCGCGCGCCTGCGCTGCGACTGCTTGTCGACTGGCTCGGTGACGAAGATCATGTAGCTCTCATGGTGCTCCTGGTACTGGTTGCGGTCTCCACCACCATTGTTGCTGTTGTTGTTGTTGCCTTGGTTGTTGTTGTTGTTGTTGCCTCTGTTGTTGTCGTTGTTGTTGCCTGTGTTGTTGCGGGTGTAGAAGTTGCGGTTGCAGTTGCCGTAGTTGTAGTTGCGGTTGGCTCCTAAAGCCACCTGATTCACATTCTCTCTTCTCGGAAACACTGCAGGCCTGGGAGCAGCTGCCTGAATAGGCTGCACATTGGCATTCGCAGCCGGCAGAGGAGGAGGAGGGGCAAGTCTCCATTCTTGGTGCGTTCCCACCAGCTGCACTGTCGGGTAGTGTGGTTGGCTGGCCTAGTCAGATGCCGAGTATGGAAGCTGCATGGACCATCCTTCATGTTTGCAAAGATAAAGTTCGGAGCTGAATCCGAGTTGCCGCTACCCTGCTGGGGAGCAGTATAAGGTTTCTTGATGCCTTGGCCCTGATTCTGGTTTACCCGTATTGGGCTCCAGCAGTTTTTTGCCTTTGGCTACTCTCAGCAGCCGTGGTCACAACATTTACCTCTTCTGGATGATACCGAGTATCAATCTTGTCACCTCTGTGCTTGTTGCGGAATTCATTGCACCTGTTGTCGTCTTGGAACTTCCTTCTCGGCTCAGGAGAATCAAGCAGAGGCTGAGTAGGATCACCGAGTGCATACATATCTAGAATCTTGATTGTCTCGGCGAGAGTACTCGGCATCTCTCTTTGCAACTTCTGCCACAACATGCTGCCATGCCTGCAGCCCTGGGCAAACCAAGTGATGGCCTGAGCCTCATTCACACCCTCACAGGTGTTCCTCAAGGTGCTCCACTGAGTAAGATACTCTCGGTCAGTTTCCTCTTCTCGCTGCTTGGAAGCGGACAGTTGCTGCGACCTATTCGGCCTCTTGTAGGTGCTGGTGAAGTTGCTGATGAAGGCTTCCGAGAAGTCTAGCCAGCAGTTGATACTGTTCTTGGGAAGGTTGTTGATCCAAGTACTAGCCGGACCTTCCAGCATCTGCGGAACATACCGTACAGCCCATCTCCGATTGCCGCCTGCAATGTGCACGGCTGTGACATAATCACTCAGCCAGTCTTCTGGCTTGGTACTGCCGTTGTAGCACTTGGTCCCCCTGGCCAGCTGAAAATGGTTCACGGAGCGCTCATCCATGATACGGTGACCAAAGCATTCTGGGCCAGGTGGCCCCTTGTTCTCGAGCTGCACGGACAGATTGATCCGGTCAAGCTTGTACCTTGCATCGCTGGGCTCCAACACGCGGTTACCCACACGACCAGTGATGTCTCTTGGGTCAGCATACCCCTGCCAGCCCCAATGCCGAGTAACCATCATCATAGCGGCCTTGTTGCACCGCTGCGGGTTGCATAACCGGTTTGGCCGCCTGCACAGCTGCACGCGGCTGTGCTGCCACTGGTTGCTGAACTCTGCAGAGTAGGCTGAGCAGGCTGCTGCCGAGATGGCCCTGCAATGTTTCCTCCTTGCCTCTTACTCTGAGCTTTAGTGGCTTGATAGCCTGCTCCTTAAGTGTTGTGTTTCTGACCGGCCTGCCGCGGCACAGCGAGCTGTTTTGCGGCGACAGCAGTGTCGTATACCTGCATCTGTCTGCTCTTCCCAGATTGCACACTCTGGTCCCTCTCGTTGCCGGGAAGCGGCGATGAGGCCTTATCCATAGATCCGACCGCACGCGAGTGCACAACCTGAGAAGCGCCAGCACCCGGATTGGCTTTCCGGAACTGCTCATTCTGCCTGCAAGCCTCTAGCACTAGCTCATTAAGCCTCTCCTGCTGCCTAGCGCGCGCGTCGCCAGTGAGATGCGGCAACTCAGCAGCCACTGCCTCTGCAGCCCTAAGAGTTTTGACGGGGGTGCTGTATCTAGGCCTAACAACAGTGTCTAAACTAGCAGATTGGCTAGCAGCCCTACCATCTCTAGCCAACTCAGCGCCTAGGTTGCGACGCGTAAAGCCTAACTTGCTAGGCAGCCTAGAAACGGGAGTAAAGCCATGCGCTGCGTTGTACTCACTTTGCGCAAGGTTAAGCTCAAGCCTAACCTTCTCCAGCTCCTGGGACTCAGCGAGTAGCGCTTGAGCTGCTGCTCGAGTTGCGCCCTCATGGCAGAAAGTTTTGCCTCGTTGGGTCCCGGCATACCCAGCGGCTCGGTGGCGCCTACGCGAGCAGCCGGGATCACCGTAGAGGTGGAAGGAGGCAGGTTCGAGTCCTTCTCGTAGAGCTTGTGGACCCTCGTGCCCACAGGTTCCTCGATGACGCCAGCGGCAGCGACCGCGCCCTTCCCGGCATCGATAGCCGGGCCGGTCATCATCACCTCCACGCTGTCCGCAGAGCAGCCAGTTGCCTTCTCGCGGGCAGCAAGTACAGCAGGAGGATATTCCGTGTCGAGCACCACCTCAGGAAACTCGTGGATGACGGTGGTGGCGACGTAGACCAGGTGCGTGCCGAAGTAGAGCACCGAGCCACCTGCAGACATGGGCCTGCCGCCGAAATCTCCGGCGTTGTCGGAGACGAAGTCGAAGGAGCCGAATCTATGGACAAGGCCACAGACCACGCGCTCCCCTGAAGCGGAAACCGGTCCCGTCTGAATGTGAACTCCAGTCAGCGCCGCTGCTGGCCCCACGGTGGGCGCCAACTGTCATGGTGGTATCACAGCAGACGCCATGGGATGGCTTAAGTGTTGGGGCCTATGGACGCTGGAGGTATCCGGGGAGGGATCGCACGGCGAGTAGCGCCGCGCTAAGATGTCTCAAGCACTGCAAACAACAAGATCTTACCCAGGTTCAGGGCCCTCGTGTGGAGGTAACACCCCTACTCCTGCCTTTCCTCTCTATATGTGTGTAAACCGAGTAGCCACAGTACAATGTATGCCTCTAGCCGAGTAGCCACTCTGATGCTCTCTAGCTCTAGTGTTGTCTCTAGCACATAAATGCGAAGTGGAGCAACGTCCCTCGCGCAGGAGGGGGCAGGGCACCTTATATACTGGTGCCCAGCCGAATAAACAAAGACTATAAGGTACAGTCATGTGACTTGACAACTGTGACGACATCACGCCTTCGAGATCTCGTGCGGAGAAGTGTCGCGCCGTACGGCTGACAGCCCCTGTCCGCTCTGTCAGTCGCCCAGCGTAGACTTCCATCCCCTCCTGTCCCCTCAGTACTTGACTGGACTAGAAAGTTGCTTAACCCTGCGTCACTACGTTACTGATGATCACAAACCTAGTAAGTTGAACCGCACGCGGGTAAGGATGCGGGATACGCTGGATCTTCTGTCAGAACGGCTCTGTTGACTTCTGGCCCGAGTAGGACTGCCCTCCGTCTACTCGGACCAACTTCTCTACTAGGACGAACATAACTTCCTTGATATCTTCTCCTGGCCATTGCTGGGTACGGCCGGATAGAAACCTACCGGGTAGCAAGTACCGGGTAGCCATCTGCTCGGTCAACAGCACCTTGACCTTCACTTTAGCACCTGCCTTACCCCTACTCGGGGGTAACCCCCCGACAGTTGTCCTGTAGGGACGCCAAAGACGCACTTGGTAGGGTTGAGCTTGACTCGATACGCGTTCAGCGCGTCGAATGTTTCTCTGATGTCATCGAGGAGCGTATCCTCTACTCGAGTCTATATGACGATGTCGTCAACGTACACTTGTACATTCTTGCCAATGAGCTTGGCGAGGCATTTTTGCATGCAGCGTTGATATGTTGCGGTTGTGTTCTTTAGCCCGAAGGGCATTGTCGTGTAGTAGTAAACACCGTGGGGTGTGATTAGCGATGTCTTCTCCTCGTCCTCCTTTTTCATGCTGATCTGATTATAGCCCGAGTAGGCGTCCAAGAAGGACAGGCGCTGGCAGTATGCTGTGGAATCCACGATCTGGTCGATCCGTGGTAGGGGAAAGGTATCCTTTGGGCAGTGCTTATTCAACGACGTGTAGTCGATGCACACGCGAAGGATGTCAGTATTTTTCTTCGGGATCAGCACCGGGTTTGCTAACCAGGTGGAGATCTTTATTTCGCGGATGAATTTTGCTGCGAGTAACCTGTTCACTTCTTCTCCAAGTGCTTTTTTTTTGGATCTGAAAATCGTCGGGTTGTCTGCTTGATAGGTTTTGCGTCTTTATAAACATTGAGTGAGTGCTCGGCGAACTCCCTGGGTATCCCTGGCATATCTGAAGGCTGCCAGGCGAAAATTTCCCAGTACTCATGGAGGAGCTCGACGAGCGTGCCTTCCTATGCTGGCGAGAGGGTGGTGGACACCATCGCCGTTTTCGTAGATTCGGTCGGGTGCACCTGATGTTTTCGGGTGCCGCTGTTTGCGCTGAAATCGAGCTCTGGGGCGTTCTTCTTGGTGAGAGTCATCACAGAGTGATCCGTGGTTTTTGCTATCTCTTCTAGCTCTTCCTGCATCCCGAAGGATTTGGCAATCTCTTTGAACTCGATGCCGCATTTATTGGATTTTTGGAAGTCGTCGTCGATGGTGATGGTGCCATGGTCTTCAGGCAGCTTGATCTTCAGGTATGCATAGTGTGATACTGCCATGAATCTGGCGAATGTTGTTCGGCCAAGAATGGCGTGGTACTGTGAGGGCTAGTCGACTACTTCAAAATCGAGAAATTCTTGTCTGTAATTGTTTCGGTTGCCTAGCACCACCTCCAAGTTTATTGTTCCGAGTGGGCGGACTACCTTCCCTCGTACTATCCCGTGAAAGGATGTCTCTGATGGCGCGAGTCCGTCCAAGTTCCTGTTCATTCTGTGGAGTGTGTCCGCGTAAATGATGTTAATCCCACTACCTCCGTCCATGAATACTCGGGCGAGTTCATAGTTGCCTATTTGCGCCTGGATGACTAGTGTGGCATGCCCTAGTCGATAGACTCTAGGGGGATGGTCTTCCTTGGAGAAAATTATCGGCTGATCGGCCATCTTCAAATACTCGGGTTGGGATGGTGGCGCCTGGACAGCGATGAACTTTTGTCGAGTGTTTGTTTTCTGGGCCCTGCGGGGCGGGCAGACTTTCTGTGTCATCCCTAGGAGTCCTGCTGGATTTGGGTATCCATTGGCTCCCTGGTTTGGGGCGGGTGGCACTGGTAGCGCAGCTAGCACCGTGTTTTGATTTCCTGCCGGGGCCAGGGCTTGCGGCTGGTGAAATCCTTGAGTTCCTCCTCCAGGGAGCTGCGGGTAGTCTTGATTGACTGCTGCTCTATTTTTCTTCGAGAAGGCCTCGTGGATACAAAGGAACTTTCGGCAATCCTTGAGAAGGTGTGTTTCCTTACTTTTGCTGGTGCGCTTATCTGTAAATAGATGTAGCGTGCAGTAACCATCGAGGTCCTTCTCGGGGCTTTTGTCCTCTGGCTTTGGCTTTCACTCGCAATTTCCGCGATATCCGCTGTCGCAATTTATTGTGAACTCCGCTGCCACCAGTTCTTCTCGATCATCACGTTCGTAATGCTTTATCCTTTTATTTCGACCATGGCGATCGTATTCTCGTGCTGGTGATGAGGCTTTCTCATTACGCACCGCGTCTTCACCGTTGGCCTATCTGTCGGCTATGGCCATCAGTTCTCCCATGGTTTTGAGTGCGATCCGTCCCAGTTCTTCCCTGAAATAGGTTCGTCGTGCTCCTTTGGCGAATGCTTCAACCGTGACCTCCTCTGATATGTTTCCCGATGTGTTCCTGAGTGTGGTCCACCGCTGAATATATTCGCGAGTAGACTTGCCACTTTTTTGCTTGCAAGCTCGTAACTCCTTGATGGTCGCCGGTCTTTTGTATGTTGCTTGGAAATTCTTGAAGATATCGAGGTTTAGATCGTCCCATGAACTGTAGCATGCTCTCGGTCTACGTTCGAGCTAGCTGCGCGCAGCGCCTACGAGATGTAGGTTAAGGTACGGCATAGCCGTGTTTTTGTTCCCACGCTGGCATTTTATTGCCGTGAGGTAATCTGACAACCAGGCTTGTGGTTCTTGCGAACCATCGTATTTCTGCAGCTCCGTGGAGATCTTATACCTCTTGGGTAGTTGTGCCTCGCGGATGCTGCGAGCGAAACATAAGGGTCCGCAGACTTCGTCGTCGGAGGATGTAGATGGGGAACGCGCGCGGTTCCTGGCCGCTCGACCTTTATCAACCTTGAGCTGAGCGATGTCTGACCACGCATTGTACCCGGGTTCGTCGCGGTTGACGTCTCCCCTCGGCTCCTTGCTGCGATGTCACGAGCGGCTGCTGTGTCACCGCGGGCTGCGGTCTCGATCTCTTCGCGGGCTGCGGCTACGGTCTCGATTCCTCGGGCTACTGTCTCTGGTACTCGGGCTATCTCCGCGTCGTCGGGCTTCTTTTCCTAGTGCACGACGAGGCGATTTTTCCTTTCTAGGCGATGTGCCCCTGTGTCCGCGGGGTGCTTCCTTGTCCTTGTGCGCGGCTGCTTTCCTGTGATCGTAGGAGGCGAATTTTGTGGCTGCCATGCCTAATCCTTTCTGAACTTGCTTGTATTGTTCCGCGCGGGGATCGTTTTCCCCTGGTTGATTTATCTGCATGTAGATGGCTGCGGCTAGTACCGCAGCTGCGGGAGTTTGCGGATGGATGTTTCCGTCCTCGTCGACACGCATGAGTGATTTGCTGATTCCGCTCAAAGACTCGCCATCCATGGTCGCGGTTTTTGAGACGTATCCTTTTCTCGCAGGACGGTTCCCGGCAGAATGTGTCAAGGATAGCGCAGCTCGGCGCTGGCTTGACTCCTCCGCTAATCTTTTTCGCTCGGCCAGATCTACCCGAGCTTCTTTTATTGAAGTAGCCGCTCTCACTAGATGATAGTGGTAGGCGGTCATGTCCTCGTGAGGAGCTCTGGGTTCCAGTGGTGTGCTTGTGCGGATGGCCTCCTTTGCCCGATCCCAAGCAGCTCGTGAGACGCTGATGGAAGCGCGTTCCCTTGCGTTGTTTTCCGTTTCTTCGGGTGGGGCTCCTGATCCTGCCATGCAGACCTGAGATAGATATGGCTCGCGAGACCTAGAAGTAGTTAGGCAGGCTTTCCTGACCCGAGAAGGTTCCTCTCTAGAGAGGGTATGGAAGTTTCTTGTGTTGAGGCGGACAGAGTCGCCGCTTTTCGACAAGTTGCGATCCGCGTAAAGGGGTCGTGAGTCGACAGCTTCTGGGCTAGATATTGACCCAGATCCCGATCCTTCGAGATTGGTTTGCTCGGGAAAGTGGAGAATTACGTCCTTGTTGGTATAGAACTGGAAGCTCCCGAACGTCAACGTGATGTTCTTCTCCAATTCGCTGAATACCGGGCGTGATTCCGGTGAGTGAGGGGCAACGATGACCGATCCGATTCGGATCGTATTGGTTGGAGTCAAAGTTCTAGGGTTCCAACGTGACTTGGTTGTCGCGAAGATGCCGGAGATCCAGCGCCGGCCGTTCCCACAGACGGCGCCAATTGTCGAATCTGCATCTCAACAAATCCCTCGGATGAACCCATAGGGTTTCAATTAGTGGAACGTGTAGGCGCTAGTGACAATCATCGGCTAGACAGGGGGCACGATTTACCCAGGTTCGGGGCCCTCGTTGAGGTAAAACCCTTACCCCTGCCTCTGTCGATCTGTATTAACGAGCAGATCGGTTACAATGGGGGGTTTCTCAAGTCGAGAGTAAGATCTCGATCTCAAGGCTTGGTCATGCGGTATTTTTTGGTCCTCCCCCTGGTGGTTCTCCTGGATTTATATAGATAGCCAGGTCTCAAACCGTGCCCGGGGGGATACAAACCCTAAACCTAAGTCGGTTAGAGGATTCCTTTCTTAACCCGCAAAGCTTTGCGTGTGGGCTTTGATTGGGCCTTCTAGAACAGTCCATAGCGCCTCCTTTGGAGCTTGGGCCTTGGGCCTGCGACCGGGTAGGCTCACCCGACAGGCCTCGGATCCATCCCTTTGTCAACAGCCAAACAGAACAACTGTTTGTTTATGTTTCTCGGTAGAGATATAAATCAGCTCTTTGATTTCCTTGAGGACACCATAAAAATCTCTTCCGTCCCCGCTGTGATCTCCAGCAGCCATGACTCCACTGTTTTGCGTTTTCTTGCCTTTTTCACGCTCAGCAGTGACAAACCGAACTAAGTTCATATGAGAAACTGAATATGTTTTAACTTTGCTGTGTGGGCCAAGTGCCAATGCGAACAACTCATCTTCATAAACTTCTGCTCTTTCCAATGCTTTGTACATCATCGGTGTACCACAGAAAAAAAAAAACAATAGGGTCAAAATCATGCAATGAAATGCAAAAGGTCAAAGAGAAATGCAAATGGAAACTTGCATGCTCTTTGAACCATCTTGGAAAATCCTGGTCAACCCTAACTTCGACATCAGGTGTCCCTTCTTCCTCCAGCTCTGTCCTGAACTTTCTGCAAACCATGAAGAGTTATTAAACTCCGGTAACTATGGGGTATACAATGTGTAGGATAACTAAAATTCAGACGTAGGGAACATACTGGATATAGCATGTAACCTTGCTACAATTTTTTAGGACATACCAAGCCATTCTATGAAGCTCTTTGGCAGGGTCTCAGTGCTATCATGATTGATCGCACTATATGCTCCAACTAAATGCGCACCATGGCCAAACAAATCACAAGATGATTCTTCTCGTTCAACTTTTTGTTGAACCTCATATCTCCGTTGCCGGTGGTACCTTGTCTCAATATCTTCTTTCAAGTATCTAGAGGCAAATGTTATGCACTCGGTGGCAATGTACGCCTTTGCAATTGAACCTTCTGGATGGGCCATGTTCCTCACATATCTCTTCAAAGTACACAACATCCTCTCGATTGGATACATCCACCCATAGTTCACAGGGCCTCGGAGAAAAGCGTCATCAGGTAAATGCACAACCAGGTGGACCATAAAATCAAAGAACGCCAGCGGAAAGATGTTTTCAAGCCTGCACAAGATTACTGGGATTTTAGCTTTCAGACGGAGCAGAACACTTCTTTCCAAACATTTACTGCACAAGTCCTTGAAAAATTTGCCTAGGTCACCTATCGCCCGATAGGCATCGTCTTTCAATAATCCCCGCAGCCCAGCAGATAATGTTCTCTACAACAGGATGTGGCCGTCATGGGTTTTAAGTCCTGAGATCTTGCGTGTTTGTACATTGACACACTTGGACATGTTGGAACAAAGACCATCTGGATATGTACAGTCAAATAGAAACTGGCATAGCTTTGTCTTTGCATCTTTTTTTAGGTTATAGCTTCCATATGTCATTACACATTTATATTTCTTCGGGTCAACGTCCGGGAGCACTACCGGTGGATCCAGCTGCATTTTTTTTCTAATGCCAAGGTTATGAAGATCCTTCCTAGCATTGACGCAGTCCTTATTCTTCCCTTCCAGTTCAAGGATGGTGCCAAGGATGATGTCTAAGATGCTTTTTTTCGATGTGCATCACGTCGATATTATGCCGAAGTTCCAACTTTGGCCAGTAAGTCAAGTCCCACCAACTAAGCCTACGCTTTCAGATCGGTGTAGGTTCTCCACGCTTCCTCTTCTTGCTGATGCTCTGGGGACCAATTCTGGTTTTAGATGTCTTACCTTCTCCAGCTCAGCTTTTAACTCTGTATAAGTAAATGATTCTTGCCGCTCGTTCTTGAATTTTTTTTACCTCGAAGGTCTGTCTTTCCCCGCCACAAGAGGTCATGGAGGAGGAAAATATGGTGCCCAATGTAGCACAATTTGTTGGTTATGGGCATGGATAGAGGATCTTTTTCACAATGCAGGCATGCAACATAGCCTTGAGTGGTACGCCCAGACATAGTGCCACAAGCTGGGTAGTCATGTATGCACCAGAGTACCGCAGCACGAAGATCAAACATTTCTCTAGAAAATGAATCATAAGTCCGCACAACCTTCCAAAGGTCCTGCAAATCTTCAAGCAACGGCTGAATGAAAAGAACAAAGTCCTTTCCAGGACTTGTTTTGCCAAGGATTAGCAAAGAAAGCATGTAGTATGATGGATCGCTGAACTCCTCTGGTGAATGGTTGTACAGCACGGCAAACACAGGCCACATGCTGTGGCTTGTGCTCATGGTTCCATAGGGACTGAATCCATTAGAGGCAATGCCGAGGCTTATGTTTCTAGGATCGTCCGCAAATGTTTTGAATTCATCGTCGAAAGCCTTCCACGCTGCACCATCATCCGGATGAGTCAATATGTCCTTTTCAGGCTTCCTCTTTAACGCATGCCACTACATGTTCTCCGCTGTTTTTCTTGAAGCAAACAATCTCTTCAGCCTCGGTGCCAAAGGAAAATAACGCAACACTTTAACAGCAGATCTCTTTCTCTCCGGATACTTCCACCTCGATGCTTGACACTCTAGGCAGTTGTCCTTATCAGCATAATCCCGTCTGAAAAGTATGCAGTTGTTTGGGGACACGTGTATGTTGTCATATGAAAGACCCAGCTCCTTCATATAAGCTTTTGCTTCTCTATATGATTTGGGAAGTGTATTGCCGTCCGGAAGTTCCTTGACAAATATACGCATCCAAGCAACAAAAGTAGCGTTGCTGACCCGATAATATGATTTGTGATGAAGTAGCTTTATCATTAATGCAAGCCTACTGGCGTGTTTATTTCCCGGGTAAAGCGGGTGCTCTGACTCTGCCAACAATTTTTCAAATACTTTATCATACCCACCTTCGAGCTCAGTTTCTGTTCCTCCCGTGAGGTCTTTCAACATTGCTTCCATTTCATCGGCTTCTCTATCTGCCTCATCTTCGTCATCCATATCCATATTATGATTCCCATGACCAGCATTATCATCGTCATCACCACCATTTCCATCATTATGTGGACGATCTTTAATAATCACGACATCACTTGGCTCTCCATGATGTATCCATCGAAGGTAGGTATTGGAAAATTTATGGATCTGTAAGTGACGGGTCATCACTCCAAAATGACGCATCTTCATATTTAGGCACCTCGTGCATGGGCGTCGAACACGACAAATTTCTCCGTTTCTCTCCTTGACTAAGCTTAAGAACTCTTTGATTCCATCAACATATGGACGGGTCCATGGTATACCATTTGAAATCCAACGCCTATCAATCTGTTAAAGAGATAAACAAGCCATTATTGGATTTTTCTGAAAGGGGGTACTTATTTTTTATAACAGGCTACTTAATTTGCATATCAAACTAATCGAGTTTAATGAACATCAAATCACTAACCATGAACAAACTAATAACAGACCATGTGCAAACTAATCAATTGGCAGAACAATTAACAGTTCTAGGTATTCTTACTTTCTTAGCAAGTAGCACAAGGATGGGAGGGTTCTTTACCTTGGCTTGCGGAGGCGACCGGAAGGGGAGACCCAACTAGTCAAACAGTACAGGCGTGCACGGGGAATGTGGCCGGAAGGGGAGCATCGGCGACGTAAGCCGTGGAGGGCGGGTGAGGAGACGGCGGCCGCCAAGGGGGGCGGTGGTGGGGGCGGCAGGATGAGCCTCTGGCGTCTTGCACAGCCCCAGAAAAAAGGACGGAAGTGGTGAGCTCCAGGGAGAGCACCGTACGCCGCCGCCGCTACCACAACCAAGGGTGGAGAGAACTGGATCTAGTTTCTAAACCTGATTTTGGTCTGAGCAGTGATGGGTCTCACATGCCAGCCCCTCTAGCTCCGCACGCTGGCAAGGCGACAACGGGATTTTCGTGGGTTCTCCACGTGTTCCCTTTGGCCCCCATATGTCTGCCACAGGTTGATTTGTGTTGGAATTTATTCTCCACTTCAGTTAATAGCCGAACAGACGCGGAGAGAGATCACTATGTCCCCTTCCAGTGAGAAAAAACCCCCTCCATTTTTCTCCACAGGGAGATAAACGTCGCCGCCGCAGCAACCGCCGCCGTTCTTCTTCACAAGCCGCAAGGTTCTTTCATTTCCCTTGTCCTTTCTTTTTCCTCCGCGCGCATGGCGAGCGCGAGGAGAGTGAATCTCACATTTTCGGGTGCATGCATGCAACGGTACGTGTGTCCGAATCCGCCGATGAGGTCATCATCAGCGACGACGCAAATGGTCAGCAGAACACCGGCAACGACGCTCTTCACCATAGGTAAGCACCCTCTTCATCGGCGGTCATCATCAGTTTGAATCTTCTTGGGTTTTTTTGCCGACCATGGAGGATGAGGAGTACAAGTAGTACTACTACCTCCGTTCCATAATCTAGCTTGCTAGAAAGGCTTACCAGAATTGAGGGGAGTACTAATTAGTACTAGTATTTTGCAGGGGATTCTGCAGATTGTGTTGATTTAGTACTAAAATTGTACTCCATCTCAGTTTATTAGTCACTTTTCCAAAACCAAATAATATCAAGAGTTAGGCAAAATTAGCATTAATGATCTTCTAGAGACCCTCCCATCCACTTCCTCTCCCCAATCCGCATGCAATTTAGCCAATGCTTCTTTTAATTAAGCCAATGCATGCTCTTAGTATTAAGCATTGTTGGTCTTTCCTAATCAATTGCCAAATTTAGGAGTGATTATCTTGACCAATCGTCACTTGCCTAGGTAGTATTTATGCAGATCATTAGTGTTGTTATTTGTGTAGCTGTATCCTGGATTCTATTCTAATTAATACGCTTTTTTTTGTGTTTAAAAATCAGGAATGGCTCAAAACTTATGTCAGTTTTGTTCTCATGAACGTGACATGTGTCTCGCCGACAGTGAACTGCCATTATTGAATTTTAGAGTGATGATGAGGGTGTCTACAGAATTTTGTCATCAAGCGGCAGTAAGTATCCTTGACACTACAATTATGTTGTTCCTGAGCTTTTGATTTGTTGACGAATATATGTGTGCTTATATTCTATTAAATTGTACATATGTGTACTATGTAGGATCTGCCTTGTTCTTGCCATAAGCGTATAGAGAAATTCGCTGTTGGTCCACATAAGGCATGGATTGTCTGCAATGTCAATGAATACCACTTCTGCATGGAACGTGGGCCTGGAATGACTTATATATGTGGACCATATTGGACATCATTTTGTCAAGCTTATGACATTCAACCCAACGATCTTGTGAGGTTTGATTATGATGATCTATTCGGTATGTTTGACGTTCGAGTAACTAATTCAAATAACGAGGTTAAAGCTTGGGTTCTAGACCCTGGTATGTAATTACACGTTGACTTCTTTTCCTTACACATTAATTTACTAGCTAGTTAATATATATGTTTCAAACTTTCCAAGATGGCCTTGGTTATGTAATTGCACATTCACGAGTTTTTTTCTTTGCGATCAGAGTGTCGTCCTATCATACCACCTTGCAAGATGACACTACACACTACAAGAAATGTGTTGATACATGACGTTCACGTAATGACAGTAGACGGAATCGTCATAGAGTTGTGACGATTTCAAACAAGATCGTCGTAAGTTGTTTGAGGGGATAAAAACCCTGTAAAATAACGACGATTTGAGTTAAAAACGTCGTACCCGTATAAGATGAAATCGTCATAAACGGTGAATGTGATCCGAAGCTTTATTTTTTAACAGATTACGACGAATATAAATCGTCAGGAAGCTGCAACTTATACACATTTATTTGATCTGGATGACCACCTCATCAATTTTTTGCGTACGTGTAATGTTCAGTTGCCATTTCCTTGCTTATGTGTCAATCCATAGCTTCACTTACCTACCAATGACATGTGGGGCCAGCCCCACAAACTACAGTACAACACATTACAGGTGTGCAGGCCCGTGCCGCTAACGAACCGCGTGGCTGACAGGTTGGACCCGATGTCACCTACGAATGCGTGGCCTAGAGCTCACCTAGGTATATTCGCCAAAATAATGTGCTGGTGGAGGGATTCGAACCCTGCACCTCGAGCACACCTACAAGGAGCACTACCACCAGGCCACCTCACGATTGCTGAACTTATACATCATTCGGCCTACTTAAGGATAAAACAAAGCGAACTAGAGCCTTGGTGGGTCAAGCCCATCATTTTTTTTCTCGGGGCGGGTGGGGGGAATGCATCCCTCTGAGCATGGGCCGAAATTTGGCCTGTGTAGCTAGTGTTGGAGCAGGTTCTCACAACTAGTTGGGTTGGGCTAGATATTAGCTGTTTTTTATTCCTGTTTACATTTTCTACAAATTGAAATTCACCTTTAAATTGACCGAAACCAATTTTGTAAAATTTGTAAAATTATTTACAATAATATCTTGGTGTATCTCTGAACATGAAATGTGGTATAATAACTTCATAATTTTATTTGGTGCATCTCTCTAACATATTTTTGGTAGTTGTTTCACAAAAAAAAACCTTTTTGACACTCCGAAAATGGAAAATGGTATTTTTATTAAGAGAAAAATAAAACTTTCTTCGTGAACATTTTTCGTGCATCCAAGATGCATGCTTGTGTAGAATATGGGCATATTTCAACAAACTATGCCACGAGTGTGGCCATAACATCCAACATTTGGCCCGAAACCCAAGAATCTTCGGATGAGATAGCTCATTTCTATGAACACCTTTTCAACCCAGTTGTCGTATTCGAAGTTTATTATTTTTAGTGGATACTAGGACATATATAACAACACCAAGAGAAGGCCTTGCATCGTTTCGAGTTTTTTTGAATTTTCTGGAATTTTCAAAGCCGGTTTCGGAAAACGGTCAGAACGGGGGATATGACCGTTCGTACCTAGGTGTCGAATATTGATGAACTCTTGGTACATCTCTATTGAAATAGGTAGTTGTGTATCTAAAAATGATTTTTACAAAAAATCATGAGCAACATATGAGGCACCTGTAGTTCAAATTTGGCCCGGTTTCAGCGGAATCGGCAGCAATTTGTCTTTTTCGAAAGAGGCGTATTAAAAGCTATTGAGAGGTAGTAAGTTTGTTATTTGTAGATAAAATATGACTTAATATATTTAGAATTTTACTTTGTACATTTTTGCAACATATTTTGTGTATGTGCTTCACAAAAAAAGCCAGTTTTGACACTCCGGAGATGGAAAATGGTATTTTTATTCAACGAATAATAAAACTTTCTTCGTGAACACTGTAAGTTGCGTCAATATGCATCTTTGTGTGCAATATGGTCACATTTCAACAAACTATGCCATGGATGTGGCCAAAACATCCGTCATTTCGCCCGAAAGCCATGAATCTTCGTACGAGATAGCTCATTTTTGTGAACCCATTTTCCACAAAATTGTCTTATTCGAAGTTTATTATTTTTAGTGGATACTAGGACATATATAACAACACCACGCGAAGATCTTGCATCGTTTCGAGTTTTTTTGAATTTTCTGGAATTTTCAAAGCCGGTTTCGGAAAACGGTCAGAACGGGGGACATGACCGTTCGTACCTAGGTGTCGAATATTGATGAACTCTTGGTACATCTCTATTGAAATAGGTTGTTGTGTATCTAAAAATGATTTTTACAAAAAATCATGAGCAACATATGAGGCACCTGTAGTTCAAATTTGGCCTGGTTTCAGCGGAATCGGTAGCAATTTGTCTTTTTCAAAAGAGGCGTATTAAAAGCTATTGAGAGGTAGTAAGTTTGTTATTTGTAGATAAAATATGACATAATATATTTATAATTTTACTTTGTACATTTTTGCAACATATTTTGTGTATGTGCTTCACAAAAAAACCCAGTTTTGACACTCCGAAGATGGAAAATGGTATTTTTATTCAACGAATAATAAAACTTTCTTCGTGAACACTGTAAGTTGCGTCAATATGCATCTTTGTGTGCAATATTGTCACATTTAAACAAACTATGCCATGGATGTGGCCAAAACATCCGTCATTTCGCCCGAAAGCCATGAATCTTCGTACGAGATAGCTCATTTTTGTGAACCCATTTTCCACAAAATTGTCTTATTCGAAGTTTATTATTTTTAGTGGATACTAGGACATATATAATAACACCACGCGAATATCTTGCATCGTTTCGAGTTTTTTTGAATTTTCTGGAATTTTCAAAGCCGATTTCGGAAAACGGTCAGAACGGGGGACATGACCGTTCGTACCTAGGTGTCGAATATTGATGAACTCTTGGTACATATCTATTGAAATAGGTAGTTGTGTATCTAAAAATTATTTTTACAAAAAATCATGAGCAACATATGAGGCACCTGTAGTTCAAATTTGGCCCGGTTTCAGCTGAATCGGCAGCAATTTGTCTTTTTCGAAAGAGGCGTATTAAAAGCTATTGAGAGGTAGTAAGTTTGTTATTTGTAGATAAAATATGACATAATATATTTAGAATTTTACTTTGTACATTTTTTCAACATATTTTGTGTATGTGCTTCACAAAAAAAGCCAGTTTTGACACTCCGGAGATGGAAAATGGTATTTTTATTCAACGAATAATAAAACTTTCTTCGTGAACATTGTAAGTTGGTCAATATGCGTCTTTGTGTGGAATATGGTCACATTTCAACAAACTATGCCATGGATATGGCCAAAACATCCGTCATTTCGCCCGAAAGCCATGAATCTTCGTACGAGATAGCCCATTTCTATGAACACATTTTCAACGAAATTGTCGTTTTCCAAGTTTATTATTTTTGGTGGATACTAGGACATATATAATAACACCACGTGAAGGTCTTGCATCGTTTCGAGTATTTTTGAATTTTCTGGAATTTTATAAGCCGGTTTCGGAAAACGGTCAAAACGGGGACATGGCCGTTAGTACCTAGGGGTTGAATCTTGATGAACTTTTGGTGTATCTATGTTGAAATAGGTACTTTTCTACCTAAAAATGATTTTTGCAAAAAATAAAGAGAAAACTACAAGGCACCTGTAGTTCAAATTTGGCCCGGTTTCAGCGGAATCGGCTGAAATTTGTCTTTTTCAAAAGAGGTGTATTTTGAGCTATTGAGATGTAGTAAGTTTGTTATTTGTAGATCAAATATGACATAATATATTTAGAATTTTATTTTGTACATTTTTGCAACATATTTTGTGTATGTGCTTCACAAACAAAGCCAGTTTTGACACTTCGGAAATGGAAAATGGTATTTTTATTCAACGAAAAATAAAACTTTCTTCGTGAACATTGTTAGTTGTACCAATATGCATCTTTGTGTGGAATATGGTCACATTTAAACAAACTATGCCATGGATGTGGCCAAAACATCCGTCATTTCGCCCGAAAGCCATGAATCTTCGTACGACATAGCTCATTTCTATGAACACATTTTCAACGAAATCGTCGTTTTCCAAGTTTATTATTTTTCTATAGTTTTTCAAACTTATATATAGGTCTTAAAGTTTTTTCTATTGTCATAGAGAAAATAACTAGTTTATATGATTATATGAGTGACACTAAAACTATTTTATTGATACCGATAAACCACCTAACTAGAGACTATGCTGTGGGGTAAAGAAATGTCAGGTCCCACCTGCAGTCAGTGAGTGTGCGATAGTGAGTATGAAAAGACGTCCAAACTAATTTCTCTCCCTCGTGCGCGCGTCTGGCATCCAACGAGATTGAAAAATTTCGGAAAACTATCCCCAAACCGCGGCCCCGTCCCTAAACCAACGCCGACGTCTCCTGCCTCCCACATATCTTGCCGCTCATCTAGATCTCAATCCAGATCAATGGTGGCGTCTCCTTCCTCTCCTCTCATGGCGAGCGCCGGCCACTGCACCTTCTCCCCCTCACGGCACCACATCCCTCACAGTCCGCAGCCGCCATAGTTCCCCAAGCCGGCGAGCCATGCCTCCAGCTCGCCATCTCTCCTCCCCGAGCTAACCCCGCCGCCACGGGCACGCTCCTCGAGCCGTTACCTGGAGCTCCACCTAGTCCTATTGTCCTCTGTTCGCCCTTGGCCCCGAGCTCCTCTACACCGCATGGCCACCAAGACTGCCGAAAATTTCGCCGCCGAAAAGTTCCTGAAACCTAGATCTGGCAGCGCCTGCACACGGGAAGGACGACGGCGCCAACGGGAACGAGCTCCTTCCTCGACCTTTTCCGACGGCGGGCCTGGTGAGCGCCTCTCTACGCCCCTCCCGGGTCTGCAACATGGTATTCACTAGATTTGTTCTTGTTTTCAGGGGATTCGCCACGGGGAAGGAGAAGTCTGCGGTGGTTGTGGCGGCGTCGGCGGCGGTGAGCTAGTCCCAAGCTCTCATCCTGTGCTGCTCCGACCTCTCAAGCCTCTCTTGCTCCGACCTGCAGCCTCCCCAAGCTCCTAACCAGCTCTTTCCTGCAGACTCCCCTTTTGCTTGTTCGTCAGATGCGGCCTCGGTTGAGGCTATTCCGCGAGAACGACCGACATCGAACAACAAGCGCTGGCGATGGTGACAAGCAGTGCTCTGCTCCTCCGTGCTCTGCTCTGCTACCCAAGCGCCCCACTGCTCTGCTCCTCCCTGCATCTATGGATTCAGTAATCTCTCTCTCTCTCTCTCTCTCTCTCTCTCTCTCTCTCTCTCTCTCTCTAATCATCTGTTCTTAATTAGATTTTTTAAAAATGGTGCTCAACCTGTTGTTTGCAATCTTTGTATCCTAGTGTGTATAGGTTTGATTATTACCTCTTCGATTGCATGGCATGCTGTTGCGCCACCTCTAGTTCCTAAGAGAGACACCGATATGCAAGATCAATTGTTTGAGTTCATGCTGCAGAATTTACCAGCTTTTCTTGTTCTGTATGATTGTAGCAGTAGAGAGTATGACCTCTGTTGATCAGACTAGTAGTGCTCTTCTTACAATACGATTGAGTTCATCTTTGTTTGCTGCTTTGATGGTTTGAATTGGTATGTTGTGCCTCCATTTGAAAATGAAATTAAGTTGCAGCCTACTTCATTAATCTGATAAGACTATTATGCTTCCACCATGTCTGTCTCTGCTGGATTCTCTAAATGCGACTATTATGCTTCTAGAATGTTGCGCTCTATTTGTCTTAACTTGTAACCTTTTTTTCTTAACAATAAGCTACTGGAACCAGCGACAGAAGGTGCGGCCACTTGATCATCAACATGGTGAAGGACTGCCTCCCCTTCATGGGGCTGAGCTACCGGACCCCCTGTTCCTGCCTCCCCTTCAACCAGGCCTTCGAGGTTGTACAGGTATAAACCGTCTCCCCTCCTCCTCTCTGACCTTGTAGTTCTGGATGGCAGACCAGTATTACTATACCCCCTCGGTTGAATCTTGAATGGATCATGGTGTTTCTAGATTATTTTTGTCCTTGTATCTTGTCCAATTTCGCATGTCATCTGTATGCATAGTAAGTAGTTTTTAAACATTATTAGACTTTGCTAGGGCATGGTGTTAATCCTAAGCTGAGAAACCTTGCTTTCTATTCAACTTGACTACTTTATATCTAAGTGGACTCCCTAGATGAACTGTTATTTTGGCTAAATTTAATCTGTGTGAGATTAGAATTCGAGTGGTGTCACTGGCTTTATGCTATATTGTCATAGTTTCTTCTGGTAACTATTAACTTGCAAGATACAATGATGTTTTTTTGTATATATCCACACAAGAAGTATATGGTTTGTCTTGTGGTTATGCTTGCATATGTCACTGATGTTTGCAACTTGTGTCCTATGATATGTAGGTCTGCAACCATTACTTATCTTGGAATCGATGCAGCCGAAAGGCGGTGGCTCACCTGAGGGAGTCTTGCTGCAGCAGATAGAGAATGATTTTGGCTCGGTTGCTAATTCCAGGGAATAGTTTATGCTTTCACTGTTATCCCTGCTGGGTTTTGCTTGAGTAGGCTTGTTCTTGACTTCTCAATTGCAGATCTTATAGCCTGGTAGGGAAATGCTATTGTATTACCTAGTTTATGTGATAAGAAATGTAACTGCTTTGCATGCTTTGCTTTAAGGCAATGCTCTTATTGGTCCAGTAGCAGTCTTGTTGGGTACCACGGGATTTATTTTCTGCTAGTAGATGTACTGATATTGTGCCATGCAGTCTTGATCCATACTGCCGATTTATCTTTGAATGTTCATTGATCTATTTGTCATAGAAGTTGATTGCTACATTTAACTGTGAACTTATACCAGAGTTTGTAGACCTGTTCATGTCCATATTTCTCTAAAACCAGATTTGTATTTTATGAATATCATGCCTGTTATTTACTCAAGCTGGGCTTGAATCTGTTATGTACTCAAGCTGGGCTTGAATCTGTTACGCCATTGCTATTTTACTTAGCTTGACTCGCATCAGCGGCATCCTTCATGCCTACTAAACCCCACCTTGCTCTTGCTCATGCAGACCTGAAGGAACTAGTGTGGTAACCTGTGGGAGTTACGTGCTTGAAGAAGCTTGTTCAACAAACTCCAAATGCCCAGGTAGCAATTCACCCCATCATGACGTTGTATCATACATTATGATTAAAGTATCATCAATACATGGTGCACAAATAATACTTAGGTTAGTTGCAAATAACCATCTTGCAACTGATAGGTAGATTATGCAAATTGTACGTTCCATCTGTTGTCAGCTTACATTGATAAGCATATTAGCTTGCTCTATTGGAAATTACATTCCTTTATAGATATTTATGTTTGTGATAGCAGAAACACAAATATTCACTTCTCTTGCATATTTTAGGCTTTAACAACCGGTAACTTGTCTGTGCAGAAACTTGTAGTTACCAACATATGGTTCATATGACCAGAGCAGCAGCCCAGTTTGTGATCGCTATCGAAGGAGCCCGTGCTGGAGAGGTTGAAGACAAGCGGAGTGCTGAAGAGGTTTAAGACAAGTGGAGCTGTTATTCTGTGATTATATCTTGTTATTGCAACTGTAGAGTTTGTTATACTATGATTGCCATTGTGTATTTGTGTACTGATTTTGAATTCTGTATCTATGTACTGTTCTTGAGATATTTGCCAAACTGGTGGTTAATCTGATTTTGAATTCTGTATCTATGTACTGTTCTTGAGATATTTGCTAAACTGGTTGTTAATCTGTATCGTCTATACCCAAAGAGGCCACAGCCCAGATGTTAACAGATCAATAATAGGCAATGGCCTGGCCCAAACGTTGCCTTACACTGAATGTAAAAAAAAAACGCTCAATACTCGACTGGGCCAAAAGTATATGGGCTAAAAAGAAAACAATGGCCCAATTTCGAAAACGTACAAAAAATGATCATAAAAGGCAAGTCCCATAAATAAAAAACCTGCAAAAAGGCTAAGGCCTATGTAAAAAATGGACCATCAAAGGCCAAAATTATTGGGCTAGGCCCATGAAGATCACCGAAATGGACCGGGCTGATTTTGATCCACGACAATTTCATTTCGTCATGATTTTGCCACGTAGGACTAGCCACGTCGGCGCTGAGCTGTCCTGGCCGGATTGCTCACGACGATTTTGGATCGTCATAGATTAATGACGTTCCTGTATCGTCGTGGATATCCATGACGATTCCTACAAAATCGTCGTGGTGAACCATTACTGACGCTCGGTTTTCAACGATTTATTTTTCGTCATAAGATCGTCATGGATGAAATTTGGTGACGATTTAGTGACGAAAATTGAGCGTCATGTATCAGCATATTTCTTGTAGTGACAGAAGAGCCTATGTGAGTACCCATGTGTGGTCAGTGGTTTTGAAATGAATGCGATAACCTGGGCTTTTTACAAGCAGAATAAGATGGACCTGGAAAATGGGGAGCACATTATAGTCCCTCAGTTCTTTGTGCACAGGGTGCAGGATCAAGGAGACCTTAATGAGTTGGTTAGTTAATTACATGATCATTCTTTTTCTGCTTAATTTGAGAAAAAAATGCCTTTGAGCTATCTATGCATTTCTGATATCAGTCTTAAATGTACTTTGCTCAGGATGTCCCTTTGAAATGCATAAATGGGTATATACTTCCAAGAGACGGGCAATCTCGTATATGCATGAAAGCTGGTGGGGACAACGAAGTGTTGGGTTCATATCACATTGATGAAGAAGAAGAACCTTATTACTTCAAGTTCACTGAGGGCTGGTCTGAATTGTTTTTCAATCGCGATTGCTTATAGATGATCTCATCGTCATACATGCAAAGGTTATGAAGGACTATATCAGGCTGGTCATAGAGGTGGTCAGTGACGATGCGGACGGCGACGTCGAATCACAGGAGGACGATGGGAGCAGTGAACTTGGAAGTGTAGTTGGTGAGAACTTCTGAGTAATTTTAGAGAATGATAAAAAAACTCGTGTTGTTGTTTTATCAGCCAGTTTGGTGGTCAGAACTTGTGCTAAATTGTTTAATTAATTAGCATATATATTCCTCGTGTATAGATGTATAGTAGTACCAGAAATCCTGTCTTTTGTTGTCCTACCAAAACTATCTCATATAACCTTGTAGTAGTACCAGAAATGTTGTCTTTTGTTGTCCTACCAAACTATCTCATAAGAACTGTTCTTTCAAACTATCTCCTTTGTAGTGATTACTTTCAAACGTACTCTAAATATTCCTGAGCATTCTTAAGAAATAAATTATTGAGATAAACTATAAAATTAGTAAACACAACTTAAACATAGTTCGATACAAATCTGCGATAAACTTGCCAGTGCACACACAACGGGTCTTAAACTGAAGTAAATGGATAGAAGGTAACCTGGGACAAGCCCTAATCACACTTACGCAGGAGCAATGGAGCTTAATTTGAAGCCCCGCTCTAGGAGGAACGCCCCTTTCTTGGCTAGTTCGAGTTCCCAGCGGAGGCGAACAATTTACCTGTCTTTCAGCTCAGTCTTCTTTTCGAGGAATGAGACCGTGCTCAGTAGTTCGACGTTATGCATCAGCTTCTCATTCAGCTCACAGCATATTTCCGACGCCTTCCTTTATGCTTCCTGATAGCAGGAAATAGCTGCTTTAGCCTTGCAACCATTCTCCCTACACTCCTCTTCCATATTTTCTAACTCATCCTCCAGTTCTGCAAAATGGGTCTTGAGCGAATCGACGAGGCCCACCGGCCCCAACAGCGAAGGCGATCCGGTGCGGACACTGGAACCACCGGCGCTGCACGAAGGGGAACCAGATGTTGAAATAAGTCCAAAGGAATTGAAAAGGTGGAATCGAAATGAAGGAAGAAGAACTGTTGAAACAAATACCTTGTTGCAGCAGAAGACGACATCGTCGGTGGCGACGAGCAGAAAGGCACGAACGAGCGGCAGAGAGACAACTGATTTCGCTTCTTGGAGAAGAACTGCTGGTTTCTGGGGAAGAAATACACAAACGAGCGGAGGGAGGAGAAAACCCTAAATAGAGCGGGTGGGGGAGACGAAGAGGGGGGGAGGAGACGAGGAATCCACCCACGAACCCACGCACGCAGCGGTACGTTGGCACGCAACGCACGCACGCAGTGGTACGTTGGCACGTACGCAACGTACGTGTGTTGCCACGTAGGTCATATTTGTTGTATGTACGTGCACAACTGGCGCGGATTCTCTGACTAACCTCTGGCCGGACTTTTCCTTGACTTTGAGTCATTGACAGATGGATCCCACGTCTCATGGGATGCATCCACGTCCAATGCATGCAAGAAGGCTGCGTGCCGAGTTGGCTTCTTTCTGATTAAACTCGTGGGAGCCTCTCCTTGGAATTTTTTGTACGTTCAAAAAACAAAATCTCAAAAACAAAATTTATCAAGAACGCAAACTATATGTGAACAGAGGGGAGTACTAAAATATATGTTCGGTCACAAACTTCAACATTGGATGGTAGTACACGCTTAGTCTTAATTAAACTGAAATAAAATCATAACACAAATACTACCTGGGACAAGCCCCAAACACGCTCACGCGGGATCAAATCGATTTAGATCTGGCCGGGCTCCCCTGCTTCCTTGGCCAACACTTCGACCTCGCCGCGGATGAGATCAGCTTCCTGGTCTTGCATCTGAATCTTTTTCCAGAGTTGTTCCGTCTTCCTACCCAAGTCGTGGTGGACCAGCAGAATCTCAGCCATGGTTTTAGGAGCCCTCAAAGCTCTCTGCTTCTGATCCAACTCGAGTGCATAATATTTCATCTCCCGATTGGAATTCGCGAAGATGTCTTTCACGGTCCTGGCTATGTCCTGGTTCTGGATTTCGATCTGCCCCATGGTGTCCCTGGCATCTAGAAGCTGCCTCAAAAGGAAAGTGTGGTCCAGGACTGAACCAGGTTTCTCAGTGGAACAACCAAACCTGTAGGACCTTTTGTAAGAAGATGCATGAAAAAACCCAAAAGGTGGAATAAAAAAGTACGTTGAAACAAATACCCGGCTGCTAGGGAATCCTCAGTCCTACTCTTCTTAGACGCAGGGGAGATCGATGAAGACGACATCTTGGTGAGAAACAGAGGAGGAAGCTAACTGATTTCGGCGTGGGGAACGAGAGGGGGAAGAAGAGATAAAATGTAGGCGTGTGAAAGTGGCGATATTAACTCAGTTGCAACTACACTGCTGACACGCGTGTGGAAGTGGAGACGGCAAACTGCATTCACTCCTCCCAAGCGTGGGATTAGCCCACCTTTTCAGCAATACTATACGTTGTATTGGCAGTTTTTTTGCGGGTTGTATTGTATTGTATTGTATTGCCAGCTTGGCACGTTCAAGTTGTGTTGGCATGTAGGCACACTCGAGGGGTACGTGCATGGACGACATTCGAAAGAGCAGCACATGGTATGCCAAGGGACTAACGTTTTTCCGGTGAGGGGCTCCGGAGCGTCTGAATTCCACCACGTCACATGGTATGCGATATCATGTGTGTTAGAGTGTGGCATGGGTCTTGGATGCCAAATATTCACTCACCCTCTGTGTTAAGGCTTCACCGGCGTCGGATTCTCTCTAGCGGGTTCCACGACAACTTAGAGCCTGAAACTCTCGGATCTGACAGAACGGGGGAAATCTTGCCAAGAGGTTGGCCCTACCATTGACTTGGGTGTTCCTTATGCCTAATATAACACAACCAAGCAATTGGTTCCACCTTGCTGCCAACTTCCGGCTCACGTAGAGGGGCCAGAACGGCAGTTCCGTGTTTTTCCCCAAGGGGCTATGGTTTCTCCGAAGCGGGGCTCCGGAGAGTCTCAATGCCAGCACATATGACATACCATCTGTGTTGAAATACCATGTGTGGTATGGAGTGTGGAAAGTGTATTGTATGACCAATATTCCCGCATTCTCTTTGTTAGGGTTTCATCGACGTCGGGTTCTCTCTGACGGGTTCCAGGACTACTTAGAGCCGAAACTCCCGGATCTGGCAGAACGGGGGAAATCTTGCCAAGATGTGGCCCCTACCATTTACTTTGGTGATCCTTGGGCCTAACCTAACACAACCAAGCAATCGGTTCCACTTTGCTACCCCCTTCCGGCTCATGTACGCGGAGAGACTACAACGGCGGTTCCGTGTTTTTCCCCAACGGGGCTAGGGTTTCCCCGGAGAGGGGCTCCGGAGCGTATGAATGCCACCACAGCACATTTTAGGCCATAAAATATGTGTTAGAGTGTGGCATGGGTATTCGATGCCAAACATTCCCTCACGCTCCGTGTTAGGGCTTCACCGGAGTCGGATTCTCTCTAGCGGGTTCCACGACTACTTAGAGCCCGAAACTCCCGGATCTGGCAGAACGGGGGAAGTCTTGCCAACAGGTTGGCCCTACCATTGACTTGGTTGTTCCTTGGGCCTAATATAACACAACTAATCAATTGGTTCCACCGTGCTACCTCCTTCCGGCTCACGTAGAGAGGCCAGAATGGCAGTTCCGTCTTTTTCCCAAAGGGGCTATGGTTTCTCCAAAGAGGGGCTCTTGAGCGTCTGAATGCCACCACATCACATGGTATGGCATACCATATGTGTTGACATACCATGTACGACATAGATTGTGGAAAGTGTCTTGGATGACCAAGATTCCCTCACCCTCTGTGTCAGGGCTTCACCAGCGTCGGATTCTCCCTAACAGGTTCCAGGACTAAATAGAGTCGAAACTCCCGGATCTGGCGGAACGGGGGGGGGGAATCTTGCCAAGAGGTGGGCCCTAACATTGTATTTGGTGTTCCTTGGAGAGATAACCTAGCACAACCAAGAAATCGGTTCCACTTTGCTACCCCTTCCGACACATGTACGCGGAGAGGCTAGAACGGCGGTTCTTATTTTCCCCCAATGGGGCTAGGGTTTCCCTGGAGAGGGACTCCAGAGCGTATGAATGCCACCACAATACACGGTATTCCATATCATATTTTTTAGAGTGTGGAATGGGTCTTGGATGCCAAACATTCCCTTGCTCTCTGTGTTACGGCTTCACCGGCGTCGGATTCTCTCTAGCAGGTTCCACGACTACTTAGAGCCTGAAACTCCCAGATCTGACAGAACAGGGAAAATCTTGCCAAGAGGTTTTCCCTACCATTGACTTGGGTGTACCTTGGGTCTAATATAACACAAACAAGAAAATGTTTCCACCTCCCCTTCCGGCTCACGTAGAGTGGCTAGAAAGGCAGTTCTGTCTTTTTCCCCAAGGGGCTATGGTTTCTCCGAAGAGGGGCTCCGGAGCATCTGAATTCCAGCACATGGTATGCCATACCATGTGTGATATCGAGTTTGGAAAGTTTCTTGGATGACCAAGATTCCCTCATTCTCCTTTTAGGGCTTCATCGGCGTCGGGTTCTCTCTAGAGGGTTCTAGGACTACTAAGAGCCGAAACTCCCGGATCTGGCGGAACGGGGGAAATATTGCCAAGAGGTGGCCCCTACCATTTACTTTGGTTTTCCTTGGACATAACCTAACACAGCCAAGAAATCGGATCCACTTTGCTACCCCCTTCCGTCTCATGCACGCTGAGAGGTCTTTTTCCCCAACGGGGCTAGAGTTTCCCTGGAGAGGGACTCCGGAGCGTATGAATGGCACCATAGCACATGGTATGCCATACCATATGTGTTCGAGTGTGTCATCGGTATTGGATTCCAAACATTCCCTCACTCTCTCTGTTAGGGCTTTACCGGCGCCAGATTCTCTCTAGCGGGTTCCACGACTAATTAGAGCCTGATACTCCCGTATCTGACAGAACGAAGGAAATCTTGCCAATAGGTTGTCCCTACCATTGACTTTTTTTTTGAGATACACAGTACAAACGCAAGCGCTCACATACACGCGCATACACTCACCCCTATGAACGGACACACGCACACCCTACCCCTATGAGCACCTCCGAGAGACTGAGCCGGCGGGTCTTGAGATTGACGAAGTCACCACAGGCGCCTCGCTGTCGACGGGAACGTCGCCTCCCACTGAAAGAATATTCCGCCTAAATGCAACACACAGGTGTCAAACCTGGGGTTTGAACTCTGGTGGGCTGGGGGTACAACCACCCTCCTAACCATCCAACCACAGGTTGGTTTGCATCCCTACCATTGACTTGGGTGTACCTTGGGCCTAATATAACACAACCAAGCAATTGGTTCCACCTTTCCACCCCCTTCCGGCTCATGTACAGGGGCGAGAACAGCAGTTCTATCTTTTTCCCCAAGGGGATATGGTTTCTCTGAAGAGGGGCTCTGGAGCATCTGAATGCCAGAACATGGTATGCCATGCCGTGTGTGACATTGGGTGTGGGAAGTGTATTGGATGACCAAGATTCCCTCATTCTCTTTGTTAGGGCTTCATCGTCGTCGGGTTCTCTCTGGCGGGTTCCAGGACTACTTATAGCCGAAACTCCCGGATCAGGCGGAACGGGGGAAATCATGCCGAGAGGTGGCCCCTACCATTGACTTTGGTGTTCCTTGTACCTAAACTAACAGAACCAAGCAATCGGTTACACTTTTCTACCCCCTTCCGGCTCATGTACGCGGAGAGGCTAAAACGGCGGTTCCGTCTTTTTCCCCAACGGGGCTAGGGTTTCCCCGGAGAGGGACTCCGGAGCGTATGAATGCCACCACAGCACATGGTATTCCATACCATATGTGTTAGAGTGTGAAACTGGTATTAGATTCCAAAATTTCCCTCACTCTCTATGTTAGGGCTTCACCAGTGTCGGATTCTCTCTAGCGGGTTCCACGACTACTTAGAGCCCGAAACTCCCGGATCTGACAGAACTAGGTAAATCATGCAGAGAGGTTGTCCCTACCATTGACTTGGGTGTTCCTTGGGACTAATATAACACAACCAAGCAATTGGTTCCACCTTTCTACCCCCTTCCGGCTCACGTAGAGGGGCCAGAACGGCAGTTCCGTGTTTTTCCCCAAGGGGCTATGTTTTCTCCGAAGAGGGGCTCCGGAGCGTCTGAATGCCAGCACATGGTATGCCATACAATGTATGATATGGAGTGTGTAAAGTTTCTTGGATGACCAAGATTCCCTCATTATCTTTTTTAGGGCTTCATCGGCGTTGGGTTCTCTCTGGCAGGTTCCAGGACTACTTAGAGCCGAAACTCCCGGATCTAGCGGAACGGGGGAAATCTTTCCAAGAAGTGGCCCCTACCATTGACTTTGTTGTTCCTTGTAACTAACCTAACACAATCAAGCAATCGGTTCCACTTTGCTACCCCCTTCCGTCTCATGTATGTGGAGAGGATAGAACGGCGGTTCCATCTTTTTCCCCAATGGGGCTAGGGTTTCTCCGGAGAGGGACTCCGGAGCGTCTGAATGCCACCCCAGCACATGGTATGCGATATTATATGTGTTATAGTGTGGAATGGGTCTTGAATTCCAAATGTTACCTCACTCTCTGTGTTAGGGCTTCACCAGTGTCGGATTCTCTCTAGCGGGTTCCACAACTACTTAGAGCCCGAAACTACCGGATCTGACAGAACGGGGGAAATCTTGCCAACAGTTTGGCTCTACCATTTGATTGGGTTTCCTTGGTCCTAATGTAACAAAACCAAGCAATTGGTTCCACCTTTCGACCAACTTCCGGCTCACGTAGAGGGGCCAAAACGGCAGTTCCGTGTTTTTCCCCAAGGGGCTATGGTTTCTCCGAAGCGGGGCTCCGGAGCGTCTCAATGCCAGCACATATGACATACCATGTGTGTTGACATACCATGTGTGATATGTAGTGTGTAAAGTGTATTGTATGACCAATATTCCCTCATTCTCTTTGTTAGGATTTCATCGGTGTCGGGTTCTCTCTGGCGGGTTCTAGGACTACTTAGAGCCGAAACTCCCGGATCTGGCAGAACGGGGGAAATCTTGCCAAGATGTGTCCCCTACCATTTACTTTGGATATCCTTGGGCCTAATCTAACACAACCAAGAAATCGGTTCCACTTTGCTACCCACTTCCGGCTCATGTACGCGGAGAGGCTAGAGCGACGGTTCCGTCATTTTCCCTAACGGGGCTAGGGTTTCCCCGGAGAGGGACTCCAGAGGGTATGAATTCCACCACAGCACATGGTATGCCATACCATATGTGTTAGAGTGTGACATTGGTATTGGATTCAAAAATTTCCCTCACTCTCTATGTTAGGGCTTCACCAGTGTCGGATTCTCTCTAGCGGGTTCCACGACTACTTAGAGCCCGAAACTCCCGGATCTGACAGAACTAGGGAAATCATGCAAAGAGGTTGTCCCTACCATTGACTTGGGTGTTCCTTGGGACTAATATAACACAACCAAGCAATTGGTTCCACCTTTCTACCCCCTTCCGGCTCACGTAGAGGGGCCAGAACGGCAGTTCCGTGTTTTTCCCCAAGGGGCTATGGTTTCTCCGAAGAGGGGCTCCGGAGCGTCTGAATGCCAGCACATGGTATTCCATACAATGTGTGATATGGAGTGTGTCAAGTGTCTTGTATGACCAAGATTCCTCATTATCTTTGTTAGGGCTTCATCGGCGTTGGGTTCTCTCTGGCGGGTTCTAGGACTTCTTAGAGCCGAAACTCCCGGATCTGGCGGAATGGGGGAAATCTTGCGAAGAGGTGGCCCCTACCATTGACTTTGGTGTTCCTTGGAACTAACCTAATAGAATCAAGAAATCGGTTCCACTTTGCTACCCCTTCCAGCTCATGTACGCCGAGAGGCTAGAACAGGGGTTCCGTCTTTTTTCCCAACGGGGCTAGGGTTTCCCTGGAGAGGGACTCTGGAGCGTCTGAATGCCACCACAGCACATGGTATGCGATATCATGTGTGTTAGAGTGTGGCATGGGTATTGTATTCCAAATATTCCCTCACTCTTTGTGTTAGGGCTTCACCAGCGTCAAATTCTGTCTAGCGGGTTCCACGACTACTTAGATCCCGAAACTCCTGGATCTGACAGAACGGGGGAAATCTTGACAACATGTTGTCCCTACCATTGACTTGGGTGTTCCTTGGGCCTAATATAACACAACTAAGCAATTGGTTCCACCGTGCTACCTCCTTCCGGCTCACGTAGAGAGGCCAGAATGGGAGTTCTGTCTTTTTCCCCAAGGGGCTATGGTTTCTCCAAAGAGGGGCTCTTGAGCGTCTGAATGCCAACACAGCACATGGTATGGCATACCATATGTGTTGCAATAACATGTGTGATATATAGTGTGTAAAGTTACTTGGATGACCAAGATTCCGTCACTCTCTGTGTCAGGGCTTCACCAGCGTCGGATTCTCCCTAACGGGTTCCAGGACTAAATAGAGTCAGAACTCCCGGATCTGGAGGAACGGGGGGAATCTTGCCAAGAGGTGGGCCCTAACATTGTATTTGGTGTTCCTTGGAGACCTAACCTAACACAAACAAGAAATCGGTTCCACTTTTCTACCCCTTCCGGCTCATGTACGCGGAGAGGCTAGAACGGCGGTTCGTCTTTTTCCCCAATAGGGCTAGGGTTTCCCCGGAGAGGGACTCCGGAGCGTATGAATGCCACCACAATACATGGTATTCCATATCATATGTTTTATAGTGTGGCATGGGTCTTGTATGCCAAACATTCCCTCGCTCTCTGTGTTACGGCTTAACCGGCGTCGGATTCTCTCTAGCAGGTTCCACGACTACTTAGAGCCTGAAACTCCCGGATCTGACAGAACAGGGGAAATCTTGCCAAGAGGTTGTCCCTACCATTGACGTGCGTGTAATTTGGGCCTAATATAACACAACCAAGAAAATGTTTCCACCTCCCCTTCCGGCTCACGTAGAGTGGCCAGAAAGGTAGTTCCGTCTTTTTCCCCAACGGGCTATGGTTTCTCCGAAGAGGTGCTCCGTAGCGTCTGAATTCCAGCACATGGTATGCCATACCATGTGTGATATCGAGTGTGGCAAGTGTCTTGTATGACCAAGATTCCCTCATTATCCTTTTAGGGCTTCATCGGCGTTGGGTTCTCTCTGGAGGGTTCCAGGACTACTTAGAGCCGAAAATCCCGGATCTGGTGGAACGGGGGAAATATTGCCAAGAGGTGGCCCCTACCATTTACTTTGGTTTTCCTTGTACATAACCTAACACAACCAAGAAATCGGTTCCACTTTGCTACCCCCTTCCGGCTCATGCACGTTGAGAGGTCTTTTTCCCCAACGGGGCTAGGGTTTCCTCGGAGAGGGACTCCGGAGCGTATGAATGCCACCACAACACATGGTATGCCATACCATATGTGTTAGAGTGTGTCATCGGTATTGGATGCCAAACATTCCCTCACTCTCTGGGTTAGGGCTTTATCGGCGTCGGATTGTCTCTAGCGGGTTCCACGACTACTTAGAGCCTGATACTCCCGTATCTGACAGAACGAGGGAAATCTTGCCAAGAGGTTGTCCCTACCATTTACTTGGGTGTACCTTGGGCCTAATATAACACAACCAACCAATTGGTTCCACCTTTCAACCCCTTCCGTCTCACGTAGAGGGGCTAGAACAGCAGTTCTGTCTTTTTCCCCAAAAGGCTATGGTTTCTCTGAAGAGGGGCTCTGGAGCGTATGAATGCCAGCACATGGTATGCCATACCATGTGTCATATGGGGCGTGGGAAGTGTACTGCATTACCAAGATTCCCTCATTCTCTTTGTTAGGGCTTCATCGTCGTCGGGTTCTCTCTAGCGGGTTCGAGGACTACTTAGAGCCGAAACTCCCGGATCAGGCGGAACGGGGGAAATCTTGCCGAGATGTCTCCCCTACCATTGACTTTGGTGTTCCTTGGACCTAACCTAACAGAACCAAGCAATCGGTTCCACTTTTCTACCCCGTTCCGGCTCATGTACGCGGAGAGGCTAGAACGGCGGTTCCGTCTTTTTCCCCAACGGGGCTAGGGTTTCCCCGAAGAGGGACTTCGGAACATATGAATGCCACCACAACACATGCTATTCCATACCATATGTGTTAGAGTGTGACACTGGTATTCGATTCCAAAATTTCCATCACTCTCTATGTTAGGGCTTCACTAGTGTCGGATTCTCTCTAGCGGGTTCCATGACTACTTAGAGCCCGAAACTCCCGGATCTGACAGAACTAGGGAAATCTTGCAAAGAGGTTGTCCCTACCATTGACTTGGGTGTTCCTTGGGACTAATATAACACAACCAAGCAATTGGTTCCACCTTTCTACCCCCTTCCGGCTCACGTAGAGGGGCCAGCACGGCAGTTCCGTGTTTTTCCCCAAGGGGCTATGGTTTCTCCGAAGAGGGGCTCCGGAGCGTCTAAATGCCAGCACATGGTATGCCATACCATGTGTGATATGGAGTGTGTCAAGTGTATTGGATGACCAAGATTCCCTCATTATCTTTGTTAGGGCTTCATCGGCGTCGGGTTCTCTCTGGCGGGTTCCAGGACTACTTAGAGCCGAAACTCCCGGATCTGGCGGAACTGGGGAAATCTTGCCAAGAAGTGGCCCCTACCATTGATTTTGTCGTTCCTTGTAACTAACATAACACAATCAAGAAATAGGTTCCACTTTGATACCCCCTTCCGGCTCATGTATGTGGAGAGGATAGAACGGTTGTTCTGTCTTTTTCCCCAATGGGGCTAGGGTTTCTCCGGAGAGGGACTCCGGAGCGTCTGAATGCCACCCCAGCACATGGTATGCGATATTAAATGTGTTATAGTGTGGAATGGGTCTTGGATTCAAAATGTTCCCTCACTCTCCGTGTTAGGGCTTCACCAACGTCGGATTCTCTCTAGCGGGTTCCACGACTACTTAGAACCCGAAACTCCCGGATCTGACAGAACGAGGGAAATCTTGCTAACAGTTTGGCTCTACCATTGAATTGGGTTTCCTTGGGCCTAATGTAACAAAACCAAGCAATTGGTTCCACCGTGCTACCCCCTTCCGGCTCATGTAGAGGGACCAAAACGACAGTTCTGTCTGTTTCCCCAAGGGGTTGTGGTTTTGGAGCTTTGAAGCGCATGAATGCCAGCACCTGGTATGCCATACCATGTCTGATATGGAGTCTAGCAATTATATTGGATGACTAAGATTCCCTCATTCTCTTTGTTAGGTCTTCATCGGCGTCGGGTTCTCTCTAGCGAGTTCCAGGACTACTTAGAGCCGAAACTCCCGGATCTGGCGGAACGGGGGTAATCTTTCCAAGAGGTGGCCCCTACCATTGACTTTGGTGTTCCTAGGACCTAACCTAACACAAGCAAGCAATCGGTTCCACTTTGCTACCCCCTTCCGTCTCATGTACGCGGAGAGTCCAGAATGGCGCTAACCTTTTTTTTTCCCCAACGGGGCTAGGGTTTCCCCGGAGAGGGACTCCAGAGCGTATGAATGCCACCACAACACATGGTATGCCATACCATATGTGTTAGAGTGTGGCATGGGTCTTGGATCCCAAACATTCCCTCACTCTCTGTGTTAGGGCTTCAACGGCGCCGGATTCTCTCTAGCGGGTTTTCCACGACTACTTAGAGCCCAAAACTCCCGGATCTGACAGAACGGGGGAAATCTTGCCAAGAGGTTGGCCCTACCATTGACTTGGGTGTTACTTGGGCTTAATATAACACAACCAAGCAATTTCTTGCCAAGAGGTTGGCCCTACCATTGACTTGGGTGTTACTTGGTTCCACCGTGCTACCCCCTTCCGTCTCACGTAGAGGGGCCAGGACGACAGTTCCGTCTTTTTTCCCAAGGGGCTAATTAAGGCTTCTCCGAAGAGGGGCTCTGGAGCGCGCCTGGATGTCACCGCAGCACATGGTATGCCATACCATGTGTTTTTTCATACCATATGTTATATGGAGTGTGGCAAGTGTCTTGGATGACCAAGATTCCATCACTCCTTGTGTTAGGGCTTCACCGGTGTTGGATTCTCTCTGGCGAGTTCCACGACTACTTAGAGTCGAAACTCGGGATCCGACGGAACGGGGGGAATCTTGCCAAGAGGTGGGCCCTAACATTGTGCTTGGTGTTCCTTGGACATAACATAACATAACACAACAGAGAAATCGATTCCACTTTGCTACCCCCTGCCGGCTCATGTACGCGCGCGGAGAGGCCAGAACGGCGGTTCCATGTTTTTCCCCAACGGGGCTAGGGTTTCCCCAGAAAGGGACTCCAGAGCGTATGAATGTCACCACAGCACATGGTATGTCATACCGTATGTGTTAGAGTGTGGCATGGTGATGGCTAGGTTGAGACTCCAAGTGCAGAGTATGTAGCTAGTGGCAAGCCTTCTTCCCCACGAGGGTGACTCGAGGGTTTATACCGAACTCTTGGGGAGCCAGTATTTCAGCAAACAAGTAGAGAATTTTGTGCCCTCAACCTCACCAAGTGGTTGTCAAGTACAAGGTGTGAGACTTCTAAATTGCAATGCAAAACTGAAAGTAAATGTGCAATAAATAAATCTACTACAAAATGCAAATGAGAAAATAAATATGCAATGGATTGTTTTTGTATTTTTGTGATGCAAGTGGTTATGGAGATAATGTAAATTCGAATTGGAGATGCAAGTAAAGTAAATTGCAGCAAAGTAACTAGAGTGTTTTCTTATAATTAAAATAGGACCGGGGTTCATGGTTTCACACTTGCATTCTCTCAAATAAAGTGGTAGACGGTGGCTAAAAGAATTACATGTGAGATTACAACAACATGTTTAACATTGAGTACTTTCATATGGGCATCACGTCCTAGCATAGAGATCTCTACGGTCATATTGATCCCTCTTATACTCCACCAAGATGCGAAATAAATCATAACACCTCGATAATTAAGGAAAAACCAGAGTATAGCTTTAAGCAATGTGACATGAAGTTGAAGTAAGAAATTGCTAGATCTAGTCATGGAGATTGATTAGTGTCACTTCAAATCCCCGGTAACAAGATACTCCTTTTTATCCCTAGTGAGGTAACTAAGAAAGGTTTAACAAAATCTAAGTGGATCGCCGAACTTCTGTCACTTTCACAGCACTAGCCACCCCCCGTTACTCCAACTAATGCACCCATCACCCCACACACGCTCTCAAGAACTAGATTGGTCAAAGCTAGCAAATAAGAACGGGGTAAATAGGATACATCTACTCAAATAACTCAAGAGAAACAATTGCAATCTCAGATTCAATAACTCATAAAAAAGATCCACCACATAGGAATTACAACGGTGCCCGTAATCATGTGAGGCAGCTCATACGGATCTAATTAGTGAAGCACATAGAGAGAGAGAGATACAAGTGCTACTTACACAAACCCATAGCCCTGGGGTGGACTACTCCCTCTTCATGGAGATGTCGATGGAGATGACGTTGGAGGGGTAGGAGATCACACCGGTGGCGCCCCGCCGGAGTTTTCCCCTCCTATCTGGAAATCCAGGTCTCTGTTTCGGTGTTTCGGCGGCGCTCTTCTCCGTAAGGGTACGGGGGACCCTTTTTATAGTCGGTTTTAGGTCAAGACGGAGTCGGTAAGCCGAAGATGGAAGGAATTGGGGCCACAGGGGCCAAAAGGGGGCCTCTCACGCGGCCAAGGAATCTAGCCGCGTGGAGGGTCCTATTTTGGGCCTCCTTGCCCAATTCTCGTGGATCCTTCGCCCGCGAGTCTTCTTCTTCCAAGAAAATGACCCCCGCATATTTTCAGGTGATTTCGCGGAAGTTTGCCCCCTGAAACGTCAAAAATATAGAAAATGGGGTTTCTCACAGGTAGGGTTAATTCCATAAAGTTGGGGGACTTTGTAATTTAACCCCAAAATACTTTAAAACATTGAATTATACCCTTATATGATGCAATATGTAATAGAAAACCATGTGAAAATATGCAAAATTCATCTATGCATTTTACATGCATCAATATTCCCAAGCTTAACCCATGCTCGTTCTCGAGTATGAAGGTGATAAAACTAAAATGGGTTTTGCATATTGATACAATCATGGGATATCAAGGAGGATTATTCATGCTACATATAATCAAATGATTAATACTAGAAATGAGTAGCAATATACAATTCATGTTGTAAGAAATATCAAATATGCAAGCAAAGATGCTTCATGAAAGTTCACAAAGTGTATAATGAAATAAAAGCACTATGGACCAAATGCATACACAAAATGAAAAATAAAATCCTATATTGGTAAAAGAATAGCATAATGGAGAATAGAAAATATAGTGGACACTTTGGAGAAAATTGAGTAGAGGTAAAACATGATCAAGTCTTATTTAGCCTCTAAATTATTCAACTAAAATTACTACTTGAAATGTGGTATCCATTGATCTAGGACTCTCATTGCCCCTTTATCACTAGCATCTTAAAATTGTGAGTATTGAAGTAATGAGAATGACAAGGTGGTTGAAAGCCCCATGCCCCATGAGTGTGAAAACCTACTCCATGATTACTCAACTTAAGATTCCTAATAAGCCTTGTACAATCATAATAAGTATTAATGACATCATAGAGACCCGCAAAGAGGTACCTCTTGCCCCATGACATGGAAACAAGCCCATGTTACAATGACAAGATGAACAAACGGAGTAGACTCGTCATCCTTTTCATTTTCATTCACTATTATGCATAGCTTCTTATTTTATTATATGATGTGTTGTAGAGTCACTCAAGCTGTAAGTAAATTTCCACCATGATAAAGCATGGCTTGGGTTAGCGGCCCAATGCAGTTTCTCTAGTCATATAGATACTTACTCATCAAAACTTACTATTCCTCTATTTCATTTCGGCATGGCAGGAGTCCAAAAACAAAAGTACATGATATCAACCAAATGTAAAAAAAATTGTGCAATGTTGAAAGCTTTCCGGTGATACACGTTTATAGCTAGCTCCCAACCACACACTTTTCAAATGCAAAACTTGTTGCTCCCATTATTGGGTCATGTTTATTAGATGCATAAAAAGTAAAGTGTAACTTCAAAAGTTCGTGAGAGTCCTATCCCAAGTTCAACCCATGACAATTAATAAAGTGAATATCTTAATTTAGAACATAAATAACACAATAACATGGTGAACATAATCGGAATATCAATGAAGCTAATGGGAAGATATGGTGGACTCACTTCAAATACTTGGCTAAGGAGTGTTGGAAACAAGTTTTTACTTGTTGGAATTTTTTAAATTTTTGGGCTAGCAAGAGGGAGATAGTTGACCAGCTACTATGTATGCATATGTCCATAGAACTAATCATTTCATGACAAACTAAATAAACCAGCAATTAACATCAAGGACATGAATAAGAGATAGCTCAAGACAACATTATTGCAAATTTGTACACATAAAAAGCCTATAAATCATGCAAACATATGTAGCTCTTAAAATCAACCATGGCATCCCTATCCAAAGTCATAATACTAGCATCCAATACATCCAACCCCAAATTCCAGTAGCTCAATCTCATATAAAATGATGGTGGTGGTCTTATCAAAACAAAAACTAGACGCTTCAAGTCTCTACGATAAATGCTTTGCTTAGAAAACTAGAAAGTAGACGTGTGCTAACCAAAAGAGTGTAGCTCCAGTGGGGTGTTCATCACATCCCCAAGCTTATGTCTTTCACCATTCTTGGATGTCTTGAGGCGCAGCTCCTCTATTCCCTGTGAAAAAAACTTCACAAAACATGTTTCTCCTATTCTTTTTCTGTGGGGTGAGATTAGCAAGGACAAACAAATCACATGCTTGTTGTGCAAAATTCCAAATCAAATGCTCCAGTAGATAGAAAATAAGGTTCATTATGTAGTATGTTCACTCTCTTGCTTGAAAGAGTAATGAAAATTCGATTCCCAAGCCCAAAGAGTGCATAAAACAAAAGAAGGCAGAATCTGTCCAGAAAAGCAGCAGCAGCAAAACGAACGTTTTCCCCTAAGCTAGACTCGTAAAAAAATCAATCAAAATTTTGTGCTTACAGAGGACTCAAAGTTGCAGAACATACTAAAAAATTAGCTCAATCCAACATACCAATAAAAAACGTAAAATCATACGGTGAGAAGACTCGTGCTGAAACAGAAATTTCATGCACTAGGATAGCAACTTATAAGTCCAAATGGGTTTGACTTGACTCTTTATTGCAAACTACAGAATTAAAACAAAAAAAACTAATATCTTGAGACAGCAAGAGGACACTAGGAAAATCCAAACAAAAACAACCGGGTTGCCTCCCGTAAAGCGCTTTCTTTATAGCCATATAGCTAGGCTTTACTTACTTGATAATCAAGAGGGATAAAGCTCATGAGGGAGCTTGTTCTTCAGCGTGCCCCTCTTCCTTGGGAAGTGCTCCATTCTTTTCTTGTGAGGGAACTTAAACTTGACATTCCCTTCCTTGGAGTCTATGATTGCACCTGTAGTACGAAGAAAAGGTCTACCCAAAATAATAGGACTAGGGGATTCATCCCCCATATCCATAATAATGAAATCAACAGGTACGAAAGTCATGTGCGATTCAATAATAACATCTTTTACTTGTACTACAGCATGTTTAGTAGAGTTATCAGCAAGTACAAATTCACTTGAGCACTTTTCTAAATTTTCTAGTTCTAGCAATTCATATAATTCTTTAGAGAGTACCGATACACTAGAACCTAGATCTAACATAGCATGGTGAATTTCTTTTCCAATTGAAACTAGCACCTTGGGGATCCATGCATCCCCAAGCTTAGGAGGTATCATGGCCTCATTCTTGTACCTAGGAATTGTTTCTTGCAAGACATGATTAGCAATATAAGATCCAAAGCCAGGTTGATTAACATTTATAGTGGGATCACTAGCAAATTTTTGTAGAGTAGCAATAAGTTCTTGCAAGCTACTTTTTTCTAAATCAAGCAATGGATCCTTAATTTCAGTAAGCATCATAATTTCCTCTACTTTACTCTCTAATTTAGCTAGCATTCTTGATTCATGAGGACTAATTTCATCTTTGCTAGCAAGATAAGACATATATGGAAGTAAATATTCAGGGTACTTCACTATTTCATTATAAGTTTCTTCTAAGCTAGTAGGGACATGCTCACTTGTATTCTCAGCAATATGATCAATATTTTCAATAATAGGAGCAGCAATAGTAATATAATTCATTCCTACACTAGGTTGTGCTTGTGGCTTTCCTGCTGACATGCTTAATAGAGTTGCTTGATTATCAGCTAATTTTGACAATGCTTTATCTAAATTCGAATATTGAAGTTGCAATCCTTTAATATCACTACTGATGGATGCAATAGGCTTATTTAACTCATGTATCATAGCATTGTGACTAGCAACTTGTTCCATAAGCAATTTATTAAAATCAGAAATTTCACTAAAAGGCTTCCACTTATTTTTCATTAGCATTAGGATATGGAACAAAAGGTTTATTTGCACATAAGGAGGTTTACTATAAGAATTGTAAGCATTACCAAAACAATTGCTACCATATTTACTAACAAAATTAACATCCACACTTTCAGAATTACTACCAACTAGCTCCTGCAAAGGCACATTCTCCATATTTTATTTATTAATAAAGGCAAGAATAGTGTCCATTTTAGAAGACAAATCATTGGTTTCTTCAATTGAGTTTATTTTCTTAGTGGGATTGGGTGCTCTTTAATTATTCCATGGACTATAATTTTGCAATATGCTTTCTAATATGCTCTTATCCTCTCCTACAGTTTTACTCATAAAGGCACCTCTAGCAGCAGAATCAAGTATATTTCTAGACATGTAGTTTAGACCATTATAAAAAGAGTGTAGTATGGTCCATTCATTTACTCCATGTGATGGGCATGTTCTAAGCACTTATTTAATTCTATCCCATGCCATGGCTACATGTTCATTATCATTTTTCCTAAATGAGAGGATATTTTCCTATTTTGCAAAATTTTAACGGGAGGATAATATTTCTTAATGAAAGCTTCTTTTAAATCATCCCAAGACTTTATAATAGCTGTAGGTAGTGAAAGAAACCATTATTTACCCTTTCCTCTAAGTGAAAAAGGAAATAATTTCAGTTTTAAAACACTATTTTCCACATTTTTAAATTTTTGCATATCACATATTTCCATGAAATCATGAAGATGCATAGAGGCATCCTCCATAGCACTACCACCAAATTGCTCTATAGTAATTAAATTCAATAAACTAGGACTTACTTCATAGCTTTCAACTTGTATTTCAGGTGTAGTAATTGGCCTAGCAATGAATTGGTCATTGGGTGTATTTGTGTAGTCACTTAATTTAGTTCTATCACCCATTTTAACAGTTTTCATGTAATTTTAATTTTTTATGCAAAACAAAACTAAAGTAACCGCAAATTTGAAATACTAAAATAATCTAGATAACTAAATGCAAAGCTAAAAGTCAAACTAAAATAAAATATGCAAGAAAAAACAAAAACAAAACAAAAACAAAAACAAGACAAGAAACAAAACAATCTACTTGAAAGATGGTGGAGATAGAAAGGACGGTACTCACGTAGGTGCAACCTCCCCAAGCTTAGGTGTTTGCACACCTTGTTGGTGATGAAGACTTCTTGTGAGCTCCCTTGGACAACTCCTTCACCTATGGCTCCCCGGCAACGGCGCCAGAAAAACGCTTGATGGCTAGGTTGAGACTCCAAGTGCAGAGTGTGTAGCTAGTGGCAAGCCTTCTTCGCCACGAGGGTGACTCGAGGGTTTATATCGAACTCTTGGGGAGCTAGTATTTCAGTAGTTGTCTTCCAAGCTTCCTCCAGGATCCTGCAAACAAGTAGAGAATTTTGTGCCCTCAACCTCACCAATTGGTTGTCAATCACAAGGTGTGAGACTTCTAAATTGCAATGCAAAACTGAAAGTAAATGTGCAATAATTAAATCTACTACTAAATGGAAATGAGAAAATAAATATGCAATGGATTGTTTTTGTATTTTTGTGATGCAAGTGGTGATGGAGATAATGTAAATTCGAATTGGAGATGCAAGTAAAGTAAAGTGCAAGTAAAGTAAATTGCAGCAAAGTAACTAGAGTGTTTTCTTATAATTAAAATAGGACCAGGGTTCATGGTTTCACACTTGCATTATCTCAAATAAAGTGGTAGACGGTGGACATAAAGAATTACATGTGAGATTACAATAACATGTCTAACATTGAGTACTTTCATATGGGCATCACGTCCTAGCATAGAGATCTCTACGGTCATATTTATCCCTCTTATACTCCACCAAGATGCGAAATAAATCATAACACCTCGATAATTAAGGAAAACCAGAGTATAGCTTTAAGCAATGTGACATGAATCTGAAGTAAGAACTTGCTAGATCTAGTCATGGAGATTGATTAGTGTCACTTCAAATCCCTGGTAACAAGGTACTCCTTTTTATCCCTAGTGAGGTAACTAAGAAAGGTTTAACAAAACCTAAGTGGATCGCTGAACTTCTGTCACTTTCACAGCACTAGCCACCCCCCGTTACTCCAACTAATGCACCCATCACCCCACACACGCTCTCCAGAACTAGATTGATCAAAGCTAGCAAATAAGAACGGGGTACATAGGATACATCTACTCAAATAACTCAAGAGAAACAATTGCAATCTCAGATTCAATAACTCATAGAAAAGATCCACCACATAGGAATTACAACGGTGCCCGTAATCATGTGAGGCAGCTCATACGGATCTAATTAGTGAAGCACATAGAGAGAGAGATACAAGTGCTACTTCCACAAACCCATAACCCTGGGGTGGACTACGCCCTCTTCATGGAGATGTCGAGGGAGATGACGTTGGAGGGGTAGGAGATCACACCGGCGGCGCCCCGCCGGAGTTTTCCCCCTCCAATCTGGAACTCCAGGTCTTTGTTTTGGTGTTTCGGTGTTTCGGCGGCGCTCTTCTCCGTAAGGGTGCGGGGGACCCTTTTTTATAGTCGGTTTTAGGTCAAGACGGAGTCGGTAAGCCGAAGATGGAAGGAACTGGGGTCACAGGGGCCAAAAGGGGGCCTCTCACGCGGCCAAGGAATCTGGCCGCGTGGAGGGTCCTCTTTTGGGCCTCCTTGCCCAATTCTCGTGGATCCTTCGCCCGCAAGTCTTCTCCTTCCAAGAAAATGAACCCCGCAGATTTTCAGGTGATTTCGCGGAAGTTTGCCCCCTGAAACGTCAAAAATATAGAAAACGGGGTTTCTGACAGGCAGGGTTAATTCCATAGAAGTTGGGGGACTTTGTAATTTAACCCCAAAATACTATAAAACATTGAATTATACCCTTATATGATGCAATATGTAATAGAAAACCATGTGAAAATATGCAAAATTCATCTATGCATTTTACATGCATCACATGGGTCTTGGATTCCAAACATTCCCTCACTCTCTATGTTAGGGCTTCATCGGCGTCGGATACTCTCTAGCGGGTTCCACGACTACTTAGAGCCCGAAACTCCCGGATCTGACAGAACGGGGGAAATCTTGCCAAGAGGTTATCCCTACAATTGACTTCGCTGTTCCTTGGGCCTAATATATAACAACCAAGAAATTGGTTCCACCGTGCTACCCCCTTACGTCTCACGTAGAGGGGCCAGAACGGCAGTTCTGTCTTTTTCCCCAAGGGCTAATTAAGGTTTCTCCGAAGAGGGGCTCTGGAGCGTGCGTCTGAATGCCACCACAGCACATGGTATGCCATACGATGTGTGTTGCCATACCATATGTGATATATAGTGTGGCAAGTGTCTTGGATGACCAAGATTCCCTCACTCTTTGTGTGAGGGCTTCACCGACGCCGGATTTGTCTCGCGGGTTCCAGGACTACTTAGAGTCGAAACTCCCGGATTTGACGGAACAGGGGGAATCTTTCCAAGAGGTGGGCCCTAACATTGTCTTTGGTGTTCCTTGGACATAACATAACACAACCAACAAATCGGTTCCGCTTTGCTACCCCCTTAGAGCTCATGTACGCGCGCGGAGAGGCCAGAACGGCGGTTCCGTCTTTTTTCCCAATGGGGATAGGGTTTCCCCAGAGAGGGAATCCGGAGTGAATGAATGCCACCACAGCACATGGTATTACATACCATATGTGTTATAGTTTGTCATGGGTCTTGGATGCCAAACATTCCCTTACTATCTGTGTTAGGGCTTCACCGGCGTCGGATTCTCTCTAGCGGATTCCACGACTACTTAGAGCCCAAACCTCCCAGACCCGACAGAATGGGGGTAATCTTGCCAAGAGGTTGGCCCTACCATTGACTTGGGTGTTTCTTGGGCCTAATATAAAACAACCAAGCAATTGGTTCCACCTTGCTACCCCTTTCCGGCTCATGTAGAGGGGCCAGAACGGCAGTTCCGTCTTTTTCGGCACCGGGGCTAGGGTTTCTCCGGAGAGGGACTCCGGAGCGTCTATGCCACCAAATACGATACCATGGTATGACATACAATGTGTGTGTGTGTGTCAGGTGTCTTGGATTCCCAGTATTCCCTCTATCTACGTGTTAGGGCTTCACCGGCGTCAGAATCTCTTTGGTGGGCTCCAGGTCTACTTTGAGCCCGAAACTCCCAAATCTGATAGAACGTGAGGAATCTTGCCAATTGATGGGATCTACCATTATCTTGGGTGTTCCTTGGGCCTAACATAACACAACCAAGCAATTGGTTCCACTTTTCTACCCCCTTCCGGCTCATGTACGTAGAGAGGAGAGAACGACAGTTCCATCTTTTTTTCCCAGCGTGTGGCTAGGGTTTCTCCGGAGAGGGGCTCCGGAGCGTGTGAATGCCACCACAACAAATGGTATGACTTAACATGTGTGTTAGAGTGTAGCATGGGTCTTGGATTCCAAATATTCCATCACTATTTGTGTTAATTAGGGCTTCACCGGCGTCAGATTCTCTCTCGTGGGTTCCAGGACTACTTAGAGCCCGAAACTCCTGGATCTATCGGAACGAGGGGAATCTTGCCAAGAGGTGGGACCTACCATTGTATTGGTTGTTCCTTGGTCCTTACCTAACACAACCAAGCAATTGGTTCCACTTTTCTACCCCCTTCCGGCTCACGTAGAGGGGCCACAACGACAACTCCGCCTTTCCCCACTACAAGAAATATGTTGATACATGACCCTTTTATAATGACCGTGGATGAATTGGTCATATTTATATGACTATTTCAAACCAATTGGTCGTTAGCTATTTGGAAGGGTACAAATATGAAAACATAACGACTATTTTAATGAGAAAAGTCATGATTTCATTAGACGATTTGGTCATAAAACGACATCATTGTGATGCATTCCGCCACCTTGTCTTATTTTTGCTTATGTGTCATCCTAGTTGTCTTATTTTTTCTTATGTGTCATCCTTCCGAAGTGAAAAATAGGCAGAAAATGTGGACGGGTGGAGGGCTCGAACCCACAACCTCACGCGCACTAGGCAAGGCGCCTACCAGTAGACTAATAATCGGTTTCTATTAGAGTAGGAAATTTTATTCTTTTATATATTTGTTCTCTCTGCCCTGCGAAACGAAGTGGTGAAAAATACGCAGAAAATATGTGGCGGGTGGAGATCTCGAACACAAAACCTCGCGCGGACTAGGCAAGGCGCCTACCAGTAGACCATTGATCGGTTTATGTTAGAATAGGACATTTTACTCTTTTATCCATTTTTTCTCTCTGCCCTGTGAAACAAAATGAAAAAAGAACAGAAACAATAAGTGGGCGAGGGTATGATTTGTCGCACCCTGACTTCTAGGGGATACTCACCGGGCCGAACTGGAAAGCAGATGCTTGGATTACGGGGCCTAACTGCTCCCGCATCCTCTTCCGAGTAGGCCAGCACTTATGTGCGACAACCAAACTCTGCTTTTCCATCGTCGATGTAAACAATCCCATAGAGATCAAGATACTACCATCGACGTACTTCATACCATTCACACATGGTACGTCGACGGCGTTAAACGGAATGATACCACAACATATCTCTAAGACACAAAAGATTGAAATAAGTTGCAACTGGCCCTCACTAGGGCAGTGAATAGCAAATGCAATCATCCAGAGGACACATGTCCCAACATAGCATTCATTACATCACAGCGGAAGCAATCAAGCGTCTGAGTACAGACAAATCCAAATAGGCCTAAGAGGCCGAGAAAGAAAACAAGACGAAGCCCATCCACGTAGTCTTCGGATCCTGCCTGGGTCCGCTATCTACTCGTCTGCAGTCTCGTCGTACTCCACGAAGTAGCCATCCTGGGGATCCTCGTAATCGTAGTATGCGTAAACCACAGCCCCAAAGGGGTCAGTACATCCAAGTACTGGCAAGCAAGACTCACACTTCACCAAAGAGTTACCCGTCAACACAAGCACGGATGCTTTGGGTTCAACGGAAGAATAGGTGATATAAAAGCTGCAGCGGGCTGCTCTAACCAACTACGGAGATAATACTACCAGTTCCGGCTAACAGAAAGAAGATTTTTTGAATTTCTGGAATTTTCTAAGCCGGTTTCAGGGAAAAGTCAAGATGGCGGGCATGACCATTCTTAGCTAGGGGTTGAATATTGAGAAACTCTTGGTGTATATCTGTTGAAATAGGTAGTTGTGTCCCTAAAAATGATTTTTGCCAAAAATCATGAGAAAATTTCGATGGAGCTGCAGTTCAAATTTGTCCCGTTTCCAACTGAATCGGCAGAAACTTGTGTTTTCCAAAGAGGTGGATGGAAACCTTTTCTTAGGAAACAAATTTTTTATTTATGCATATAACATGGTCCAGTATATTAAAAAAAATGCAGCTCCCAAGTTTTGCAACATATTGTGGTAGGTCCTTCACAAAAACCCCATTTTTGACACTCGGAAAATGGAAAATGGTTTTTTATTCAATAAAAACAAAAATTCCTCCGTCAACTTTGTCCGTGCTTCCAAGATGCATCTTTCTGCGGAATATGGGCACAATAAAACAAACTATGCCATGTATTTGGCCATAACACCCGTCATTTGGACCGAGATTCTAGAATGTTCGGAGGACATGACTCCTTTTTGTGAACACATTTTCAACACAACTGTCGTATTACAGGTTTATGATTTTTGGTGGATACTAGGACATATGAATGATACCACGTGAAGGTCTCGCGTCATTTGTTTTTTTGAATTTCCTGGAATTTTCTCACCCGGTTTCAGAAAAAAGTCAAGACAGAGGGCATGACCGTTCGTAGCTAGGGGTTAAATATTGAGAAACTCTTGGTGTATCTCTGTTGAAATAGGTAGTTGTGTACCTAAAAATTAATTTTGTCAAAAATCATGAGCAAATTTCGATGTGGGTGCAGTTCAAATTTGTCCCGTTTCCAACTGAATCAACAGAAACTTGTGTCTTCAAAAGAGGTCGATGGAAACATTTTCTTAGGAAACATATTGTTTATTTATGCATATAACATGGTCTAGTATATTAAAATAAATGCATCTCCCAAGTTTTGCAACATATTTTTGGTAGGTCGTTCAGAAAAAAACCATTTTTTACACTCGGTAAATAGAAAATGTTTTTTATTCAATAAAAAGAAAAACTTCCTCCGTCAACTTTGTCCGTGCTTCCAAGTTGCATGTTTGTGTGGAATAGGGGCACATTATAACAAACTATGCCATGTATTTGGCCATAACACCCGTCATTTGGACCAAAATCCTAGAATGTTCGGAGGAGATAGCTCTTTTTTGTGAACACGTTTTCAACACAAATGTCATATTCCAAGTTTATTATTTTTGGTCTATCTCCGACATAAATGGTTTGATAAATTATTACAGATCACCAACAACATCCCTATCTAGTCTTCTGCGTTTTCTTTGTGTGTTTCTCTTTCTTTTGATTGCGACGCTGCCACGGAAAATCTTCGTTATTTAACACGATGCTTGGGTCATTTTTCACCTTGAAGGGTTGAATATCATCAAACCTATTGTAATCTTCTGAAATTTCTGTCTTGTCCTCCACTCCCACGATAATTCTTTTTCCTGAAAAAACTATGTGGCGCTTTGTCTCATATTTTGATGTGTCCTCTTGCCTTTTATTTTGTTTTTTTCGGTTTGGTAGACATGTACTTCACATAAAAAACCTGAGCCACTTCATTGGCTAGGACGAATGGTTCGGTGTCGTACCCTAGATTCTTCAGATCCACTGTAGTCATTCTGTACTGTGGGTCTACCTGTACCCCGTCTTTCAGGTTGAACCATTTGCACCGGAACAAAGGGACCTTGAAAGTAGGTCCATGTCAAGTTCCCATATCTCCTCTATGTACCTATAATATGTGACCTTCTTCCCATTGTCGTCTGCGGCATCAAAGCGGACACCACTGTTTTGGTTGGTGCTCTTTTGATCTTGGGCGATCGTCTAAAATGTATTCTTATTTATCTCGTACCCTCGAAAAGTCGATATACTAAAATATGGTTGCTTGGTCAATGGTGCCATTATTGAGACGTGTTTACAGCCAACCGCCGAAAGTCTTCATGTGTTCTCCATCAATCCAATCTTCACGTTGCTCCAGGTATTTCGAGCATAAGATATTCTTGTGTTTCATTATATACGGAGCCACCAAGATGGAATTATGTAGAACTACGTAGTGTGCTTTAGTGAAAGAACATCCGTCCATACATATTGTTGCTTTCTTCCCTAGCATTCTTTTTGCACACAGTCTCCCATGATAGCGCGATTCAAGAACGCCGATCGGCTTAAGGTCCGGGATAAAATCAACAAAAAATTCAATGACCTCCTCTGTTCCATATCCCTTGGAGATGCTTCCTTCTGACCTAGCACGGTTATGAACATATTTCATTAACACTCCCATGAATCTCTCAAAGGGGAACATGTTGTGTAGTAATACAGGACCGAGAACGTCCATCTCTTCGACTAGGTGAACTATGAGGTGCGTCATAATATTGAAGAAGGATGGTGGGAACACCAATTCGAAGTTGACTAGACATTGCACCACATCCTTCTGTAATTTTGTAGAGTTAGTCGATTGATCACCTTCTGAAAAATTGCATTGAGGAACACACATAGCTTCACAATGGGTACTCGGACATTTTTCGGCAGAATCCCCCTCAATGCAATCGGAAATAATTGTGTCATAATCACGTGGAAGTCATGATACTTTAGGTTTTGAAACTTTTGTCTCTGCCATGTTTATTATTCCCTTTATAATCGACGAGATGCCAGACAAACCTTGATGTTGCTCAGGACTTCAAAAAAGATCTCCTTCTCTTCTTCGGTAAGAGCGTAGCTGGCAGTACCTTGATACTTCTTTGGATTCAGCTTGTCTCGTTCATGTATACGTTGCTGGTCCTGCCGTGCATCCGGTGTATCTTTTGTGTTACCATAAACGCCCAAGAAGTTTAGCAGGTTCACGCAAAGATTTTTCGTCACGTGCATCACGTTGATTGCAGAGTGAACCTCCAGGAATTTCTAATAGGGTAGCTCCCAATATATAGACTTCTTCTTCCACATGGATACGTGTATGTCATCGTCATTTGGAACATATTGTCCGCCAAGAACCTTTCCAAAGATCACTTTTAAATCCTTGACCATATCATATATATAACATCCTCGGTAGGGCGGGTAGGCTTCGTTCGGTTATCCGCCTCACCTCTGAAATGCTTGCCTCTCTTTCTTACGTTATGTTGTTTTGGAAGAAATCGATGATGCCCGAGGTACACATTCTTGTTTCCCAAATATATACTGTCAGTATCACTATCGAATCCCAGACTCTAGAAATCCCTTCGGTGAACCTATCGGGTTTCGATTAGGAGAACCCATGAGCGCTGGTGGAATCGTCGGCTAGACAGGGGGCGAGATTTACCCAGGTTCGGGGCCCTCGTAGAGGTAAAACTCTTACTCCTGCCTATTGTCGATCTGTATTCACGAATAGATCGGCTACAATGGTGGTGCTCGAATCGAGAGTAAGGTATCGAGTTCAAGGCTTTGGTGGTGCGGTATTGCTTGGTCCTCTCCCGGTGGCTCTCCTGGCCTTATATAGATGGCCAGGTCTCGAACCCTACCCGGAGAGGACTCGAACTCTAACCTTAGGTCGGTTACATATTTCCTAACTTAATCCGCAAGTCAGTGCGGGTGGGCTTCACGTGGGCCTTCTGGAATACTCCAAGGGCTCCTTTTCTTGGGCCTTAACCTTGGGCCTGAGATGGGTTGTCCTTACCCGCAGGGTCCAGGATCCATATCTTCGTCAGTAGCCCCCGAGCGTTTGCTCGAGTGGGATTTTTCCAGTCTAGTAGACGGTCAAACTTTTCTCGGTCTTTCTTTATTGTGGATAACCAGCTTGGCTGTTTCCTGTTTGAAGGGTGTGTACCCTGTGTAATGAGTTTTTATACTCGAGTATCGAGCAATAGAAGTGCCTGTTATTGCGGCTTTTTATCGCAGAAGGATGTGGTGCAGTAGCTTGGCTCTCCCGAGAGATCAGGGCCAATTAATTGCGACTAGGGAAAAAACATTTTTGGCCTACACAGATTCGAGACCTCCGACTCGAACCCGATAAGGTGATTGTTGCGACTGGGCCGTTGTGGTCTTATCGAGTCGAACTTAACCTATGGGGTTACCCGGCGCGTCCGCTAGGATTTTTCTTCGTGTTGTTGACACGGAATCATACCGGAGGACGCAGCTTTTGAGTGCGATTCCAGGCCCTCAAGAGAGATCTTTCGGGTCTTACCTTCATATTCGAAGAATATGGCATCCGGATGTGCCTAGTCGGCTGAACAATCCAAGTTTTTATGATTTGTAAATATCATGTAAGTGAAAAAAGGGTAGGTTCTGCCTACTCGAGTAATTGTTTTGAGTTTCATACGAAAGAACTTTCGTGTTTAGGAAATTTGTGCCCGTATGAAAGAGTTTTCATGTTTGGGATGTCGTGCCCGTACGAAAGAGTTTTCGTGTATAGGGTATTTTTCTCTTGTTTAAAGAGGTCTTGCTCCATGATTTTTTCACAGAAGAATTGCCTTTATTCGAAGGAGTTTTGTTCGTACGAAGTTGTTTTCGTGTTTGAACTTTCCATTCGAAGTTTTCTTGAATTTGATGATGCATGTCATGACGTCATGGCGCACTTTTCTCCTCCCGATGGGACGTGACGGAGTGGTAGCAGATGGGATGGCCCACCTAGTCAGCTTTTTGACCGGGAAACGAGACGCCGCTCCCGGTTTTCACGCGAACCGGGCAGTAAATGCGCACGATCTTCTGTTAATATCGTGGCATGAAACAGTTTTCACCGCCTCCTCGTTTCATCTTCACACGTGGTGGCTGCGATAAGCGCCACGTGGTGCATCGAGTGGCTGGGATCGATTCGTTCCGTGTATAAATACGGGTCTTAGCGATGCGGTAAAACTTTCCCAGCCTTCGTCTTCCAGTCCTTCTTCTTCCTTGCGCTCATCTTCTTCCTCGAGCTCGTGCAAGCAGTCATGGCGGGCGGAAAGAAGCGTGGTTCTGCCGTCTCCGCATCCGGGGAGGCCTCAGCGCAACATGCGCCGCGCTTGGGCGACTGGCGCTCGCCTAACACCACGGCGAAGAGCCTCAAGGAGATGCAGCGGGAAGGGCTGCTGCCGGTGGAGTCCGAGAAGCGCGTACGCCTTGGCAAGAAGGAGGAGGTACCCAACCCGCAAGCGAATGAACGCGTGGTCTTTGCGGACCATGTGTCGAGCGGCCTCTCTTTTCCCCTCCATCCGTTCCTCGTCGGGTTGCTGTATGTCTATGGCATACAGCTTCACGATCTTCCTCCGAACGCGGTGCAGCACATTGCGTGCTTCATCGTGTTCTGCGAGTGCTTCCTAGGCATTCTCCCACACTGGGGGGCTCTGGAAGGCCCTTTTCAAAGTTAGGATCTTTCGCGAGAAATCGCGAGTAGACTCCGAGCCCGGCGAGACGCTTCGCATGGGTGGCTTTGGGATCCAAGCCAAGTCGGAGACCAGCTACTTCAGCATGCACTTCATCGACTCCGCCCAGGGATGGAGGAAGAAGTGGTTTTACGTCATCGACAACAGCTCGGATGGGATTCAAGAATTCCATCCGTTCGCTGTTTTGAAGAAGAGGAAGTCCTGGGCGCACAAGTTGTCGACTGAAGAAACTGAGGTCGTCACGCCGCTACTCGCCAGGGTGGCCGCCCTTCGCGACCAGGGAGCTGGAGTCGTGTTAAACGGGCTGCACCTGGCGGGCATCTTCCTCAAGCGCATGATCCAGCCTCTGCAGCTCAGACCTTCCACGATGTGGGAGTATCAAGGCTCGGAGGATCCTAGCCGAGTGAGTCGCGAGGAGCTCTCGAACGTCGAGTTCGAGAAGAAAATTGCGGCTATCACTAGCCTGAAGGTGGGAGAGAAATTCCCCGACTGCACAGTCGCAGCCTTCGACGCGTCGAGGCCTCCGCCAGTCGCGGTTAGTTTACTCTTCTTCTCTTCTTTTATTTTCTTGCTTGTTCTGAGCTTTAGTCGATTGAATTTTCTCTTGCTTTCTTCTGTCTTCTTTGTAGACCTTAGCCGTGGCCAACTGCTACCCTCCAGTTTCGGGAGAGGAAGCCTCGGAGTTATTGGCGAGTAACCTGGACGGCCCAGCCGATACTAGTGTCACCGATGATTCTTCAGGCTTCGAGCACGATTCTTCGGATGGTGCAGAGGGCTCGAATGGCAGCCTCCTTCACCGCAAGCGCCGTCGAGTGGAGGATGACGAGGCTACCTCCAAAGATAACTCCTTGGAGGATTCGCCCGGGAAGGCTCCCATCTCCGCGACTCCACTGCGCTCACTCGCTCCTTCTCCTTCATTCCCACTAATCCCAACCGTGTGGAACGCGGATATGCTGGATGAAGATGAAGATGATGAGTAAGTTCTTGTGACGCCCCGAGATCGGGCACTATGCAGAATTCAGCATTCCCGCCAAACCCGCATAATAACCGATTCCAGGTTGCCATTTATGATAACATTACAATAGTTCACGAATAATCCACAATTACAACAGCATCAGAAAGATACAAGATGACTCCACGAGCCAGAGGTTACAACTGATACAATACAAAGATCCAAATAACAGCGGAAGAAAACAACAAATCGTCCGTCTACGGACAAGATACAAATTGGACTAAGAGTCCTGAAGATAACCGAAGGCGTCCCATCCCTGCCCAGGCCAAGCCGGAGGGATTCCCAAGCTAACGTCGTCAGACTTCAAACCTGTTGACTGCAATTTGGAATTTGCAGCCACGAAAGAGATTCGTGGGTCAGTACGGTTAAGTACTGGCAAGTGGGAGAAAGCCCATACTCACAAGTTACCGGCGTAGCCAGTCATCACAAGATACAAATACTTTAGGATCAACGGAAAGGAAGGGGTTATGGCAAATAAGCGACAGCAGGCTGCACTAACCAACTACAGAGATTCTATTACTTCCAACTATCAGAAAGGAGATAAGATCGAGTGATAGTAACCAACTGAAAGATAACTTCAAACAAACCCATCCTGGATCTCGCCCCTTATCCAAAGAAGCAATCCGAGGATAACTCACACCGTGGTATTAAAGATGAGTCAAGTTATTGTGTGAATAACCTATTACTAGTCAAGTTATTAATCATTGGGTGAAACATGATTGATCATTATGTTCAAGTTGTCCTGAGTACTTGTTAGCCAGTACTTTCACCAAGTAATCCATAACCGCGGAAAACACGGCTTCTCGAGAAGATTTACCCTGCAGGGGTGCACCATAGCAACCGCACTCATGAATATCCCGCCAGATGGGATGCCTCCCACCAAGCGGGGCACTCAACACAATCCAACCCTTCTTCGCATCAAGCCCAAAGCACCGCGTGCTGTGCGTGCGCGGCTAATCGAGCCCCACGAAGAAAAGGGGACCCTCATAGCACTGGAAGACCACGCCGCCCTAAATGCCGACTACGAAAGTTCCACCCGGGTACCAAGGGCTCGCAAGATCATGCATGCAGCAAATGGAAAGCCCGAACTAGTACGGCGATTTGGACGAGATGCGAATCGAGTCAAACTGAGGGGGAGCCCATACTCCCCAAATGCGGGTAGTGCGCTCATCATGGATCAGTAGACAAGACCCTTTTCCTATTAGGGTCGACACTAGCAGGCCTCAAAACCACCCTGGGCCTCCTGCCGGTGCCTTATCATCAAATTTATTAATAGTAACATTTGCATGATTGATTGATTGATTAAACATCGATCCCCCAGAACGTAATAGAGTAATAACAGAAAGTAACGGGTAACAGACTCGAGCAAAACAACCTAAGCATGCTAGATAAGAACAGGCACAAACAAAGGCTGTAGGTATGGAGGTGAGGCAATATCAAGGTTAAGGGATTCATGTGATGGGTTCGTAACAGAAACAACTACCACTAAGGCTAGCAGAAAAGAATCAACGGAAAGAATCGGTAACAAGTGATGAAAGGCAGCCATATGGCATGCAAGTGAGTATACTTGCCTGAGATCCCGCAAGGTAGCAGAACTTGTCGTTGCTCACATCATCTCAACGTCCTATCCGGGAAGAAGCAATGAACCTCGAACAAACACCGGAATGCAACAATTACTACTACGGCAAAAGATCCAGCATGATCAAGGTATGGATGCATGACAGGTTTAAAGATGCATTAAGGTAAACTAGTTGACAAGATAAACAAATTTAAATGGACCCATATGCAATTTGAGTTGCATATGAACAGCCCATGAATTATGGTTAGATGATTTGTTTTCCAACTAATCAACAGGTGAAGGTGGATTAGCATGATGCATGGAGGAGGAAAACAGCAAAATAACAACATTAGAATCAAATTAAAATAGGGTGTAGCAATTTAGAATTTTATTATTAACTTAGGGAATTTTGGGTGCCTTAAAGGGAACACACAAGTATTTGTTGTTTTCAACCAATTTAAAGTGTTCCAAACAAATAACAAAGTTGATATTTGAAAAGGTTATCAAATTTTAGTTGGATTACATGTTTCACATTTTGAAATTGGACTTAGGATTAATTAATTATGAATTAAACAATATTAAACAAGTTTTAATTGAATTAAACAAGATTCAAATTGTTTAGGCAATTTAAATTATTCAAATCAGAAAACAAAATTTATATTTGCAAAGGTGAGGTGAAATGGTATGGAAAACATATTTTATTTGCATTTATTGGATTAATAAATAATTAGTTATGGAATTTACAAATTAACATTTGAAATATTTAAGTTTGAATTTTAAAAAACATTTGTAATTTCCAAAACAGTACACAAATTGAATATTTGGAAAGATTAGAGAATTTGGATCAGAATTCATATAAAACTTTTAGTTATTGGGATTACAGAATAAAAGCTATTGAATTTTGAAGTTTTATATTCAATCTGTTATTTAAAAGGGATTTTGGAAGTTTTGAATTTCGTAGAAACCAAATGTTACCACGCTGGTAGCTAGCCACGGCCACTGCCCCGTGGGCCTAGCCAGCGTGGCGCCTAGGTGGCCTCCAGGGTCCATGACAGTGGGCCCCGCGCGGGTGTGGGCAAGGGAAAAGAAATTGGGGAGGCAAATGCCTCCCCTGGGATTCGAACCCGCGGGCTTGCGCTAGCGCGCACGGAGGCGTGGCCAGTCGGGCTGGCGAGCGCTTGGTGTCAGGTACCGCATCGGTGGGAGTAAGAGGTGCAGATCTCGGCAGTGGTCTTAACTGAATTCTGAAACGCAGGTTCAGGCTTCAGGTCGCGATCGAGACAAACAGAAACAAGGATGGGTCGTCTCCTGGGCAGAATCCGATCCGTGGCTTGGCTGGGTGGAGCACCAGACGATACACCAACAGGATGCTACCTGCTCGCTGATGCACATCGGGGAGGGCTCAACCCGCTACTGTCCCAGCGCGATCAGCTTCTGACGAACAGAAACAAGGGAACAGGGAAAAAAAACGGACGGCGACTAGGGGGTGAATCGGCGAGCTAGAGGAATTACCGGACCTTGATGCCTTCGGAGATATTGGTGATGAAGGGGCCCTCGTTCCATTCCCGGGAACAGAGGTTCCTCGAGGTGTCCAGATCGTGGCCGCCATGAAGAGGCAGGTGGTGGTCTCGGTGGGGTTAGGTGTTGAAGTTCAGCAGGGCAGAACAACCAGCAGAGAGGAGGGGAGGTGGCGGCGATGGGATGGAGGGGGTCTAGGTCTCTGCGAGGCTAGGGCAGAGGTGGGGATTTAAGGGGGTTAGAGCCTGGTACGGCTCACCATCGGAGGGGGGGGAGCTGATCCACCGGTTCTGCACCTGTTCGTACTGAAGGGGAAGACGACAACAGGAGAAGGGTGGGCCAGAAAGAAGTGGGCTGGGTAGAAAAGGAAGGAAAAGGGGGTTGGGCTGGGTAGGTGGGCTGCTCTCTCTCCTTGGCTGTTATTATTATTTTTTTTTTCTTCTATTGGTTGATTTTTTTGTAAGGAATAAAAGAGGGAAAAAAAATAGAGAAGGTTTAGGGTTTAATTTTTATGAATAATTTTTTTAGTGGCTTTGCAAAACAGTAATTAAAATCAATTACCATTAACTTCAAAGTTTAGAATACTAAGTGATTTCTAATTTGTCAGTTGAATTCAAAACAAGGTTGGGGTGTTTATTTTGATAATTAGATTTTTATTCATTTGCAAAACAATAACAACAAGGTAGTTAAAAAGGTAATTTCAACAACTTGAAATTAGTAATTGGATATTAAATGGTTAGGTGATTTTTCAAATAAGGTTTGGTTGGAAATTTGGATGTAAACAAATTTTATTTAATAACCAACAAGCAAATATACAACATTATTGAAATTAGTTTGGTTGCCAGATTTTAATTTCTTTCAAACCCATATTGAAATATGATAATTAGGAGTGATTGGATTTGAATGCTTGGAAATTGCCATTAGGGTTTTTAAATAACAGGGAAATTTGTATTAACAAACAATTTGACTTAGAACAACTGCAAACTATTTGAAAACAAAGGAGTTGTTATAGTTTGCAATTGCTAAATTGGAAATTGTGAGCAAGGTGTGAAAGTTTTAATTGATTTGAAATTTCCAGTTGTGATGCAAACATGGTGCAATGCAATGTGATGCATATGATGCAAGCAAAAAGAAAACAAACACTCTCTAATAGGGTAACACCCCAGGTGTTACAGACGACACCACTAACAAGGGATTGCGCCCTCGCAATCCACCTGCTAACCCGGGAGGGGAAAGAAGTTCGACTATCGTTTCTTCGTTCTTCCGGTTGATCTCCTCGACACCACTAACAAGGGATTCTTGCTCGGAGTGACGACGATGTTCTTCCACCAGGAATCTGCCGATGATCGAACCTATTAGGTTAAGGGCTCAGAAAACGTCCACCCACGTAGGATCCTAACACTTTGAAAGATTGAGTACGAGAGCAGACTCCAAAACAAATAAGATGGGAGGGGAAATAGAATAGGGATAAGGAGAAAACAAGAATCCTATTGAGATGTTTTTCCCAAAATAGTTTAGCAGAAATAGTTTTTGACACTCTAAAAACAACGACCGTTAGCGAGGTTATCCTACAGGCTTTGCGGACCCGTTGCTTCGATAACCATTCGTATCGAAACAATATCAGGAATCGGAACCAAGGCTCTGATACCATTTGTGACGCCCCGAGATCGGGCACTATGCAGAATTCAGCATTCCCGCCAAACCCGCATAATAACCGATTCCAGGTTGCCATTTATGATAACATTACAATAGTTCACGAATAATCCACAATTACAACAGCATCAGAAAGATACAAGATGACTCCACGAGCCAGAGGTTACAACTGATACAATACAAAGATCCAAATAACAGCGGAAGAAAACAACAAATCGTCCGTCTACGGACAAGATACAAATTGGACTAAGATTCCTGAAGATAACCGAAGGCGTCCCATCCCTGCCCAGGCCAAGCCGGAGGGATTCCCAAGCTAACGTCGTCAGACTTCAAACCTGTTGACTGCAATTTGGAATTTGCAGCCACGAAAGAGATTCGTGGGTCAGTACGGTTAAGTACTGGCAAGTGGGAGAAAGCCCATACTCACAAGTTACCGGCGTAGCCAGTCATCACAAGATACAAATACTTTAGGATCAACGGAAAGGAAGGGGTTATGGCAAATAAGCGACAGCAGGCTGCACTAACCAACTACAGAGATTCTATTACTTCCAACTATCAGAAAGGAGATAAGATCGAGTGATAGTAACCAACTGAAAGATAACTTCAAACAAACCCATCCTGGATCTCGCCCCTTATCCAAAGAAGCAATCCGAGGATAACTCACACCGTGGTATTAAAGATGAGTCAAGTTATTGTGTGAATAACCTATTACTAGTCAAGTTATTAATCATTGGGTGAAACATGATTGATCATTATGTTCAAGTTGTCCTGAGTACTTGTTAGCCAGTACTTTCACCAAGTAATCCATAACCGCGGAAAACACGGCTTCTCGAGAAGATTTACCCTGCAGGGGTGCACCATAGCAACCGCACTCATGAATATCCCGCCAGATGGGATGCCTCCCACCAAGCGGGGCACTCAACACAATCCAACCCTTCTTCGCATCAAGCCCAAAGCACCGCGTGCTGTGCGTGCGCGGCTAATCGAGCCCCACGAAGAAAAGGGGACCCTCATAGCACTGGAAGACCACGCCGCCCTAAATGCCGACTACGAAAGTTCCACCCGGGTACCAAGGGCTCGCAAGATCATGCATGCAGCAAATGGAAAGCCCGAACTAGTACGGCGATTTGGACGAGATGCGAATCGAGTCAAACTGAGGGGGAGCCCATACTCCCCAAATGCGGGTAGTGCGCTCATCATGGATCAGTAGACAAGACCCTTTTCCTATTAGGGTCGACACTAGCAGGCCTCAAAACCACCCTGGGCCTCCTGCCGGTGCCTTATCATCAAATTTATTAATAGTAACATTTGCATGATTGATTGATTGATTAAACATCGATCCCCCAGAACGTAATAGAGTAATAACAGAAAGTAACGGGTAACAGACTCGAGCAAAACAACCTAAGCATGCTAGATAAGAACAGGCACAAACAAAGGCTGTAGGTATGGAGGTGAGGCAATATCAAGGTTAAGGGATTCATGTGATGGGTTCGTAACAGAAACAACTACCACTAAGGCTAGCAGAAAAGAATCAACGGAAAGAATCGGTAACAAGTGATGAAAGGCAGCCATATGGCATGCAAGTGAGTATACTTGCCTGAGATCCCGCAAGGTAGCAGAACTTGTCGTTGCTCACATCATCTCAACGTCCTATCCGGGAAGAAGCAATGAACCTCGAACAAACACCGGAATGCAACAATTACTACTACGGCAAAAGATCCAGCATGATCAAGGTATGGATGCATGACAGGTTTAAAGATGCATTAAGGTAAACTAGTTGACAAGATAAACAAATTTAAATGGACCCATATGCAATTTGAGTTGCATATGAACAGCCCATGAATTATGGTTAGATGATTTGTTTTCCAACTAATCAACAGGTGAAGGTGGATTAGCATGATGCATGGAGGAGGAAAACAGCAAAATAACAACATTAGAATCAAATTAAAATAGGGTGTAGCAATTTAGAATTTTATTATTAACTTAGGGAATTTTGGGTGCCTTAAAGGGAACACACAAGTATTTGTTGTTTTCAACCAATTTAAAGTGTTCCAAACAAATAACAAAGTTGATATTTGAAAAGGTTATCAAATTTTAGTTGGATTACATGTTTCACATTTTGAAATTGGACTTAGGATTAATTAATTATGAATTAAACAATATTAAACAAGTTTTAATTGAATTAAACAAGATTCAAATTGTTTAGGCAATTTAAATTATTCAAATCAGAAAACAAAATTTATATTTGCAAAGGTGAGGTGAAATGGTATGGAAAACATATTTTATTTGCATTTATTGGATTAATAAATAATTAGTTATGGAATTTACAAATTAACATTTGAAATATTTAAGTTTGCATTTTAAAAAACATTTGTAATTTCCAAAACAGTACACAAATTGAATATTTGGAAAGATTAGAGAATTTGGATCAGAATTCATATAAAACTTTTAGTTATTGGGATTACAGAATAAAAGCTATTGAATTTTGAAGTTTTATATTCAATCTGTTATTTAAAAGGGATTTTGGAAGTTTTGAATTTCGTAGAAACCAAATGTTACCACGCTGGTAGCTAGCCACGGCCACTGCCCCGTGGGCCTAGCCAGCGTGGCGCCTAGGTGGCCTCCAGGGTCCATGACAGTGGGCCCCGCGCGGGTGTGGGCAAGGGAAAAGAAATTGGGGAGGCAAATGCCTCCCCTGGGATTCGAACCCGCGGGCTTGCGCTAGCGCGCACGGAGGCGTGGCCAGTCGGGCTGGCGAGCGCTTGGTGTCAGGTACCGCATCGGTGGGAGTAAGAGGTGCAGATCTCGGCAGTGGTCTTAACTGAATTCTGAAACGCAGGTTCAGGCTTCAGGTCGCGATCGAGACAAACAGAAACAAGGATGGGTCGTCTCCTGGGCAGAATCCGATCCGTGGCTTGGCTGGGTGGAGCACCAGATGATACACCAACAGGATGCTACCTGCTCGCTGATGCACATCGGGGAGGGCTCAACCCGCTACTGTCCCAGCGCGATCAGCTTCTGACGAACAGAAACAAGGGAACAGGGAAAAAAAACGGACGGCGACTAGGGGGTGAATCGGCGAGCTAGAGGAATTACCGGACCTTGATGCCTTCGGAGATATTGGTGATGAAGGGGCCCTCGTTCCATTCCCGGGAACAGAGGTTCCTCGAGGTGTCCAGATCGTGGCCGCCATGAAGAGGCAGGTGGTGGTCTCGGTGGGGTTAGGTGTTGAAGTTCAGCAGGGCAGAACGACCAGCAGAGAGGAGGGGAGGTGGCGGCGATGGGATGGAGGGGGTCTAGGTCTCTGCGAGGCTAGGGCAGAGGTGGGGATTTAAGGGGGTTAGAGCCTGGTACGGCTCACCATCGGAGGGGGGGAGCTGATCCACCGGTTCTGCACCTGTTCGTACTGAAGGGGAAGACGACAACAGGAGAAGGGTGGGCCAGAAAGAAGTGGGCTGGGTAGAAAAGGAAGGAAAAGGGGGTTGGGCTGGGTAGGTGGGCTGCTCTCTCTCCTTGGCTGTTATTATTATTTTTTTTTCTTCTATTGGTTGATTTTTTTGTAAGGAATAAAAGAGGGAAAAAAATAGAGAAGGTTTAGGGTTTAATTTTTATGAATAATTTTTTTAGTGGCTTTGCAAAACAGTAATTAAAATCAATTACCATTAACTTCAAAGTTTAGAATACTAAGTGATTTCTAATTTGTCAGTTGAATTCAAAACAAGGTTGGGGTGTTTATTTTGATAATTAGATTTTTATTCATTTGCAAAACAATAACAACAAGGTAGTTAAAAAGGTAATTTCAACAACTTGAAATTAGTAATTGGATATTAAATGGTTAGGTGATTTTTCAAATAAGGTTTGGTTGGAAATTTGGATGTATACAAATTTTATTTAATAACCAACAAGCAAATATACAACATTATTGAAATTAGTTTGGTTGCCAGATTTTAATTTCTTTCAAACCCATATTGAAATATGATAATTAGGAGTGATTGGATTTGAATGCTTGGAAATTGCCATTAGGGTTTTTAAATAACAGGGAAATTTGTATTAACAAACAATTTGACTTAGAACAACTGCAAACTATTTGAAAACAAAGGAGTTGTTATAGTTTGCAATTGCTAAATTGGAAATTGTGAGCAAGGTGTGAAAGTTTTAATTGATTTGAAATTTCCAGTTGTGATGCAAACATGGTGCAATGCAATGTGATGCATATGATGCAAGCAAAAAGAAAACAAACACTCTCTAATAGGGTAACACCCCAGGTGTTACAGTTCTTCTCCTCGTTCTTAGTCGAACATTTTTCTTTGCATCTATGTTGATGCTTTGTTTTTTGTTGCAGCCTGCAAACCATTAGTCCTCGCAGGTACGCCTCTTCCCTTCCTCCCGAAAGGAGGAATAGAGCAGGAGCTGCGGGTGAGACTCCTACTGCTGGCACCGTCCAGAATTCGCCCAGCGTAGCCCCCAATGTGACGACTGCGGAACATGAAGTTCCTAGTTTTGCTGCCGGGGCTTCAGCTTCGAAAGAGGTGACGGATAGCTTCGCAGATCCCCTCTCCCGCGCCAAGGGCCAGGTAAATTCTGTTACTCGTCTTCAAATTGTTATCGGGTGCACGACAGTGCTCCCGATGGGAGTAGCCCCCGAGGCTGTAGTCGATCGCATGCGATCGGCTACAAGCTCAAAGTCTGTCTTTTTCTTCTTCTTGATTTTATCGGGTGCACGGCAGTGCTCCCAATGGGAGTAGCCCCCGAGGCTTTACCCGATTGATTTTAATCGGGTATAGGCTCCAATTTTTTCTTTTCTAATTCTTCTATCTCTGTATTTTTTGTAGTCTTTTGTTGACTCCCTTGTGGCGATTGGCCGCCGCGTTGTTTTTGCTGAATCGGAGTGCGGGACGCTTCGAGCGGACCGCAGTCGACTTTCCTCCGAGAACGAGCTTCTTCGAAGTAAGTTGTATCATCTTTTCTTGTTTCCATACTTTCGTCGATTCTTGGCTTCTGACAAATATCGCTATGCAGCTCGACTCGAGTTTTCGAAGGCCGAGAAGGATAGTCTCTCTGAGCGGGTAACAACTCAGGAGGCTGATCTGGCGGCTGTTCGACAAGAACTTGAAGCCTCCCGCATGCGATCGGAGGAACTTGAAGGAAAGTCGCGGATGCCCAGAACGCTTTGAAGAATCTGGAGGATGCTGGCAATATTGCGGATGCTGACCTTGTCACATTCCTTTGTCCTCTTGCTGAGCGTCTAGCGGGTAAGCAATTTTGGCTCTCGCAGTTTCGTCTTCTGTCCTGGTGAACTTGTTGAGTCTTGACATTCTTTTCTTTATAGGTCTTCTGGGTGTTCCTCTGGAGATTCCCGGAATCCAGCGGGTAGACGTGCTAACCGACACTCTTGCTCAACTCAAGAGGCATGCCGAAGGAGTTTGCTCCTTGGTTGGCAATGCCACTCAAGTGTTGACGCAGCTGCACGGTCGCCTCCTCGCCAACGCTGAATCTCCACCCGCGCTAGGCGACCTGCTGAAGATTTTCTCGGAGAGCAATCTCCTGGATGCCTACGCAGTCGCCCAGTCAGAGTCTGGCGCAAAGACGGCGATCCAGTTCGCGCTGGCGCATGGAGTAAGCGCTTTGGAGGAGGTCTACTCGGATCTCCCAGTCGATCCTTCCACGGGCAAAAAGGTATGGCTTACTCGTTTTGGCGAGCCAGCCGCCATCCTTGCTCGGAAGTTGTCTGAGTTGTTTGCTCGACTTAAGAGAGGGACGACTGCCGCGAGTGGGAGCACCACTGTAGCTTCTTAGTCTTCTTTTTTCTTTTACTTTGCCAGTTTGATTGTAATGAACCCTGGGATGTACTCCCGTATTTTCACCGTCCTTAATCGAGATGTTCTTCTGGAAGTTGCTTTTTGTTGTTGTATATTTTCTCCCGATGGGAGTAGCCCCCGAGGCATTTAGTCGACTATGCGACTAGATACAACTCAAATAGGGCTTCTTACTCCTTTCCTTGTACTCTTCCAGGCTGCCGGGATTGCCGCAGAACCTTCAGGTGGACGTGCCACTCCAGCAAATCCTCTTGTCGCCGCTGTTGGGACCTATGCGGGTCTTCGTGATAGCGTCCAGGAGGGTGAGCGCAAGCTGAAAGCTTTGCGCGGTGTAGCCGATGTGGCGAAGTCCAAGCAGAAACTGGCGACTGAGCGCGGACAGTTTCTGATGGATGAGTTAGCTTCTGTTGCTAGGGATTTGCTGTGTAAGTAATACAGCCCCCGTGTCTTCTTTGTCTTGTTTCCTTTTCTGATTATGCATGTTTGCTCTTCAGTTGTTAAACCGGATGATAGGGAGGAAAAGTAGTGGGTGGAAAACCACATTCTTCAAGATGCTGGCAGCTCAAAGCCTCATGCGAACAATTTTTTTTCTGATCGCAGTCAAGGATTTGTGATGGCCGCCTTGAAGTTCCGTGTCATCCAGGCGAGAATTCTCGTGAGTTCTTTTCATGAGGTCTTGGTCGCGATGAACGCTGCTTTCTATCCGCTGGAAAGGGGTCCTGAAGACTGGAGTCATCTTTTTAGGCTGTTCGGACAGGAGGGAGAGATTCGCGCGTGTGTGTGCAATCAGATGACTTGCGGCGCGGTTGTAGCTCTCTCCTTTGTCCGGATATGGCATCATGAGATAAATTTTAACTCCGTAGCTAGGCTCCCAGATGGTCCAATCGATGATATTTCACCATACTATGATGTTGTTCGTCCTGCAGCAGAGAAAATCATCCGACTAACCTCTGAGGAAGTATATAGAGTGTTGGCGACTGAGAATGCTTAGCGCTTTGATTGATTGTCGGATGTGCACATCCTGTAATTTTGTATAGTTTGTAAAACTGTTGTAAGGTGTGTAACCTTGTATTTATAATTTTTCCTGAGATGCTTAGTTGTAGGTGTAGCCCCCGTGTGTTTATGGGGTACGTATCTGTAACTATTTAGCATGTAGGAATAGTAAGCTTCGAGTAAATATGATGGAGAAACCATGTGTTTTATTGCGATGACTGAGAAGTGATGTATTCGAGATACACGAGTGGCTAGTATAGCCTTATTTGTTGTGAGAACAAGTAAATCTAGGGATAAAATTTGCGGAGGTGTGCAATATTCCAAGGATTGGAATAGATTCCTCCAGTCGATGGATTCTTCAGCCTGTAGGCTCCGCCTGGGATGACTTCGTGTATGATGAAGGGTCCTTCCCAGGGAGGCTCGAGCTTGTGTCCTTCCTTCTGCTTGAGCCGCAACACTAGATATCCAACCGCGAGTGCTCTGTGGCGTATGCGGCGACTGTGATAGTTTCGCAGTGATTGCTTATATCTTGCGGATCTTGCGAGCGCAATGTCACACATTACATCGAGTGCATCCATATCTTCCGCGAGTGCCTTGTTGGAGGTTTCTTCGCTGTAAGCCACAACTCGTGGGGCGCTGAATCTAACATCCTCGGGAAGGACCGCTTCTGCCCCGTATACCATGAAAAATGGTGTGTAGTTTGTGGATCGGTTTGGAGTTGTGCGGAGGCTCCATAGTACGGAGGGTAGCTCTTCGGCCCAATGTCCTGCTGCGGGGTGTAGACGATCGAGTAGACGTTTCTTGATGCCAGCTGAAACTAAGCCGTTGGATCTTTCGACTTGTCCGTTCGTTTGCGGGTGGGCAACTGAAGCAAACTTGAAGTTGATGCCCTTTTCCTCGCAGAACTGTTGCGTTTCCTTTGCTGTGAAGTTTGTACCATTGTCTGTAATGATGTCGTGTGGTACCCCGAATCTGCATACGATGGAATCGAGGAACTTGACGGCGCATTGGGCGCTAGCCGAAGTTACTGGCATGGCCTCGATCCCCTTGGTAAATTTGTCGACTACGACCAGTAAGTGTGTGTATCCACCCGGCGTGGACTTGCGTAGTGGTCCGACCATATCCAGCCCCCATTGTGCGAAGGGCCAGGAAATGGGTATCATGTGCAATTCCGTAGCAGGTGCATGTGGTCTTGGTGTGAATCGCTGGCAAGCGTTGCATCGTTCGACCAGGTCCTTTGCATCGGTGGCTGCCGTGAGCCAGTAGAATCCTGCTCGGAAGGCCTTTCCCATGATTGTTTTCCAGCTAGCATGATGTCCACAGTTTCCTTGGTGGATGTCCTGGAGTAATTTTTGCCATCTTCGGGTGCGATGCAGCGCTGAAGCATACCCGAGATGCTTTGCTTGTATAATTATCCGTTGACTACCCGAAAGGATTTGCTGCGTCTGATTATTTGTCGAGCCTCGCGCGGATTGGCCGGGAGCTGTCTGTTGGTCAGGTATTCAAGGTATTTCTGCGTCCAGACTGGCTCGACCAGGAAAACCTGTCGTGAAATGTTATGAATAAGCTTGATAATGGCGACTTGCAGGCTGACCTCTGTTTCTAGCACTGCGGGTGTTCCTGCATCTTTCTTGACTTTGACCGGTCGCTTGATCATCGGCTCGAAATATATTCCTGGCGGTATGGGTGTATTTGTGGAACCCATGTTTGCCAGTCTATCTGCTTCTTCGTTGCTGTATCTTCCAATGTGCTTCAGCTCGCACCCCTTGAAACTTCCTTCGAGTAGGTTGTACATGTCGCGATATGCGACCATGTTTTCAGCAATTGCGTCACATTCTTTCATTGTCTGCTGCACGATGAGATTGGAGTTGCCGTAGATCATTAATCGGGTAGCTCCACAGGCGACTGCCATCTTCATCCCATGCAACAGGGATTCATATTCTGCGTCGTTGTTCGGTGCTGGATCATCTGGTGGAAAGTCCAATCGTAGGATGTATTGCAGCTTGTCTCCCCGAGGCGATATGAGGACAATTCCAGCTCCTGCTCCTTCGTTTCTTTTGGACCCGTCAAAGTACATTATCCAATTGCTCGTGTACTCAGGCGGTCCGGGCGTTTGTAGTTCTGTCCACTCTCTTAGAAATTCCACGAGTACCTGGGATTTGACTGCGTTGCGGCCTGCATAGGTGATGTCCCAAGCGCCCAGCTCGATGCTCCATTTTGCTATTCTTCCGGATGCCATAGGGTTGTTCATGATTGTCCCGAGTGATGCATCATTAACCACTGTGATGGCGTGTTCCTGGAAATAGTGCTTGAGCTTTCGGGCTGTAAGAACAACTCCATATGCGAGCTTCTGGTAATGAGGGTATCGTTGCTTGCATGGCGAGAGCACTTCACTGATGTAATAGATCGGTCGTTGGACTCCGTACACTTTGCCTTCCTCAGGTCGTTCGACTACGATTGCTGTGCTGATGACCTGGTTTGTGGCGGCTAGGTACAAGTAAAGTGGCTCCCTTTCTTGCGGTGTTGCAAGGACGCGCCTGCTTTGCAACGATCGCTTCAAGTCTGCGAACGCTTGCTTAGCTTCTGGTGTCCACTCGAATTTGTCCGTCTTCTTCAACAACTTGTACAAGGGTAACGCTTGCTCTCCCAATCGTGCGATGAACCTGCTCAGGGCGGCTAGTCGCCCTGCGAGCTGTTGGACTCCGCGTAGATTGGTTGGCTCCTTCATAGTCAAGATTGCTTGTATTTTCTCTGGGTTGGCTTCAATGCCTATGGCAGATACCAGGTACCCGAGAAGTTTTCCTGCAGGAACGCCAAAGACGCATTTGGTCGGATTGAGCTTGATCCTGTATGCATTGAGGGCGTCGAATGTTTCTCTAATGTCTTCGAGGAGTGTGTCCTCAACTCGAGTCTTGATGAAAATGTCGTCAACGTACACCTGCATGTTCTTGCCAATGAGCTTGGCGAGGCATTTTTGCATGCAGCGCTGATATGTTGCGCCTGCGTTCTTGAGCCCGAAGGGCATTGTCGTGTAGCAGTATACACCATGGGGTGTGATGAATGCTGTCTTTTCTTCATCCTCCTTTTTCATCCGGATCTGATTATATCCCGAATAGGCGTCCAGGAAGGAGAGGCGTTGACAGCCTGCCGTAGAGTCCACGATCTGGTCGATTCGCGGGAGGGGAAAGTTATCCTTGGGGCAATGCTTGTTTAACGACGTGTAGTCGATGCATACCCGAAGGATGTCCGTGTTCTTTTTGGGGACCAACACCGGGTTTGCTAACCAGGTGGATATCTTGATCTCCCTGATGAATTTCGCTGCTAGCAATCTGTTTACTTCTTCTCCAAGCGCCTTCTACTTGGGTTCTGAAAATCGTCGAGTAGTCTGTTTGATGGGTTTGGCATCTGCAAAGACTTCGAGTGAGTGCTCGGCAAACTCACTAGGAATTCCTGGCATATCTGAAAGCTGCCAGGCGAAAATTTCCCAGTACTCACGGAGGAGTTCGACGAGCGCGCCTTCCTATGCTTGCGAGAGGGTGGTTGAGACCATCGCTGTCTTCGAAGAATCTGTCGGGTGCACTTGATGCTTCCGGGTGTCACTGTTGGCGCTGAACTCCAGCTCAGGCGCGTTTTTCTTCGTGAGGGGCATCACGGAGTGATCCGTGGTTTTTGCCAACTCTTGAAGTTCTTCTTGCATCCCAAAAGATTTTGCAATCTCATTGAATTCAATGCCGCACTTGTTGGATTTATGAAAGTCCCCGTCGATGGTGATCACACCGTATTCTCCAGGTAGCTTGAGCTTCAGGTATGCATAGTGTGGTACAGCCATGAATCTGGCGAACGCTGTTCGACCAAGAATGGCGTGGTACTGTGAAGGCCAGTCGACGACTTCGAAGTCTAGGAATTCCCTTCTGTAGTTGCTTTTAGTGCCCAGCACAACTTCTAAGTTGATTGTTCCGAGTGGACGGATTGCCTTTCCTGGAACTATCCCGTGGAAGGATGTTTCTGATTCCGTTAGGCCGTCCAGGTTCCTGTTCATTCGACGGAGTGTATCCGCGTAGATAATGTTGATGCCACTGCCACCATCCATGAATACGCGGGCCAAGTCGTAGTTGTCAATCTGTGCTTGGATGACAAGGGCGGCGTGTCCTGGTCGATAGACTCGTGGTGGGTGGTTTTTCATCGAGAATGTGATTGGCTGGTCTGCCATCTTCAAGTACTCGGGCTTTGTTGGCGGTGTCTGCACAGCCATGCATAATTGCCTCGTGTTAGTCTTTTGAGCTCTGCGAGAGGGACATACCTTCTGGATCATTGCGAGTTGTCCTGCCGTGTTCGGGTACGCGTTGGCTCCGGCGTTCTATGCAGGTGGTGCAGGCAGTGCAGCTAGCGCCATGTTTGGATTTGCCGGTGGAGGTGGGGGTTGTGGCGGCTGGATTCCTTGGTGCCCTGCCCCTGGAAGCGGTGGGTAATTCTGAGTGGCTGCGGATCTTTTCCTTGCGAGGGCGTCCGAGATGTCAAGGAACTTTCGACAATCCTTGAGAAGGTGTGTTGCCTTAGTTTTGCCCGTGCCCTTATCTGTAAATAGATGTAGCGAGCAGTATGCATCGAGGTCCTCTTCGGGGGATTTTTCTTCAGCCTTTGGTCTCCACTCGCGATTCCCACGGCGACCGGAGTCGCGACTTCGCGTGAATTCCGCTGCAACCAACTCCTCTCTATCCTCGTGATCGTAATATTTCCTTCTCTTTGTTCGGCCGTGGCGGTCGTCTTCGTGCGTAGGCGATGATGCTCTCTCGTTGCGCACTGCGTCTTCTCCGTTAGCCCACTTTTTGGCTATGATCATTAGCTCCCCAATAGTTTTGGGTGCAGCTCTGCCTAATTCTTCTCGGAAAGCAGTTCTTCGGGCGCCCTTTGCGAAGGCTTCGATCTCTACTTCTTCCGAGATGGTTCCCGCAGTGTTCCTGAGCGTGGTCCACCGCTGGATATATTCGCGGGTAGACTCGCCGCTTTTCTGCTTGCATGCTCGCAGTTCTTCGATCGTGGCCGGCCTTTTGTAGGTCGACTGGAAGTTTTTGCCAAAATCAAGGTGCAAGTCATCCCATGATGCGTAGCAAGATCTAGGTATTCTTTCCAACCAACTACGGGCCGCGCCGACGAGATGCAAATTGAGGTATTGCATAGCCGTGTTCTTGTTCCCACGTTGGCACTTTACTGCCGTGAGGTAATCGCTTAGCCATTGATAGGGCTCGAGTGAGCCGTCGTACATTGTCACTTCCGTGCTGAGCTTGAATCTTCTGGGCAGAGGCGCCTCGCGAATACTGCGGGCAAAGCAGAGCGCATCGCAGGTTTCGTCATCCGAGGAGCCGGATGAAGATCGGTCGCGATATCTCGATGCCCTTGCCTTGTCCACCTTATTTTCTGCGATGTCAGATCGCGCGTCACGTCCTGGCTGGTCGCGGTCAGCGTCCTTCGGCGGCTCCTTGCTTCGTTTTCGCGAGCGGCTGCTGTGGTGTCGCGAACTTTTGTCTCTCGGGCTACCTTCGCTACTGCTTCGACTGTCGTCGCGGCGTCGGGCTTCTTTTCCTCGACCACGACGCAGTGACTTATCTTTTCTCGGCGAAGAGCTTCTGTGCCTGCGGGGCGTGTCTTTTTCTTTCTCCTTCTCCTTATCCTGTTGCTCCTTCTCCAGCTGCTCTTCGGACTTCTTGCGGTCGTAGGAGGCGAGCCTTGCAGCTGCCAGTCCTAGTACTTTGCGCACTTGTTTATACTGCTCTGCCCGAGGGTCACTTTCCGTCGGTTGATTCATCTGCATGTAAGTTGCTGCGGCTAGAACCGCGGCAGCAGGGGTTTGCGGGTAGACGTTGCCGTCGTCGTCAACCCTCATGAAAGAATGTGTGGCTCACCTGCTGGTCCCGCCGAAGGACTCGAAGTCCCTGGATGATGATGCATGTCCCTTCCTCGTGCGTCGGGTACCGAGCGAGGGCGCAAGGGATAGCTCGGCCCGTCGTTGACTCGATTCGTCAGCCGCTCTTCTTCGGCGGGCCAGATCTATTCGAGTGTCTTTGATGGTTGATGCTGCTCTCACTAAGTGATAGTGGTAGGCAATCAGATCTTCGTGTGGCGCTCCTGCCGCGGGTGGCTTGCTTGTTCGCACGGCTTCCTTGGCTCGGTTCCAGGCCTCCCGCGTGACGCCGATTATGTTGCGCTCTGTTGCGCTAAGTTCGGTTTCCTGAGGTTGTTCTGATCCTGCCATGCAGACTTGGGCCAGTCGTGGCCCGTGTGTGCTAGGCGTAGATCGGAAAATTCTCTGGACTCGAGACGGTTCCTCTGTCGAGAGGGTATGGTAATCGTTCGTGTTGAAGCGGATGGATTCGCCACTTTTCTCCAGAGGGAAGCGCGAGTCGACGGCTCCAGATTCAGATTCTGATTCATCCGAGAAGTGGAGGATTCCGTCCCTGTTGGTTACGAACTTGAGGCTTCCGAACGTCAAGGTGACGCTCCTCTCCAGATCTTCGAATACCGGGCGCGACTCCGGCGAGTGAGGTGTGACCACGACAGATCCGATCCGTATAGGATTGTTCGGAGCCGTAGTCGATGGTTTCCAACGGGAGTTGGTTGTCGATGAAGCCGAAGATGCCGGTGATCCAGCGCCCGCCGTTCCCACAGACGGCGCCAATTGTCGAATCCCAGACTCTACAAATCCCTTCGGTGAACCTATCGGGTTTCGATTAGGAGAACCCATGAGCGCTGGTGGAATCGTCGGCTAGACAGGGGGCGAGATTTACCCAAGTTCGGGGCCCTCGTAGAGGTAAAACCCTTACTCCTGCCTCTTGTCGATCTGTATTCACGAATAGATCGGTTACAATGGTGGTGCTCGAATCGAGAGTAATGTCTCGAGTTCAAGGCTTTGGTGGTGCGGTATTGCTTGGTCCTCTTCCGGTGGCTCTCCTGGCCTTATATAGATGGCCAGGTCTCGAACCCTAACCGGAGAGGACTCGAACTCTAACCTTAGGTCGGTTACATATTTCCTAACTTAATCCGCAAGTCAGTGCGGGTGGGCTTCACGTGGGCCTTCTGGAATACTCCAAGGGCTCCTTTTCTTGGGCCTTAACCTTGGGCCTGAGATGGGGTGTCCTTACCCGCAGGGTCCAGGATCCATATCTTCGTCAATCACCTAAACAGTTTGTGCATGCATTGTATCCCTTGTTTGACTGTCCTCAAATGTTACTAAGGGAAGGCCAATCATGGATGGTTACAAACAACAACGCTCGTAAGTTAAATTACTTTTGTTCATGCTCATCCCACCCAGGTACACCTTCTTCACGTCATAATTGTAAAATTTCTTCAACCAATGGCCATGGGTACACATCAATGTCGTTGTCGGGTTGCCTCAGGCCTTGGATGAGCATTGGCATCCTAATGAACTTCCGCTTCATGCACAACCAAGGAGAAAGGTTATAGATACGTAGAGTCACTGGCAAGGTGCTATGACTGGAGCTCTTCTCCCCGAAGGATTAAAGCGATCTGTACTTAGCCAAATCTTAAGTTCCTCGCGTCGTCTGAAAATTTCTTGAACTCTCTGTCGATTTTTCTCTACTGCGACCCGTCAGCGAGGTGTCTTAGCATCACCTCTTTCTTAAGGTTTTCTTTGTGCCATCGCAACAACTTGGCATGCTATTTGTTTTGGAACAGACATTTCAACCGTGGTATTATAGGAGCATACCATATCACCTTGGCAGGAATCCTCTTCCCGGGGCACGGCTCGCGCTCAACATCATCAGGGTCATCTCGCCCGATCTTATACAGCAATGCACCACATATCGGGCATGCATTCAAATTCTCGTAATCCTCACCGCGGTAGAGGATGCAATCATTGATGCATGCATGTATCTTCTGCACCTCTAATCCTAGAGGGAAGACAGCCTTCTTTGCTTCATACGTACCAGAGGGAAATACATTCTCCCCTGGAAGCATCTTAATTATTATTTTTAGCAACTTTTCATAATTCTTGCCAGCTAGACCACTCTCTGCCTTCCATTGCAACAATTCTAGTGTGGTACCCAGCTTATTCTGGCCATCTTCGCAATTTGGGTATAATAAATTGTTCTGATCCTCTAACATTCTCTCCAACTTCAACTTCTCGTTTTCACTTCCGCAGTTTATCTTCGCATCAAGAATGGCCCGACCTAAATAGTCATCGGGATCATAAAAAATTAGCTCTTCTTCATCTTCATCTCCCTCCATTGTCCTATCACCGTGTTCAGTGAACATAAGATAGTTGTCATTATCCTCTTCTTCTTCGTTGTCGTCCATTATAACCCCTCTTTCTCCATGCTTGGTTCGACAGTTATAGTCAGGCATGAAACCCTTCTCAAGCTGGTGGACGTGAATGGTTTTTGAGGTAGAGTAATCCATCGTATTCTTACAGTCACTACATGGACAACAAATGAAACAATTCGATCGCCTGGTTGTCTCAGCCACATGGAGAAAATTATGCATGCTAGTAATGAACTCAGGATGGCGACGGTCACCGTACATTCATTGTCGGTTCATATGCATTATATAAGTATATCAATAACCGTTAATTACACTACTTCATGAATAGATGAGTGACCAAATTAATTAATATTAAACTTCATCACATTAAAAGCAAATTAGAGTAGTGACCAAATGTAATACATATATTTCTCATAAGACATACACTAAAAGTAACATACAACTATCTAAAAAAAATTAAATCCAACAAAAAATGCGACAAAAATCACAACTAAGATAACTATTGAACCAACAACATAATGATACGAAGCTTTAATCTTTTTCAATTTTCAAGAACATTGCATCCATCTTGATCTGGTGATCATCGACGACGTCGGCAAGCAATATCATCTCCTCTTCTAGGCATTGCAGACGAAGATTTTCACTTCTTTTCAATTTTTCTTTCAAATCATTATTTTCTTTCTCAAATAAAAATTTAGCATCTCGACAAGAGGTTTGGTTGGAATTTCCAGTTCAACTACCTCCTAGATAAAATATGTATGTCAAGTGGATCGGCATAATTTTCATAAAACAAAATGAAACAAAATAGTTATAAAAGCATACCATATCCGAATCATAGACCGGGCGAGGGTCGACGGGGACGAATAACAAAACCATGACACTATACATATAAAAAACAATCATACATGTAAGAAAATTATGAAGTAATAACTATATACATCTATCACGTAAAACTAAGTTTTTTTATAAAAAAAATAAAAAACAAGAGGCTCACCGAGGTTGTGCCGGCTAGGGGACGACGCTGGCGATCGACGGCGGTGAGGACGTAGACAATACTAAAACTAACAAATCATACTTTAATTTGAGCTTAAATTGCATATAAAACGAATGAAATGCCTAACTTTGACATGTCATCGAAAACCTTGCTAGCACTAAAAAAATAAATTAGTTAAACTATAAAGGAAATGAGCTAAATTAGGAACGCCCGAAGAAAGGATCATGTTTCTAACCCTTGGATTGATGGTTGCCGCCAACTTTAACAAAATGGTGGAGAAAAATAGAGATTTGTTGGAGTGTAAGAGGAGAGAAATATTTGGAAATGTGTTGCGGATGAAAAAATGGAGAGCTAGCTATGCTCGGGTTGAAGAAATAGCATGGACACACTTTAGCACCGGTTCGTGATACAAAACGGTACTAGAGGTGCAGCGTCGGCCCCACATCTGCAGCAAATTTGGCACGAAAACCTGTAGTACCGGTTCGTCCCCAAACAAACCGGTGCTAAAGGTTTCCGCGCCAAATTTGCTGCAGATGTGGGGCCGACGCTTAAAGGTTTTCGGCGCCCTGTGCTCTAGAGCTGGTACTAATGTTATCTTTAGTACCAGTTCGTAAGTGAACTGGTACTAAAGGTAAAAACCTTTGGCATGTTTCTACTAGTACTTGGAGATACTCTCTCCGTTTTAAAATAGATGAATTTCATTTGTTCATACATGCATGATGAAATGGAAGTCATCTATTTTGAAACAGACGGAGTATGCTCCAAGATCTACAAATTGGCCAATGTACGGCTGAGTAACCATAGTTACAAAGAGAGCCGCACAAAATCCGTATTTTAAGGTCGAATGAATTAACCGGCTGATAGTAAGGTTGAAGCCACTCTTAATAGGGGTGTAAGTGGGCAAACCCACTTAGCCCACTTTTTTTTTTGACATTTTCCAATATATATAAAAAGCAAACAAGTCGCCTCGTTAAAAATCTTCCAGCCCCCTCAGGTACCCTGGTAAGGAAAAGAGTGCGAACTTGCTGTTACACTTAAGCGTTTACAAAGAGTGTTACATCATCTGCAATCACACCACTAATGAAATCAGGTGGATCCTCATGCCAAATTTGCAAACCCTCTGGACTAGCATTAGCTGCAAGACTATGGGATGCTCTGTTACTTTCCCTAGGCGCATATTCTAAGATGATTGTGTTGAAACCCTTGGACAGCATTGTGCACTCCTCATAGATCGTTGCCGCCTGTCCGATAGAATTTCCCCCGTTGTTCATTGTGTCCATCACTTCCGTACAGTCACTGTTGACAATGAGATTCATGCATCCTACTTGTCCTGCGAGAATTAATCCATCCTTCAGCGCTCTAGCTTCTGCCATCGTTGCGTCAGCCATGTGTGGGATCCCGCAACAACTCCCAGCTATGAAGACGCCATTGTCATCGCGGATGATAGCCCCCGTACCACCTGTACCAATGAGATAAGAGAAGGAGGCATCAATATTAAGTTTTGTAAACCCCTCTCGGGGTTTTTTCCAACCTTCACGCTTGACTCCCGATTTTTTGTTAGCAGCACGGAAGTAGTTGAGGGCCAGAGTGGCAATTGATTGTGCTGATCTCGCAGGCTTCATGATCTCCTCTCCGTGCACCACTTGTCTCCTCTCCCACCAAATAAACCAACATGCGGTAGTGATCAATTCTTTGAGTCCCACCTCTAGGTCAGGCGTAGGTCTGTTCTTCTCCTTAAGTAGTGCTTCGAAAACAGTGTGTCCATCAAGGAAGATAGTACACGTCCTCGAGGTAATGTCGAAGATACCCAGGTTTTCCCATATCTCCCGAGCTCTGCTACACATAAAGAATGTGTGCCTCGTGTCCTCACACGCGATCTTGCAGACGGGACATGAGCTCGAAGGTATAATGTGTCTGTTGGCTAGAATGCAATTGCATGGAATCGTATCATGAAGTTATCGCCAGGAATTTTTTTTTATTTTCGGTGATACCTTCAGTTGCCAAAGATTTGACCAAACAAGCTCACTGTCCGGCGTATTTTGGTTCCTTGTCATCTATAATTTGTATCCATGCTAGTGATCCCACTCCCTATGATAGGCTGAGCGGACAGAGAAAGTTCTCGTCTTTGTAAAGTTCCATGAGATGAAGTCTTCCATCATCCCTGTAGCCAGGGGATGTTGAGTATTTGAGCCACATCGAAAGGGCAGAAAAGGGCACGGATGATCTCTTCATCCCAACAACAAGTTTCCTGGTTAATAAGTTCTGAAACCTTGGTATACACTATGTTTCCCTTTTGAGTAATAATCTTTCTGGTCGGACTATTTGGAAGCCAAGCATCAGTCCAGATGTTGATTTTTGTACCATCACCAACTCTCCATATATGCCTTTTTTTGAAAGTTTGTATGCCGGCGTGGAGGCTCTGCCAAGTGTAGGAGGATCCCTTCTTCAGTTCAGCCTCAAGGATATTCCCCGACGGGTAGTATTTGGCACAAAGAACCTGCGCGCAGAGGGAGTCAGGTTCACAAAGTAGCCTCCAAATCTGTTTTGCTAACATGGCAAGATTGAAACATGGTAAGTCTCGAAAACCCATGCCTCCGTTCTTCTTTGGAATACACATTTTCCACCAGGCGAACCAGTGAATATGCTTTTTGTTTTCATTATCTCCCCACCAGTAACGGCTCATAGCATCTGTGATCCCTTTAGTTACTTGCTTGGGCAGTCTGAATACCGACATGGCATACGCTGGAATTTCCTGAGCCACATCTTTGATTAGAACCTCTTTACCACCATAGGATAGCAGTTTTTCTTTAAAGCCCGTTAGCCTTGCACACACTCTATCAATTAAGTGTTGAAAGCAGTCAGAACGATCAACCCCCACGAGAGGTGAAAGGCCAAGATATTTATCTGTTATTGCTTCAGTCAGAATATTCAGGATTCTACACACCTCTTCCCTAGTTTCAGCCATAGTGCACGGACTGAATAAGACACTCGATTTAGCCTCGCTAACCAGCTGTCCCGAGGCCAAATAGTAGTCATGGAGGATCCTCTTTAGTGTATTTGCATTATTGATGTCTGCTCTCATCAAGATGAGAGAATCATCCGTGAAGAGGAGGTGTGAAATTGCTGGAGCGTTGCGGCAAACCTTAACCCCAATCAGATCGCCCCTCTCCTCGGACTCTTGAATAAGGCTTGATAGCCCCTCCGCCACTAGATGGAAAAGGTAGGGGGATAATGGATCCCCCTGTCTCAACCCTCTCGACGGTAAGAACTGATCCGTTTCGCCGCCATTGAACCTGACACGGTATGGAACAGAAGTAACGCATGCCATGATCATATCCACCCACCCTGGATCGAAGCCCAGTTGGATGAGAATTTTCCTCAAGAACCCCCATTCTACTCTGTCGTATGCTTTGTGCATATCTAGTTTTATAGCACAAGTTCCGTATTGACCCTGTCTTTTGTTCTTGATAGCATGGTAGGATTCATATGCCACCAAGACATTGTCCGTAATCGGTCGCCCCAGCACAAAAGCACTTTGATTAGGTGTGATGATCTCGGAGCGCAAGTCTTTCAACCTAGCTGTTAACACCTTAGAAATGACTTTGTAAGTAACATTGCATAAACTAATGGGTCGATACTGAGTTACCTTTGTGGGGCTTTCTGTTTTAGGGATTAGAACAATAGTGGTCTCATTCCAATCCTTCAGGATAGACCTAGTATTGAGTGCAGATAGGATGACGTCCGTGAGTTCGTCCCCAATAAGTTCCCAGTACCTCTTTAAAAATACGGCATGTAGACCGTCTGGCCCCGGTGCTTTGAGGTCTCCAATGTTGAACAGTGCTTTTTTTATTTCTTCTCTCGTATATGGTTTACACAGGACATCGTTCATGTCCCTAGAATGTGAGGATCAAGTGTGTTCACGAAGTGTTAGTGTTTTTCTTCGGTGCTTTATTAAAAGGAGTACCTTAGTTACCAGTAGTTTTCCTTGATCCCCCGCTGCAAACGGGCTGGTAGGACAAAAGATGTTGTGCAAGTTTCTCATTGCAAGCATGTACGACTAAATACGGAACACATTCTTATGCTTACTTAGTACTTGGATGCTTTATCAGTATTTACCTGCAATTGCCCATGTCTTGATTATTATATGAATTATGTTATCCATGCAATGCCCATTCATCCGTCCCTGTGTCTAGAGTATTTTTATCCTGCTGTCTACTACAATTACTGCTTCTGTCTTTATTTCATTCCTTCTATTACTTCACTACTTCTACTGCTATAAAATTGTTGCTACCGATAAACTGTTGCGGGCAAGTCTATTTCCAGGTGCAGCTGAACTGACAATTGATCTGTTAAGGCTTATAAATATTATTTGGCTTCCCTTGTGTCGAATCAAAAAAATTGGGTTTTACTTCCCTCGAAAACTGTTGCGATCCCCTATACTTCTGGTTCATCAATCCTCCGCGTGTTGACTTGCGCAATGGTCCAACCATGTCTAGCCCCCATTGAGCAAAGGGCCACGATAATGGGATCATGTGCAGTTATGTTGCTGGCATGTGTGGCTTGGGCGCGAACCTCTGGCAAGCGTCACATCTTTTTACTACTCTCTCGCATCTCTAGCCGCAGTAAGCCAGTAGAACCCTGCATGAAAGGCCTTGCCCACAATTGCTCTCCAATGGGCGTGATGCCCACAAATTCCCTGATGTACAATTCCTTCCCATCCTCAGGTGCGATGTAACACTGGAGGGTTTCCTAGATACTTTACTTGTATAGCTTGTTGTTGATCACCCGAAACGATTTGCTCTGTTGTGCTATCTGCTTTGTTATACGTCATAAACGCATCCTTAATTTCTGATGGTCCATGTCGTTTTCATGCCATATGCTACATATTTTCCTTACACTTTATTCCATTTTTATCGATTTCCTGGGACTAACCTGTTGACAAGATGCCACAGAGCCAGTTCCTATTTTCTGTTGTTTTTATTTTCAGAAAAGTTGTTCTGGAAATATTATCGGAATTGGAAAATTCAAGCCCAGAAGTCTTAGAATCCCGGAGGGTCCACGAAGTCCCGAAGAGACCCGGAGGGGTTCCCGGGAGCCACCACAACATAGGGGGGAGGGCGGTTCCCCCTATGTCCACCCCCGGCATCGCCCTTTCGCCTATTTATTCCACCCGAGCTATAAACCCTAGATAAATTGGCCTTTTCCACCAAAAACATCCGTAGCTCCGCCGCCTCTGCCGACAAATTTTGGGGGACAAAATCTCTGTTCCGGCACCCTGCCAGACGGGGAAGTGTCCTCGGAACCATCTCCATCGACTCCACCACCATCTTCATTGCCATTGTTGTGTCCTATGATGAGGAGGGAGTAGTTCTCCCCGGGGCCGAGGGCTCTACCGGTAGCTATGTGTTTCATCTCTCTCTCCCATGATGTGATCTTTATGTGATCGTGAGTTTGTAATCTAGTTAAATTAGTAGATTTTATTCTTCATCTGTTATGATAATCAAGTGGTTTTGTTATGAGATCTCCGTAAACACTTTGATCACGGTGTAAAGGTAACAGTGTGTGCACCATGTGGTTTAGCATGATATTTATATCTTGTGTTGGATTACTCTATGAAAATGTGGTGTTTGTCTAGTACCTTCTAGGGCGCTCACAGTGATAGCGTGGGGTTAACTAGACATGGGAATGCAACTTTGAGGATTGCTTTTTGCAGCCCTACGCGATGAATTGGTGTTTGTTATTCAACCGGAGAGTGGTTCGGAGTAGCATAGTGAAGAGATATATTTTATGTTATCATTGTTGAAAGTGTTCACTAGTGAAAGTAGGATCCCTAGGCCTTGTTTCTAAGCATTGAAACACCGTTTACAATCAGTTATGCTACATGTTTGCTTGCTGCCATTTTTATTTCAGATTGCTATTATCACTCATTAACATCCATATTACTTGTATTTCACTCTCTCTTCGCCGAACTAGTGCACCTATAGAACTGAAAATTGTATTAGGTGTGTTGGGGACACAAGAGACTTCTTGTACCGTAATTGCAGGGTTGCTTTAGAGGGATACCTTTGACATCTTCCTCCGTGAGTTTGAGTAACCTTTGGTTATCCACTTAAGGGAAACTTGCTGCTGTTCTAGAAACCTCTACACTTGGAGGCCCAACACTGTCTACAAGAATAGAAGAGTGCGTAGACATCAAGCTCTTTTCTGGGGCCGTTGCCGGGGAGGTAAGGTAAAAGGTATTCACATCCTCGGCTGTGAGTGCTCGAATTTATTTCCTTTAGATTTTGCAATTATATCTTTTTGTTTCTTGTTTTTATTTTCACTAGTTAGGCTTGTTTTCACTTGTTGCTTGTTTTTATTTTTACTAGTTAGTCTTAATGGAAAACAACAAAAATATGAGAGAGAGCTTTATTGCATGCTAAGAGCAATGTTATCAGCATTAATTATTTGGATACCATTATTTCTAATACTATGGAAAAGTCTAAGCTTGGGGAAGCTAGTTTTTCTAAACTTGTTAGTTCCCCAGCATTAGAGGAGAAAATTTGCTCTGGTGATACTTTATCTCCCATATGTCATAAATCTAATGATGCTTGTGATATTTTAAATCCTCCTGCTGAAAGTGTTCCTTTTAAAATGCGTATGAAAATTGTTGAACGTGTTACGAATAACTGCTATTTTGGAGATGGAACCGTCCATCCTCGTGATCATTTACTCTTTAGACATGGATTATGCGGGTTGTTAAAGTGTGCAGGTATTTCAATGGACAAAGTTAAGAGGAGGCTATTCTCTTTGTCACTTAAGGACAAATCAAGGGAGTGGTATGAGCTACTAGATGATCCTCATCATTTTGAGTGGAAGGAGCTCGAATCTTTATTTTATTCTAAATTTTATTCCTCTCATGAATTGTATTTAGATAGGAATTACATTTATAATTTTTGGCCTCGTGATGGTGAAAGAATTTCTCAATCTTGGGGAAGACTGAAAACATTGATACTTAAATGTCCTAACCATGAGCATCCTAAGGAAGTAATTGTTACTAATATTTATGCAAGGCTTTCGGAACATTACAGGGATTATCTAGATGCATGTTTAGAGGGTTCTTTCTCAAGTAAGAAGGTTGAAGCTAAATGGGATCTTCTTGAAACAATTGAAACTAACAATGAAGGTTGGAATAACGACAAAGCTAAAGAATCAGGTATAGACTATGAGTATGATTGCATTAAGTCTTTTGCTGAAACTTGAATTTCAAGAGCTTAGTGCTAAATATGGTCTTGATCCTCAAATGATTGTTGGTTGGTATAGAACCTTTGCTTATTATATTAATGTTCCTAAATAAAATGGGGGCATACATCATGAACCTTTTAAAGACACTTGCATGAAAAATGAAACTGTTATTAATGATTGCATTGAACATGCTCAAACTTATGAAAGTACTATTTCTTATAAGCATGTTAATTTTTGTGGAGCACTTAGACCTTGTGAAAAGAATCAAACCGAAGAACAATATTGCATCCATCATAGGAATGCTCAGGATGATCTTGGTAAAAAAGTTTGTGCCCTCTATCCTTCTATTTGTGAACTTTGATGTAAAGTGGGACATTTAAATTTTCAATGCTCAGGATGTAATAGCTATTCGAATACTGGAAGTTTGTATTGTGATGACATGATCACTCCTAATCAGCAAGATGAACTTACATTATTTTTGGGGTGTGAAGAGTTATCAAGAAAAACTTCTTTGGTAGATATGAGTGCTCTTGATATGAATAGTGTCCTCCATGGTTGCCATCTTTATTGTGTTAATAATTTCCACACAAATACTTATATAAAAATATTATAAAAGAGGAGACTTTACCAAAATATTATTGGGCTAATATTTTTTTTTTCATCTTATTAATGAAGAGGAGGAATCCTCCAAAGTTCTTTCTATTGTTTCTGACAATAAACTAGGGTATGTGGAGAAGCTTCCTTTCAAGCTTCTCCCTCCTATAGAGAGGAAGAAGAAGAATAGGAGTAAAAGGAGAGAGGTAACGGTATCTCCCCCTAAGCATGTAGCGCCTATTATAGTTTTTCATGAGTCTCAACTCGATGATTTTCGTATGCCTGTTATTTATGAAAGTGATCATGATTGTGAGAAACACACTAATTTTGATATTGAAAATCTCTTTGGTACCAATTCTTAAAATGATGATAATTGTTGTACTATTAGTACCATCCATGTTCCTTCCAATGATGATATAGAAAGCTCTGAGCTTGTGGATGATGTGTTTGAAAATCATTTTGCTACCGATGATTATATGCTTGATATATCCCTTTCTAGTAAAAATGATGATATTGCTTATGATGATACTATGCCTCCATTCTTTGATAACTATTATAAAAGATGCTATAACATAGTCTATGATTACAATTATCCTTATGAAACTTGTTATAGTTATGGAGGGATTACCCAATACCATCTCCCTAATATACAACTTGTCTATCATGTTGGACTTCTTTATGATGATTTCAATGATTATGATATTTTCAGTCCAACTAATATTGAGGAGAAAATTAATTATGATTGCTATATGCCGCCTATATTTTATTATTATGGTGATGATAATGATAATTATAGCTATTTTGTTGAATTTTCTCCCACTTCTATTAATAAGAATGACTATGCTTATGTGGAGAGTATTAATTCTTTTATGCATGTGACTCATGATAAGAATGTTTTAAGTGATAGTTATATTGTTAATTTTTGTCGGGGGGTTACCCCCGATTAGGGGCAAGGCAAATGCTAAAGTGAAGGTCAAGGTACTGTCGACCGGGTAGACGACTACCCGGGTACTTGCTACCCGGTAGGTTTCTATCCGGCCGTACCCACCAAAGGCCAAGAGAAGATATCAAGGAAGTTATGTTTGTCCGAGTAGAGAAGTTGGTCTGAGTAGACGGATGACAATCCTACTCGGACCAGAAGTTAATGGAGCCGTTCTGACAGGAGATCCCGCGTATCCTGCGTCCCTACCCGCGTGCGGTTCAACTTACAAGGTTTGTGATCATCAGTGACGCAGGGTTAGGCAGCCGTCCAGTCTTGTGAAATACAGAGGGGACATGACGGAGTCGAGGTCTACGCTGTGAGGCTGACAGAGCGGACAAGGGCTGTCAGCCGTACGACGCGGCACTTCTCCGCGCGAGATCTCGGAGGCGTGCCAATGTCACAGTGGTCAAGTCACATCACCGTACCTTTTAGTCTTTGTTTATTCGGCTGTGCACCAGTATATAAGATGCCCTGCCCCCTCCTGCGCGAGGGACGTTTCTTTACCTCGCATTTATTTACTAGAGACAACACCAGAGCCAGAGAGAGCAGCTGAGTGGCTACTCGGCCAAGAGACATACTTTGTATTGTGGCTACTCGGATTACACACATATAGAGAGAAAGGCAGGAGTAGGGGCGTTACCTCCACACGAGGGCCCTGAACCTGGGTAGATCTTGTTGTTTGCAGTGCTAGAGATACCTTAGCGTGGCTACTCGGCGTGCGATCCCTCCCCGGATACCTCCAGCGTCCATCGGCCCCAACACTTTAGCCATCCAATGGAATCTGCCGTGATACCACCACGATAGTTGGTGCCCACCGTGGGGCCAGCATCGGCGCTGGCTGGAGTTCACATTCGGACGGGGCCGATTTCTGCTTCAGGGGAGCGCGTGGTATGTGGCTTTGTCCACAAATTCGGCTCCTTCGACTTCGTCACCGACAACGCCGGAGATTTCGGCGGCAGGCCCATGCCTGCACATGGCTCGGTGCTCTCCTTCGGCACGCACCTGGTATACGTCGCCACCACCGTCATCCGCGAGTTTCCAGAGGTGGTGCTCGTCGCGGAAGATCCTCCCGCTATACTTGCTGCCCGCGAGAAGTCAACTGGTTGCTTTGC